>JAOTQQ010000019.1:61409355-61433277 GCA_026546715.1 Gallinago undulata | reverse complement strand
CAGGCTGGATGGGGCTTTGAGCAACCTGCTCTAGTGGGAGGTGTCCCTGCCCATGGCAGGGGGGGTGGAACTTGATCAACTTTAAGTTCCCTTCCAACCCTAAGCATTCCATGATTCTATGAAAATACCTCTTGACATTGGAAAGGATGTCTTACCTTGCTATGATATATGGCCACTGCTTGCTCATCTATGCTACTTGATTTCTGAGTAACTAGAAACATAGTAAATTAGTAACCCTAAAGCTGGAGTCTTGCCTTAGAATCACTTCATTACTGGAGCCACTGGGGAGCCTTTGAACAGCCAGCTCAAAAGTCAACTTCTCTTTTGATGTTAATATTGGACTACAGGACTTTAACCCAGTGCCAGAGCATAAGAGAAGACAGGTTGGCATTTTCAAACAATATTTCGAGGATTTCCATCATTTCTGTTAATCTTCCGGTGTTTTTACTGTAAGCCGCAGGAAACCGTATATTAATTCTTTGTCTAGAGGACTTTGAGGCTTTCTTTGCATAGAAGTGGGCCTCCTAAGAAATTAGCAAGGCTTTGTTTATTTGTTACTGGGTTTTTGTAGAGCTCAGCCTTAAGGAAATAATGGTATTTGTACTAAAAATCTCATTTTTTCTAATATATTTGCCCAAATAATAGTCACACTAAAATAATGGTCAATGTGGAGAACTTGATCTTCCCCAAAGAGAAATTGTAAATATCCATTAAACAAACCCTGTGAGAGCTATTATCCCATAATGGAACCACATAGCCTTCTGAATACTTTGTTTTATAGACACCTGTATTTTTTTACATTTCTGACAGCTCCAGTCCAAAGATATTTCTTTTGATCCGGTACAGTAAACTCTGTGGAGAGCACTGCAGACAATGGTGAGGCCGCATGACTTTTGGATCAGATGCCACATGATTCCAGGCATATTGATAGAGTGATTGAATCCCAAACTGTCTGTTTATTTTGGACAGAATGTGGATATTCTCAGATGATACTGTGGTATCCGTGACCCTGCTGTAGTTTTTGCCTTCCTAGAAGTCGGTAAGGTTACTGTCTTTTGTTCATAGATACATTAACCCCACTGGCCTGGGGCTGTAATTTCCACTGAGATAATTCATTTCCCATAGATGAGAAGATACTTTACAGTTTCTTACATATCATCTCTGTATGTTAACAATATGAAAAAGCTTGTCTTCCTCTGACTCTTGTTCTCAGGATAGCACTCACAAGAAGGAGCGAGGGGGAACTGTGGCTGCAGAGCCATCTTGTACCCTTGACTATTCTTGTGTGATGTAGCAAAAGGAATCTTCTTTTGCCCCAATTTATTGCTGAAGTTTTTTTTCCTTCACAAAGACAGTACTCATGTAGGTTCAGAGCATGTGCTTATGGTGGCAAATTACACTTAAGAATTAAATTGATGTTATAATCTATATTCTGGCTGTGCATCCAGCCAAGCAGAAATTCAAATAATAAAAGCAGAAGAACATAATTATATCCCCTTTCAGTTCTGTAAGGGCCTTATCATATAAGAACTTATCGTATTCAGGAAAATTTAGAAGGTCATCTGAGTCTTTCCAGGTTGACCCTTTGAGTTGACTGGATATCACTGATAGCTTCTGATAACAGTTTTGTCAAGCATATTGTAGTAAAGAGGCACACTCTGTGTATGGGGTCTGGATGGCATGGATAAACATTATAAGGCCTGAAAAGGGGGCAACAACAGATTTCTTCCATTCCCTGCAATTCCACTGTGGTGCTGAAGATCTGATTTTTGTGATTCCTTGGGGAAGACATACCAAGCGGGTGTTTCTGAGTTCTTGCACTTCTGAGCAGAATGTAATTATTGAGGAAATTAACTTCACAGCTAAAGATTGTGTTGTCACGATAATTTAGAGGAGTGGGAAAGATGTTTTCTGAGCAATCACTAATCTTTCTTCCCCTTTCTTTTTGGTTATCACTTAATAGCATTCATTAAAACTGATAACAGGAATTGCTTCTCTTTAAATTTCCCACTGAGTCTCAGTTTAGCCGAGTTAAACTTTCTTGGAACAATATATTACTGTCATGCTCAATTGACTTTCTTTATAAAAGTAATAAATCTTTTGTACGGGTTTATTCTTAGCAGCATTGGAAACTGCAAAAAATACACATTGCTGGTTTCTTGTTAAAATAATTGTGAATGCTAACTCCAGTTGTCAGACACAACCTTTCTACCCTGATGAGTAGTAGCTTATTGAAGTTCTTTCTTCTGGGAAAGCAGCCTTTGCCTTTGGAGTCAAGAGGAGGTTAGCAGACAGCAAAGGTGTAGGCTTCCATTGTTATCAAATACTCTTCTCATTTTCTATTCTTTTTCCCACTGCAGCTTGCAGCAAGAAAACATGCTGACTTCCAGGGCAATTGTTTTTCCTCTGTTTAAGCTCAGTGTTACAGCTACTGGTCATACCAGAGCAAATACTCTGGTCATGCTTCAGACAAAACTCTCCTAGATGGATTAATCCATAATAAGCAGAGGAAATTTTTTGAATTCTGATCCACTGTGCTTTTTTGTTATATCTTCCTTTTGGGGCAGCATGAGGAAAGTTTTTAGTCAAGACCCTCTCCCATTTTGGAACATAAAAAAGTGAAGTGTGTAATGCAGGAAAACCTTCACTCTATTTACAGTCTGTTGCCTGAAATTAAACTAGTAAAAATGCAGCAACATTATGCTTACTGAGGAGGTGGCCATAGTAAGTGGCATCACTGGTTATACTTATGTGTGCAAATGGAACCAAAAAAACAGGAATAAATATGAGTTGCTTTTTCATTATCATAATCTTACAAAACAAAAGGTAGTCAAAAAAAAAAAAAAAAAAAAAAAAAAGCAATCCCTGTATGGGCTTCTCAAAACAATGTCTTTTAAAAACAACTTCAGATGAAGAAGGGTTATGAAATTATCCCACTGTTCACCCCACAAAGCTTGTATCTATTTTGCTGAAAGAACATTTAATCAAGAGCAAAACCTCTGTCAACTGCAAGAACTAGCATAAATATAATTTTGTAAAAATGAAATATATGCTCAATACATACCATAGAATCATAGAATAGTTTGATTTGGAAGGGACCTTTAAAGTCCTTTAAGGACCTTTAAGGACCTTAAAGGGACCTAAAGATATCTAGTCCAACTCCCCTGCCATGGGCAGACACACTTTCCACTAGACCAGATTACTCAAAGTCCCATTCAGACTGGTAGTGAACACTTCCACTTCCAGTTTCTCTGGGAAACCTGTTCCAATGTCTCACCAATCTCACACTAAAGAATTTCTTCCTGATATCTAATCTAAATCTAGACTCTTTCAGTTTGAGACTGTTAGCCCTCCTCCTATCACTACAATCCCTGATAATAAGTCCCTCCCCCTCTTTCCTGTAGCTCCCCTTTAAGTACTGCTATCAGATTTCCCCGGAGCCTTTTCTCCTTTGTGCTGAACTACCCCAACTCTCCCAGTCTGTCTTCATAAGAGAGGTGCTCCAGCCCTCAGATCGTCTTTGTAGGTCTCCTCTGGACTTCCTCCAACAGTTCCATGTCTTTTTTATGTTGGGAGCTGCAGAGCTGGTGGGGTCTCACCAGGGCAGAGGAGAGGCCAGAACCATCCCCCTTGGCCTTCTGGCTGTGCTTCTTTTGAAGCAGCCCAGGATATGGTTGGCTTTCTGGGCTGCTAGTGCACATTGCTGGCTCATATTGAGCTTCTCATCAACCAACAAGCCCAAGTCCTTCTCCTTAGGGCCGCTCTCAGGTCCTTCATCCCCCAGCCTGTATTTGTGCTTGGAATTGCCGTGACCCAGGATCTTGCACTTGATCTGGTTGAACTTCATGAGGTTTGCACAGACCCATCTCTCAAGCCTGTCCAGGTCCCTCTGGATGGCATCCCTTCCTTTCAGTGTGTTGACCACATCACACATCTTGGTGTTGTCATCAAACTTGCTGAGGGTGCACTCAATCCCCCTGTCCACTTCACCTACAAAGATGTGAAACGGTGCCAGTCCCAATACCAACCCCTGTGGAATGCCACTCGTGAACATGTGAACACTTTTAGTCACCTGAACAGCATTACGTGAATACAGAGGAATAAAATGAAAGCAGCACTTTACCTTTTAAGTTCATTCTTATTGAGGCAGCAAAGAGTCATATGACCTTGTATCTAGCCCTTAGGATAGATACAATAGGATAGATAGTAATAGAACTCATTTTGACAGCCAGGCTAAAAAATACTGCTGTTTCACAGAGAAGGAAGAGTGCTAAAATTCATCCAGTTCTTGACTAGTGGTGGTGAAAGTGGTACATGAGTGATGACTATTACAATCTAAATATCATATGCAGAAGTTTTTATATCAACAGTATCTACTTATGTGTGTTATTAAAATTGAGATTGAAAGTCAGATCAAAATGCCATTTGTCTGTCTCTGACTGCTAACTGATTGACTGCTAGAAAAATTCTCTGGGCTGCACACACAGTAAGAGACAATATTTAGGACTTTGTACAGTGGCAACATCCAGAAGAAGTCTTTGGTACTGTAAAGTCTGAGGAGGTGGAAATACTTGTAACCAAATGTAACATACATATTTAGGAAAAAGCAAATATAAACTGTTTTCATAACACACAAGGTCTGAGTTGCAGGTTGGAACATGCACACAACTGAATAACAGATTCTGTTGTGGTCACAAGTGATGCTGAATAAGAGCCAGCACATCCAGTAGTTTATTTCCTGAACTAACCTGACACAGAAGTGTTTTATAAGCAATTTTCCATCAAAATCTACGTTATGTATGTATTTCCGAAGTCAGTGGAAAACTGTGCCCTGGTTTCAGCTGAGATAGAGTTAATTTTCTTTCTAGTGGTTGCTGTGTTTCAGATTTGGTATGAAAGGATGTTTAGTAGAGGATGTGCTAATAAAGGACTTTTTTCAGCTTCCCAAAGAAGCTGAGAAGGAGCACAAACAGAGCAATGAAATGGCAAATGGAATATTCTCTACCATAGATGTCATACTTGGTATAAAAATGGGGGTTGGCCAGGCGAGGGAATTGGTGATTTCTCCTTGCATTGCCTCCTGCTTGGGCGACAGTTCACCTGGCAGTGAGAGTGACTTGTGCCTTGTATATACTGTCTTACATATACTTTTACTATTACTATTATTATTGTTATTATTGTTGTTGTTCTTCTTGTTATTTTCCTTTTCCATTATTGTTCTGTTAACCTGTCTTTATCTCAATCCATGAGGGTTCTTATTTCCCTTTCCCCTTCTTTTGTCCCTCTTCTTCTACCTTTGGGAGGAGGAGCTGGGGGTGAGTGAGCAGCTGTGTGGTCCTGGTGGTTAGACCACAACAAATTCTTATAAAGTTTGCATGTTTTGAGTTGGAGTTACTAGCACAAAAATCTCATAGTGCTGTCCCATGGGGGAGATTGCAACTTCCTTGGTCTTTTTCCATAGCTTTGAAATTGGGAAAAACATAGGTGACACAAGAAAGAAAATATATCAGAAAATGTACAATACAGCAGTTCCATACTTAGTAATTTCTAAAACATTTTTTATTTTCCATTCTCACATATACATTCCAATGCAATTTTAAGAATGCTAACCATTCACAACAAGTTTATACATGCCTAACCACTTTTTAATATCTTTCAGTTGTGCAAAGCACCCAAGAGACAGTCCTGAAGTGTGAAGTCCTTTGTTTATCTCTCTCTATCTATATTTATACCTCAGAAATGTAAAGTATGGGAAAAAATCCAGCCACTGTAACTTTGATATGTGGCAGGGTTATCTGCTGAAGTGAAGTGATAAATCTTCTGCTAAATCCTTTAAATCCTGGAGCCAACAAGGACACTATTCATGATGCTGGGAGGCAGCAAATGATGCTACCTGTAAATCTAACTTAATTTTTGTTATCATAGGCATAAAATATCTTTCAGGAATCCTTTTGGTTACTGGAATTTCTGTAAACCCTTGCAATTGTATAAATAGTTAAACTGGACAAAGTAAATGTCTTCAAATGAGTACATTATCAAGTACAAATCAGCTGTCTGATAGCATTTAAGATTGTTCATTGAATTAATTCAAGTAAATAAAATAAAATAAAGTAAATAAAATTAAAGTAAATAAAAAGAAAATTAATAAGAATCAAACTTTCTGTGGTATCTGTGGTTTGATGCAGGGTCCAAAATCTAGGTTAGAACCTGTTCTTGGAACCATGGTTATACCAGTAGTGCTCCAGGTTGTAGATGAAAGGAATTCAATCTTCCCAAGAGGCTCCTATCATGATGGTATTCTGAGAAAAATGTTTGTTTCTTCCCATGATTTACAGGCAAGTGTCTACAGAAAAAAGCAGCACTTATTTTTTTTCCTTTTTCTTTTCTTCTGTTCTAGTTGGTGATACTGTTAGTAATGGTAACTTCACCGTGTTCATGTTTTCTCATTTTTTATTTTGCCTTGTTCTACACAGATTTTATCACTTAAGTTTTAATTACAACAAAATCATAACAAAATTAGCTTCTCAGCTGCTAACATTCAAATAATGGTTCCTGTTGTCCAAAGCTGCTAGTCACACTGTGTTTCTTTTGTAGTTAAGATTCAGTAAAAACTGTACAGAACTTGTGTGGCAGTCAGGTGAATGTTAAAGATCTGAAGACTAGTGTAGATGGCTTTGTTACAGTTTCTGCGAATTGAAATAATAATTTCTAGTTCATTCTATATTTGCCATGAAATGGTCAATGGCCTGAAGATTTGGAGATGGGTCTAAACTGGAGTGTTAACAATGATATTATTTAATATCTTCTAATGTCTTGTTAACCTATTGTACTGTACATATTCTGGTGTTGTATATTTCATCTAAGATAAAGGGGCCAGTGTTCTCACATCAATAAAGAACAGAAAGCTTTGCTGCTGTCAGGGGAGCTGCTAAGCAGAACCAGGACAAGAAATTTGGCTTATGTAAGGCAGAAGGGTAATGAAGTTTCCAAGAGGCAGCGGTACGTTTTCCTTCCCGTCTGGGTAGTTAATATATCAGGTCACAGATCCTGTGTTGATGATTCATTATTTATTGTTCCTGGAGCTCTCCTGTGGTATATCTGCATGAATAACATCCACCCCTTGAAACTGAAAGACATCCATTACTCAGAGCACCTACTTTATGGCTTTTTTGTTTGTTTTGCTTTTCGATTATAGCGAATTATTAGCTCTCTCCATTGCTTTTCCTGGTGGTGTGACAATTTTATAGCATAACCTTAGTTTTCCTATCCTTAATGTCTTTTCTTGCCATGCAAACTTCTAAAGACTATTGAAAACAGAAGTTTTTCATTTCTTGCTCCTTTTCAATCCTCTGTTTTGTTACTATTATAGACTTTTCCAATACTAGCAAGTTACAGCTTTCCCAAGAGATATGTTTTATATGGTTATTCAGATTATGTCAATATTATTACACTGAATTAGCATGATATTATGAAATTTGAGTTTAACAAAAGTTGTTAAAATATGTTTTAAATATTGGTGCTTCCATTAAAGTTTGTGCCAGGTGTTCATTACCTAAAACATTATAGGTGAACAGTTAAGTAGAAAGTGTGAAAAGAGTCTCTTTTTGTTATTTTTGGCTTGGTTTGATTATTCATATGTATGAGAAAATGAGGGAAAGTAGAGTCAGGTTTGGCATCCCTAGGTGTGATACTAATTGGGTTGACAGCAAAATGGGGATTGTAAACTGTAATACCATTGCTGAGATAATATGACCAAACAAATCTTTGGATATACCATGATGGACACTGGGCCCTCAAGTTGTTAAACCTGTATTTAGCTCTGGCTGCCTTGGCAAGTTCTCCCTACAGAATTGGCAGACCCAAAATATTAGGTCCAGATCACCAAGAAAATGGTAAAGTTGTGGATGTCTCTGGTTCAAATGAAAACAGCTCAGAGTTTTAACTACCAGTTTTTGATACTATGCATATTGCAATGTCTTTATCTATGAAGCTGGACACATGTAATCACATAAAAAATACTTCACCGTACCACAAGGAAACTCATTTCATACCTGGAACATAACTTTTTCAATCTTTTTTGTACCTCAGTGCAGAAGAACTAGTCTAAACAAAAATTCTGAATCTGGCCCCCTCTAAACTTTGAGATATCATATCAAATATGAATATATACTTGAATCTAATACATAAATCGTATGTCAAGAATAGACCAAATAAAAAAACCTATTCTGACCATCCATACCAAACAGTATGGATAAAATATGGTAGCATAGGCAGGACAATAAAATGTACAATTGGAAAAGAAAACTGTTAATATTTGTATTGAATACAAGTATGAGAGAATCTTTTTTTCACATATAGTGTACTACAGAAAAATGTTGATAGAAGCTGAACTTCCTTGTATTCTAGTAAAATTATAGTTTTGCACTGAATTGAAATAGTATAAAATTGTAATTGAGTTTTTCTAGTAGATTCAAGCTGAAAGCTGTTTGGTGCATATTAGACAATCTTAGTGTTTCTGTTTTTCTCAATCAGACTGTGCAAGAATACTGGTCTTTAACCTCAGGAGATCTGGACTCAGTCTCAACCTAGATTGTAACCTTGAATTGACTTGTTATTCATATGAATGATAGAAATTTATTCCTGTGACAAATTTGCAACAATGTTATTGTCAATCTCTGTTAATAAGCAATCTGGGCTGAGCTGAAATGTAGGCAGAATTTAATTTGCAGTGAGAAGTTCTGTACTGCCCACGCCAACATTATGCCCACTCTGAACAAAGTGAAGTATTTCACAATTTTATTATCACCTCAAACACCAATAACACAATTCAAAAAACATACAGGATTTATAGCACATGCTGCTATGATCCTTCTACTTTGCTCTAATTTTTTGCCATTTTCTGCCTTCTTTTCAGTTGTCCACCATGTTATAGTACCAACTTACAAAATAATAAGTGGAGAAACGCTACCATGAATGGTCTCAAGTATTAACAAAGTAGGCAGATACATAGCACAGTGGATAATATAACAAAATGCGCATAGAAGAATCATGAGTAATTCCCCTGATATTCATATTCCCCAAGTTGTGTCTTGAGAGCACTGTCTTCTGGCGTCCACACCAGATCCCCTTCCTTCCTACATGGAAATTATCCCATTCCGAGGGAAGCGACTCTGAGTTTTGCCTGCATGGTTGAAAAGCCTTGAACCAGCAGTAGAACTGTGTTAAGGTTCACTAGCAGGATTGAGATATATACAGTTTCTCGTTCCAGTTTCTGTAAAAATCTCTCTCTGAGTACTAGCTGTTGATAAATGCATGCCTACCAGACATACACCAAAAGAAATGGATGAAATCCAACATCTAGTAATGTAGGAGGACTTTACATTTCCAGAAACTCAAAAGTTTGCATAAACATTTTGAAGTTTTTACTGGTTGACAGACAGAGAATGATCCACAAAGACTGATCTTATCTTTCCAGAATAAAGAAATCCAAGTTCTGTTAAAGTGTTAACTGTGAATGCGCTCGAGTGATGAAAGAGAGCATATTGGGGCATGTCATTTGGACTTCAGACTTCTAATTTAAGCTATCAGCAGCTTGTGTTCTAGAACAAAAATATGCCTTTGAGTATTTTGTTCAGGCTGAAAGCTTGGAATTTCAGCAGCATGGAAATGTTTACTAAGTTTCTTTCATATTTTTTTTTTAGGAAAGTTAAGTTCCTTCAAATTTGCACAAATTTTCTGTTTCGTAGAGAAGACTTTCTGGATATCAGTTTATATCTTTTTATGTGTAGGCTGCTATGCACAAAATTAAAAAGAACCATTATTTATTACTGAACTAGGAACAGAAGCAAAGACACTCCAAAGAACAGATGTCTTATTTAAGGAAAATTTAGAATATTTAATTTCATCTGGAGACCAGGAATATACTGGATATTTCCAGAAGCAGGCCCTAGTATCTTTCACTTGATATGATGAGCTAGATACTGTATCCACTTAGGGAGCTAATTCATGTGTTAGAGGAAATATGCACAGAGGAAGTGGCTTACACCAAAAAAAAAAATAGAAATCACTTCATACAAAAGCATGAACCTGTGTTCTGAACACTTGGCATTGTGGCTGGCCTCAAACATTGGAACATGTGTAGCTTGGTTGAGATCTGAGCTGTAGATTTGCTACATCAATATATACATACGTACATGCTATATGATGTATAACATCATATCAACTCTTAGGCTCCTGGTTTGTCCCTTTTAGTTTCCCTTCCTCAAGATGCTTAAAAGCTCTGGGTTGTCAGCATCAAGCAGCTCTCTGAAGAGCACAGGTATCATTATCAAGAATAAAGATGTATGAAAAACAGTCACAAGCGCCACAAAATGGTGACACTCATGCTTTGGTTTTATGATTGACTAATTTCACCATATGCAGGGGGAAAATTCTAATAACCTGTTCTAATCAGGAAATCTGCCCTGCATGTAATTCAGGGAATTTAACTGTCAGATGAATGGAAAATTAGCTAGAACGTAAGGAGTGAACATGAGCATGTCATATGTAATTGTTGAACTAAATGACATTAAAGACTTTGTTTACTTGTTTCTAAAGGGTTATCTCCCAGGCAAACTTAGGTTTTTTTCACAGTCAAGGTATTGACTATTAGTAAATAAAGAAAATGGTTGAAACTGCAATGTCACAAGAACTGCAATAACATTCACTCTCTTCACTTACCTCCTTGCAAGTCTCTTCCACTTCTGGAATTTCTACAGGTTTAATGTGAAATTTATTGTGGGCCACTGCTGTGCATGTCCAAAGGGGCAAAACTGGCTGGCTCTCTGGGTGTGCAGTGCCTTCTCCACTGTCTTTCCTGGGCTTACAGGCTTGCTTGCTTCTGCTTTGAGGTGTACCAGGCTTGGACAGTGCTTTGGGGAGTTTGGCTGGTGGTGCTGGCACCTGCTGCACCTGCTGTCTGGCTGGTCATCTCACTGAGCCCTCACTGGAAACAGGATTATATTCTGGCAGAAGAGGTGGATTTCAGCCAACATTCATGGTGATGTCCCCATTGTAAGCAGAATAACATAAATGTGATGGGAAATGGAAAGAACTTATTTTTCTACAGCAGATAGGTCTGTATGCTGCCACCACTGTCAGGATTGCTTGGGGTTGGGCTTTCCCAAGGGGCCCTTTATCACATCATGCATTTGTTTACAGAGTAGTTTGTCTCTCGATATTTCAGTGAGCTCTTGGAATTGTTCCTTATAGCACAGTTCTTGATGGACAACTGGACACCAAATCATTCTTTGATAAATATGTCTACTACCAAACTGCAGAGGAAGTTGTTGCCCTGGATCTAGGAACTCAGATACCTGTTGGTTCTATCCAGGAAGTTATTTCTGTCATACCATATACAGAGTCTATGGATTGCATGTGCATTTACACTGAAGTTTGTCCTTGAATGACCAATTATACCTTCTCTTCTGAGACAAGTAGTATTTCTTTTTTGCCCCTAACTATTCACTTGTTGGAAAAATACCTTTGCTAACAAATTGCAATTTAGTCAGATAAAATAAGGGGGGAAGATGATTTTCTTTCTTAGATATTCACTGCTTTTGCCACCTTTTAGCTATTCAACAATCATTGATTTGGTTTAATTTTGTACTTTCCCAGGAAACATTACGCCTTTTTTTCTGTAGGCTCAGTAAAAACTGTATGCCCATTGCCAGACTGCCATCCCTACACTAAATATGTGATTACAGAAAAACTGTAAAAGTCTCATTCAGTGCTTTCCTGGGATCAAATACATGAAGCTCCTCACCTGAGACCTTTACTATATTGGTGTTATTCAGAGATTCCAGTCGCAATGGGAAAGTGGCTAAAATGTTGTTCTTCTTCCTTTGGCTATGAAAGTTACCCTAGTATTTCCTTTAACAGATTTTTCTAAAGAACTTAAAGGAAGAAATTCAGGCTCAATTCTCAGCACATGCTGTGCACCTTGTCCTCTCCTGCCGCAATGTTTGGTTCTATCACTGTATTTCCCACTCTTTTGTAATTGCAGCTCATGATTGTCCATTTATAAAGCAACCTGGGGTTTGACAGTTTCCTAATGAGATGTTACAAGCCCTCATTACAGCTACTTTCAAACAGCTGAATGTGGTGTCTTCAGTGTTTTTTTAGATCTTTTTTGTCACGGTTTTGACTTCAGTGAGAAGGTTAAGCAAGCAGGGTTTCTTTTATTTCATTTGCAGCCCCTTATTTTCAGTTCTCTAGAGAAGATGATTAACAGAGCAGCCCTAGAGAGCTTTCAGTTTTAAATGTTGAACTCTACCTAAAGCAGTCAGTTCCTTTTCCCTGTTTCAGTCGTAAGTTTTGACAACTTAGAAATACATTTTTATTCTCAGGTGCTCTGAACAATAGCTTCTCTCTACCCCAATATAATCTTTGGAGGACTGTCTGATGCCTTTCACATGTTATTTGGCAGACACATGAAACAATTGTTAATCATCCTCTGAGTCCTACATTGCCAGCTGGATCAGAGGATCCTATTTTCTAAGCAGATTAATCTATCTGTTGCTACCCAGTAACCTAGTTTGAGGCTTCAGCCCTTATTCTGCTGGAAATACACAGTGTAGTGACAAAGGAAAATCAGCCCCTTGCAGACTGGTACCAAGTCACTGTTTTTTTGAAATGTCACAGAACTCTGTAATATTCTAAGAAAATAGATAGCAGAAGTTTCAAGTTGGACACCCCAAAAAAAGTAGCCATACTTCAGGATATGGCCTTAACATCTCAGTGACATCAGTCTTCATTTACAAAATGGTATCCTCCCATGGATTAGGTTTCAGGCAATAGATTTCCCAGTCTGGTACTCATACTGTATACATTAAATAAACACATAAATATGTGTTGCAAATTAAATTTCAGGTATCCAAACAAAAATACTCTAGAATATGTATTTTAAAAGAGCCAATATGCAAGATTGGCATAATATTCCCAGTACATAGCTGATTTATTCTGAAAATAAATGTGATGTGCAGAAAAACATTCATCTATACATATATGTAGTAGTGGAACAGCAGCAAACACACACATAAATACATTCAGTCACATATGGACATTTACAGAAAGAGATGGATATTAGCCTCTTTTTCCTGTAAGGAATTAATTTTTTATTCAAATGTAATCAATTACGTTGACAGAAAACTGTAAATAATGTGCAACCAGTAGGACCGTAACTTGAATACAGGGAAAGAAAACATTAACTAAAGTACCAAATTAACTGAGATAATTTTTTTTTCTCACCACTCATTTGTGGTAATGAGTAGGTAGGTGACCTATAGAAAATAGCATCTAATTTCATATCATGCCCAATGTGTTCAGTTAAAACTTTAATTTCCCTTCCAACCAGAATAGGAAAGAAACTCAAATGATGATGGAATGAAAAACTAATACCACTTACTCAGTTAACAATTGCATTTGTTGTTTCACTGTGAAATTGTATTATTCCAATTATACCTTAAATCATTCTAATTATATTCTCTTTAGCAATCATTTGCCTGGCAGAGTCCAGATCATTTCAGAAACTAATCAACATAAAACTTCTCTACCTTTCTATTACCTAAAATAGCAGAAGTGCAAGGCAAAAAAATAGCTCACCTGCACCACTCCCTACACCTGTCTCAGCCCCTGTGAATCTTTGTGGTTTGAGCAAAACTCATTTTTACTAGACTCTTCCTCATCAAAAGCATAACACGGATGCGGACTAATTCTTTTGCCATCTGCCTTGATGTATATTCTCAAAACCATTAAGGATGGGAATAGTTGCTTAAATTGACCTCTATTAGGTTTTTGGATTATTTGCTCAAAGCATCTATAACAGAAGTTCTTTGTAAATTTTCATGCAGATGTAAGATCTTGACCTTGGGTTCTCCTGTTCCGGGTGTTTGATCCCATCTAAACCTACTATGTTATGAATTGGTTGGACTAGATGATCTTACAAGGTCCCTTCCAACCGAGGTGATTCTGTGATTCTGTGAACCCACTCAATTTACCCATTACATGCTGCTCCTTAATTAGCAGGAACATCACTTTCAGAACTAAAATTTGGAATTGATGCATTTTACTAAAAATTTTCAACTAAGAACACATCTCTACTGCAAAAATTCCACAAAATGCTACAGGGCATTTTTCTTCAATTATCACACACAACAGTATGAGCTATTATTTTGTAATAGCAAATGCAAACTTCTAGAGTATTTCTGAGGCACTGTTCCTTTGTTATTGGAAATGTGGTGCCATACTGAAGATCAACCAGGAATGGTTTAGCACGCAATAGATTTCAAAGACAATGTTGGTAAAAATAAATTCACCATTTTGTCTTGCCTCTTAATTTATCATTGTGTCCCAGGTTCTGGAACTGTCAGTGATTTCCTACAGCACTGTTACTTATTAAGTGTACATTTCATCTTTCTTTGCTCAAAGTAGACCTGAAAACTTAATGTCAGTCAAACTAGACTGAGTAGGAGATTTCAGGCTACCAGAGATTAAGAAACTCTCAATCTGTAATTCTTCTGTTGTAGATAAAGGATTGTTTGCTCCTATTTGGTAGCTTTTTTTTAAGGGAAAATTGTTTTGCAGATGATTTTTACTTACAGGCTTTTACTTATACTCTCTTTTTAAATCTCTTTAACATTATATAATTGCAATAATAGATTATTGCAAGCATTTTTTTTATATCCAAAAATAAGACAATCATACCATTTTATCTGCAATCTAAGCACATATTTAGGGAGATATCCTCTGGGATGATCCAAAATAATCCTTTATTTTATGTTACTCTGTTGTCTGGTCTCTGTAATACAGCTATTTTTCTTCTGCAGCTGATTTAAAGTAAATGGAGAGGATTCTAATTTTACTTTGCCAGTGTATAAATGTGTCATTTCATACATCTAGCAGTTTTTCTTTGTTGTAACTTCTTTCTCTGTGTTTTAGCCTGCGGCTTCCCTTTTTATTTGATCAGTGTAGTTTATATCATATTCCAGGCATCACCTCTTCCCAGGAGAAAAACAGGATTTCAAATTGCTACTCATGATTCCTAAGGCGAACTGAAAGGGCACTGACTGAATTAATGTTTCCTCTGCTGTTTTCAGGGCTTATTGGTTTTATTTCCATTAGCTCATGGATGCATTGTTTTTTCTACCTCTAATAATGTACTTTATCCAATGATTGGCAATTATTTTTTCTCGCTAGTTTACAGTTCACCGGAATACAATTTCTGTTAACTAGAAAATTAATCAATATGATTATTACCTTACAAAAAAAAAAAAAAGAATTAAAAATATGCAAAGCCTAGAGTACCAAATTTTATATCTATGTCTTCAGAGGGAAAGTCATATAGCCTTGCATTTACGTTATCTACTCAGTGTTTCCAGGATCAATTTTTCCAGAACTGTTGCTCTGAATTTCTTAATATACTCAAATCCATAAAATGATTTATTTTTCTGGTTAAAATGGTTTTCTACAAAACAATGAAACAACTATAATTAATCACACTTTTGAAAATAATCTTCTTCTAAAATCAATTAAATTTCCACTGAGGAATTCTCATTCCTTACAGTCTGAGGTCAGATGCTAAAATTTGGACATTGCCATTATTGTTAGTATTATTATTATTATTTTCTCCCTCAAAATCACTGTACATCTTTATTGTAAACTTGATGTTACAACTTTGAAGCCATTGGCAAATCTGCCATTGACATCAACGAAACAAACCTAGACTTTAAAATACTATTTCTCCTTCTTATTTGTATACAACAGCATAGATATAGGTTCCTTATTCCCCATGTAATTAACACCAGACTCTATAACTGAAATGGATAGTGTAATTTAACTTAACAATGAAGACCCTTTCTCCGTGTCAAATATTCAGTTTACAAGAAGATCACCTCACATAAAATCTTCTCTAGTCCAAGTTTTGGTACTAAGTACTTTTATATATAGAAAATAAGTTACCAGTGCTCTTTACTTCTGTTTTTCATCCCAAATCCGACTATATATCATACTACCCTCCTGGAATTTAAGAAAGTATATCCTAGAGAAGTATTAAAAATGCAACAAAAGATAGTGATCAGACAACCTGACTCCAAATCTTGTACTTACTGGACAGCCTAACAGGTGTATTTACAATTAGGATGGTGAGACACTTGAAGAGGTAATCCAGAGAAGTTGTAGATCCATCATCGGAAGTGTTCAAAGTCAGGTTGGATGGTGCTTTGAACAATCTGATCTAGCGAAAAGATGTCCCTGCCCATGGCAGAAGGGTTGGGTGAGATGATCTTTAAAGGTCCCTTCCAACCCAAACCATTCTATGATTCTGTCTTCCTGTATACCACTGTGCTCCAGCTCACACAAAAGGATGCTTCCATATAGTCCTGGGCCAAAACATCTGACCATCTGTCAGTCTGACCATCTGTCTTTCATCAAGGACTTTGAAACCTTTATTGATGTCAAGTTTATATAGATTTATTGATGTTCTGTTTGTCATTTATGCCAAGGTAGCTCTCTCTCCAGCAGCTATTCATATTTTACGTTGCATAAACAGAGGGGAAAAAAGGAACTACAGCAACCTGTGAGGTGAGAAATAAGACTTCTTTACAATTTCATGTTGTAGTACAATATATTTGTGAGTTTTTTTCATGCCAGTAAGGACAGCGTTTGTGGATAGCTCATGAAAAAAACTATTTTTTTGGTACCAATCTATTCAGTATTTTTCATAAAGATTTTTTTCACATATTCAATAGCCCTTCTTTATAAATATTTCACAATACCTAATGACAAAATATGTAAAGTTTTGGGTCAATTTTAAATATTTTGCACTGTCTGCATTTTAAAAACATAATTAAGTTAGAAGTCTGACTGTTACCTTCCATGCTTAGCCTTCATGATTGATTGGAGAGAGGAGCACTTCAGCACTTTCAGATGGACTCAATCTTGGCTCAACCTTGAAGTCTATCTTCTATTCATTCTGTCAGATAGACTTAAAAATTGACTCAATGCAGTGATGTGTTTTACCTTTCCTTGATTAGATTAATATATTTGTAGTAAGTGGAGATGACGGGATCAGCTCATTGGGTCTTTGATTATCTGTGGAAAGAATATGGAACTGGTGAGGCTGGGAAATCAGGATTAAGCAGTTACTCTGAGGTTCTGAATCTTTTGTTTTGCCATTTGATATAACCTTTACCAAAAAAGTCAAAGTTTGAAAATATATACTATTATAATATTGTAGACCAGGGTCAAACTTCCAACTAATTTTCCTTCTTCATATTCACCCAAATTAATTGTGGCTGCCATAGTTAATATTGTTTGTTTGTTTTTTAAAATTGACTCTGTATCAAGGCTCTGGCTAGGGATTTGGACTATCCCTGCTGTGAAGGGCACATTTGTGTTTGTCTTCTTCATACTATTAAACTCCATCAGCATCCTGGTTATTTCTTTTGGGAACAGAGTCTGTTGCTGATGCTGAGCATTATTTATAAGCAGAGGTCAACAACGTATTGTATGCCTACCACATTAACTCATTTTAACTATCTGTAGTTTACTACAAGCCATCAATACTACCTAACTTAACACTGAATGAAATATTATGGAATTCTACCAACAGGTGCAGATAAGTCTGTTTTTGTCAGGGGAAAAAATTAGTAAGTATGATACCTGGTTTGATACTTGTCTTGATGTCTGTAACAACTTTCAAACCAGAGCCTTAGTCAGAAATAAATCACATCCCTCTTGCTATGTGTTTAAAAAGCATGCCATACAAAAACATTTAGTTATAAATAAATACAGTGTTTCTCTGCACTAATCTTTATTTTATCACTGGGATATTAAAAAACTTGGTAACTGTCTTGGAAGAGGAGTTGAAGATACTCCATGCTGCTTCTGTGTCCTTCCTATGTCCACAGGAGTGGAGTAAGGCCATTCTTTCCAGTGTATTAACTTGAGTTTTGAGTTTATTTTTTGCTGTCTTCAATAGTTCATACTTAATTAGTAAAAACAGAAAATTAGCAAGAGTGAAGATGTCTCTGCCAGTCAAAGAAACAAAACACAACACAAGGAAAGTCTGATAATCTTTGCAGCATTGCATAGTCATTGCAACCTAACAACCTCTTAACCCTGCCCTGTTTGAAGACCCAGTAATCTTCCCCATTTTCCTCCCTCCTACCTCTCCTTCTCAGTCCCTGCGCAGTCTTTCTGTTTAAAAGCTCTCTGGAAAAATTGCAGAAGCTACAGCTTCGGGGGGTATCAGGACTTATTTTCAGGAAACCACAAAGTAGATGTGAGCAGGCAGCTCCATACTCAGTTTCTCTGAAATTCAATATATTTCCCTTATAAAAGTACCTGTGAAAAGTGAATATGCTTGTGCCTACTAGTATAGTCAGTGAGTTTGGAAATTACTTTAGGGCTATTATTTATAATAGGACACATGCAGGAGTAAAAATCCATCTACATAACTCATTGTCAAATATACCTTTTAAATACTTGAAAATATCCGCCAGGCCTTTGGAGGCAACGAATTACATAGCTGTTCTGTATAGAGAAGAGGATCCTTGTCTCTGCTTTTTCTCCTTGGATCCACAACATGACAATGTCAGAGCAACAGCAGCCAGCAGTCCCTGGACTCCTTATTCTAATTCTATTGGATATCAATTGACAGCGTCACAAAACGCTGACATTTTTTTCACTGACATTACAGTATGTAAAACTTTACCTTGGGATGGACTGCAAAGTTAAGAAAAATGCTGATGCAGGCAAAATACTGCTGTGTAGTGCTGTTGTACAAAAAGAGACCTATTGTTTTGTATTATACTTAGCTGAAGAGAAGCATCTTATAATGACAAAAAGACATTCGCTTTATGAACATATTTCAAAATATTAATAATTAATTATTTCATATTTCAAATATTTAAAATCAAAACATTTATTTTTCTACAGTGTATGTTGTTAAAGATTGCTGTGCTGTGTGCTAATGTTCTTCAGCTGTATCACATTTTTCCAGAAAAAGTCATCTATGAACTAGAGAGTCTTTCCCTTTTTAGTGAACTCTTCACTTCCCAGTCACCACTCATAGCAGGGTTACTCCCGGAACAGACTCGAGAGCAAATCCTGTTTGCACGAACACTGGGACAGCCAGGTATGATGGTTCCCATCATTTTCCCATGCTCTCGAACAGCATGTCTGATGCTCTGCTGTACCTTCCAGCAAGGAGGACAGAATTAGCACACAGCTTTCTGATAATGAACCACACTGAGAAACAAAAGCAACCCAAGCTGAAGAGGTCAAATTAGCAGTCCTGGTGAAATTGTGTAGCAAAGTAAAATCGAAATGAGATGCTCTGAGCTGCGGAGGACAGCCCCAGAGGACAGACAAGTCAAGCATCTTGACTTTTAAATAACATTTTACCACTTGTTTCGCTGCCTAGCCTTGCACACGTTACTCAAACATTCATTTCTTCTATCTGTAGCACAGGGAATCTAATGTTTATTTACTTGCCTAATAGGTATCTTGTGAGAATTAAGGAATCGATGTTCAGTAACACATTTAACTAATGTAACCAAATGAAGTTAATTAAATGTTTAAGCATTGTTGTTAAGTAGCTGATCCAAAGGAAGATAGAAGTCATATTTGAAGGCAGGCTGGAACCATAGCATTTGGAGCGAGGAATCCCATTCTGTTCCAGTTCATTATGGTCCTGCGACCATGACATCTGCATTGGAACTGGACAAGCTGATTTCAAAGCATTTCTGTGATTCCATGGATCCCAATTTCAAGTTAAGTACCTTGGAAGTCAGAGAGCCTTATTGGTTTACTTAGTGCTGGGGAATCACCTTGTCAGTCCTCTGACCACATCAACTTCTCTGATGTTACTTTACGTAGGGGACCATTTTGCTCCCTATAGAGAAGAGTAGGCTGTTTAGACTGCCACTTCTGACTGGAAAATCAAAATACTCCAAAAGACTCCAAATGTCAAAAACTCTAGCTAGTCTTTCCCGTTGAGACTGGAAAAATCTAGACAAGAAATGTTGTAAGTTGCTCCATTCCTGTATGCCAGGAAACACAATTGCTGACTGTGTTTGCAGCAATTAGTACTTGGATTTTTCCAAAAGAACGGTTAAGTACCTGGGGAAAATGTTCCCCTCAAAAGTATTTTAAGAGTCTCAAAGGAGGTTTAAGCATTACCCTGGCAGAGGACAGCATCGGAAACTGGAAAACTATCCCTGCAAAATTTATTTTAATTCAGTGATTCAGGTTCTGGAGACCTTGCAAATTTCCAGGATATCTTTTCAGGCCATCACAGTAAATGTGGTAATCTGCTGCAGTAGTTTTGCCTGTCTAAAATTAGGTGTCCTTAAATGTTAGGAGTAATTGCATTATCCAGAGCAGACTTATTTTGGTGTGACTGACCTTTCATGTTACCAGATGAGATTTGCTAGAAGTTGCCAGTCTGGGTTGGATGAAAGGTGTATCAAACACATATCCTATGCCTGAAAAGTACCTGAAGCAGGCAGTTTAGAAAAAGGAAGAGGTCATGAAAGAAATGATTGGTGTCCTCTCTGTGCAAGAAATTGCATTAGACAGTTATGTTTAATAGCCACCAGCAAATCTATCTTCTAGTTCCTTTTTAAACCTACTTATACACTCAGCCTTCTGTGGGAATACTTTTATAGTCTTCATTTTTATGTGTCCCATGAAACAATATTTATTTTTATTTGTTTTGAACTTGCAGCCCCTTCTTTCTTTTGAGAAGCCATGAATAGTCTTACTGACACTCATTTTATAGGTTGCTGTCATGGCACCTCTTATCCAAGTAGTATCATGCTAGACTATTTCACATGTATGTGCAACCCGCTCCACATACCTGATCACACCTGTGGCTCTCCTTGGTTGTGTTTCTCTATCTTTTATAAGAAAAGCAACCAGAACTCAAGTGCAGTATTCAGGAAATGGGATTTAGACAACAACCAAGATGGTGACTTCTACCTAGTTTCCAGCTCCTTTTCAATTAAGTTCAAATATTCTACTTGTATTTCAGACTGACACTGACCATTAAATTGATGTCCACAGGGAGCTATTCAAGTGATTCCAAGTCATATACTTGTTTTCAAAAGCAAATGTAACCAATATGTACAGTTTACTATGATTTATGGCTACTGGGAAATGTTATTTCTGTTATTCCCAAGCCATCTTAAAATAAAGCATACTCATAGAACTGTCTTGATTGCAAATTACAAAAATTAAAAGAATGTCAAATGTCATTCCAGTGTGTATTTTATTGCCATGGTAACACAAAGGTAACTGAGTAGGTTAAGCTACAAATTACGTACTCAGCTATTTAAAGACCTCAATGAAATAAAGTCACTTAATCAAGCTTATCATTGCTTGTGATATGTAATCAAGACAACCCCATTAAAGCCGAAGTCAAAATGCTGGATGTTTCTGTGTAGTCTCTCTTCAAACAGCATTCTGTATGCTCTAGTATATCAAACATGGCAAATCAATGAACATTACTTTCTGTTAAGGCTGTTTTGCAACCATGTTAATAGAAGCCTGTTTTCTTTTGCAAATACTCCACATTGTGAGTTTTCCTGTGTCATTTATAATTAAATCTTAACCTTTTCAAATATATCCTTTCATATGCTAGATGGTCTCCAATTGCATGCATCTCAAGGAACAACAAAAACACATGCAGTGAAAAGTACAGTCCTGGGTTTTCTACTTCTAAATCAACATTGTATGCATGGAATACAATTTTGAACTGTGGCTGTCGCCAAACAAAATTGCATTATAATCAAAAGCACACAGAACAAAGGTAGAAAATAAGAAAACCTTTCTAAGCTGAATTCAGACACTGTGCCAGGATAATAGAAAAATATTTATTTGGAAAAATCAGTAAAAATATTTGCTACAATTTATTCTCCCAGGATGGTAGTAGAAGTTTATATTGTTTAATCACATTAACATCAGTAATAGCTTACAAATATATAAGACCTTCCATCATGAGGTACCCTGTAGGATTGTTCTGCAAATTGTAATACCAATTACTTTTCACTCCACAGTTACCCTTAGCAAGCGTCCAGAGTTTTGTGGTCCCATGAACTCAAATGCTGTGTTCAATTTTTACCCATACCTAGAACTTTACCAGAAATTGAAAAATAAAAATCCCACAAGTGAAAATACAGGAGAAATTTTCAGAGGCCTGACCAATCCATAGTGCAATATTCAGGACAAAGTCTGAAACAGAGAGGAAATGTCCACTTGAATTTAACTCTGAGTATATTAATTTTGTTCCGTGTGACAATCTCGTAGGCTTGACACTTGTTTCCTTTTATCAGCATGACCAGTCTGCACCCGTGTTATGGTAGCTAATTAATGTAATAATTTCCAAATAACAAAGTGGCTACTCAAGTGGCTACTACTTGCCCTGTCTTTAGAAAGCATATCACAGGAACACGAGTGACTACAGTGTATGGTTCGGGGATCCCTTTCCATTTTCTCCAAATGGACATCTGCTGCAGTGGATGCCTTCCTAAGGATTCAGACCCCAATCCAGAAAATCACCTATGCACCTATTTAAATTTAAACGTGTGAATAAACCCATTCACTTCAGAGGGAGTACTTAATGCTTAAACCTAAGCATATGTTTAAATTAAGCCTGATGAGGGCCTATGGCATACTGTATGTTTCATCAACATCATGTTCTACAGCACCTGGGTTTTCCTTGGAAATTGTCCATCTTGTTAAAAAAAAAAAAAAAAAAAAGGCCCAAACATGATTAGCTTATAAAATCTTGAATAGCTTACAGTCTGAGGTAGCTCAGCTGCACAGGAGCGGGCTAAAGAAGTTTTGTGCCAGGAAAACAGTGGCCCTCATTTTTCAAAATGAGTTAATTTTTTCCAATGACTTCTCATTCATATCAAGATAAATTATTAGAAGGAAATAGCAGTGTATTCACCTCATGAAATATTTACAGTCCTGTCACTGTTTTCATCATATCACTTTGGACCTCAATTCCATTGTTCCTCCTTTCAAAGGAAACAAGATCAAATCTATAGAATATAAAAAATAACTTTCAGCAACAAATTTCTGTTAAAATCATTAGCAAAAATGAATAATTTTACTCTATTTATACAAGAAAAGTAATTTTTTTTCACATTCAGGGATATTTGAGGTTTGAATCTGCTAAACCAAATGGAGAAAACTATAGCTTGAACTTCCCAAAGAGTTCAGACCAGGTTCATGTTTCTGACCTCACTAGCGGTGACTAACATTCGTTCCAGAGCACTTCACTGTATCTTGTGTGGCAGACCATGTGAAAAGATCTTAATTTCATATGATTTTGATAATAATGCATTGAGATTGTGCTGTAAAGCAAGACAGGAAAAAAACCTTTTGAGGTAATCCAGAATAATACTTGACTATTTATAAAAATGTTACTCTTGCTGTAGCTCAAGTATTGTGTTACACAGAGAATCAGCTTTATGCACATGTGCATGTCTATGGGTAACAACTCCATTTAAACATCGATGGAATTTTCTGCTGCATTTGCTCTGGGGGAAGATTTAAAATGTTCATAACTCCATTATTTTACGATCAACTCTTATACAACCTAGCAAAATATGTACTGTTCACCAGGGACTAGTTACATGCTGAGTTTCATATATCAAAGTTTTGTCATTTCTAAGTTATGCTAAGAAGAAAAAATCCAGTTGCAGCAACTTTTTCTTTATTAAAAAGAAAAGTGTAATGTTTTCACTCAGACAGAAATCAGAAACAGCTGAATGAATGTTTTAGGAAACATTTCTTTTTTAGGAAACATTTCTTTACTGAAAGGGTTATCAGGCATTGGAATGGGCTGCCCAGGGAGGTGGTGGAGTCACCATC
>JAOTQQ010000019.1:61345480-61406550 GCA_026546715.1 Gallinago undulata | reverse complement strand
TTTTGCTTTCTGCCTTCCCCCCCCCCCCCCCCCCCCCGGCATTGCTGCAGATTTGTGTTGGTTTTTTTTTAACAACATGCATGATAGCATGCACTTTCTTCCTGAATTAGCAATTCATGTGTTGTGAGATGACTGGATGGTTTATTTCCATTACAATACTTCACATTCTCTTTCACTCAGTTACATTTCCCTATTGATTCTTCTGAGACGATCTTAAAGATTTCTTATGGCACTATTCTTGTCTGATTTAACTAATTTTGACTCATTTGAAAAAGCAGTAACATTTTTTTTTTCTAGGATATCCACTCAACAGCAGGTTCCTGACTTCCTCAGTAGAAGTATTGTATGCAGCTGTCATCAATGAAACTACCGTCTATGACCTTGTCTAAATTGATTCTTTTTTTTCTCAATCCCCCAATGTCCTGTGCCAGAGAATTTCACCCTCCAGCCATGCTCTGTGTGAAAAGTTTGTGTTAAACGTGCTGCTTGATAAATTCATTGAGTACTCCAGTCCCTATGTTGTGGGACAGTGAATAAACATTCCCTGATTATCTCCTTGATCCATCGATGGTTTCACCGGTCTTTCTTTTCCTCTTTTCTCTTCCAATTCATTTCTTGTCCAAGATGAAATTTCTTACTGTGTTGTCTCTTTGGAGAGAAACTGATTGTCAATTCTGACAATTCTTGTTGCTTTCCATGTATCTGTATATGTATATGTTAGACTACTTCCTTTCTGAGACAAAAAAAAACCCTACTTTTTGTGGTATTCTAAAAGAGACTATATCATGGATTTATACAGTGACATAATGCAGTTTCCTGTTTTATTTTCATGGCCTTTCCTGGTGACTCTTAACATTATACTTGCCTATTTTAAATTGCCGTTGAAATTAATTTTTACTGAACTATTCCCAGTGATGATAAGCCCTCTTTCCTAAGCCAGTTAACAACCTATAGCTGTACATGCATAATTAGGGAGTTTTTTTTCTGCATGTGTATTACTTTGGATTTATAGACACTGAGTCTGATATGCTGTTTTATCACCCACTCTTTTTTGTAAAATTATTCTGCAACTCTTCTCAGATAAATGCAAATATCATTCCAGACTTGAGGAAAGGAAAATCTTTCTGGTGACAACCTGTGTCCAAACAGAGCAGAGATAAGAGCATGCTTTTGGGGTGAAACACACAAACATATTCACAGCATCTATGCAGGTTCTGGCTGTGCAGTTGTGCTCTCTTACAGTCACCCAGACTTTAATGGCCCCACTGAAAGGTCTGAAAAAATCCTTCTGACTTTACAGTGCCTGAGATTTCACTCACACACTTTCAATACAGGGAGAAGAAAGTGCCTGAAATAGAGTGTCTGGAAGAGGAATTCATAATTCATATAAGTATGAAATAAGCTTTGTACAGTGCCTCCAAGGAAGAGGATTCTCAAATAAATGGAAACAGCCTTCACTTCTTAATACCTAATGTTCTAAAGGTATTTCTTAGTGCCCAAATAAAGATCCACAAGAATGTAATCATAGTTTTTTTCTTTCTCGCTCTCTTTCTTTTCTAATTTTTTTTGACTGTCTGATATTTTTGTCACACTTTAACCAGCTCTAATTAGCATATTTTTGCAAACTGGTGAAACAGGCAACATTTTTAACTTCCTTCTGAACATTTTGTGAGGCAAAACACAGAAGTAACACCTACATGTAAAGGGTTCTGCTATTGGCCTGGTTCCAAGCATCGTTTGAAACTAGCTGTAAGAAATCTCAGAGAATTAGACAAGTTGGGCCTTACACACCCATATGGAACTAAAAAATCTAATGACAACACAGGAAACTGTCAGCTGGCTCTTGAAGTGTCATACAAGAAAGCAAAGCATTACCAGAAAGCTAGTTTATTGAACCTAACTGACATGAACAACAACAAACCAAAATTAGTAAAAGCATGTGCCTAGGGCAATCTACTGCTGTTTATTTATTTTAGGTTTCCTAAAGCTGCTTATTCCTTAGGTTTCTTTGTTGGAGATTGTGATATGGTAGTCTTGCTAAGGTAAATTGCTGTATTCTGAGGGGACAATTTATGCAATCAAACACAAAATAGATTTATAAATAAATAAAGTAAAACCTATATTTAATCCCTAATAAAGATAATATTGGAAAAATTCTTCTGCAAATAGGTAGTTTTCCTGTCATGGTCTTTTATTTTCTCTAGTATCAGAAAAAAAAAATCAAAAAATTATAGACTTCTCAAAGTGTTAGCTTGCTTTGTAGATAAAAACTGAGAAGGTAGGAAGATTCCCAGTTCCCTTCAACTATCTACATTTCACTGCCAGACCTAGATAGGGCAGAAATCTTTGCTTTGAATGTATGATCCCTGTTTCATTCCCAAATATAAATGGATCAGAGGATGAATTCATCCTCTAGTCTGCCGAGTTCAAGCTGAAAATACTTTGCCAGTGATTCATGATCTGTTCAGATTCAGATGAGCTAACATTCTTCTTCATAATTCTGTTTGGTTTTCATTTGCCTCTGAAATACTCCTGTCTCATTCCTTATTTATTCAGTAAATAGGTTCTGAAGGAAAGCTTAACCACAGAGAACTCCCCCAGGCATCACATTCGGCATCCAGATGCCACTGGCACACACAGTCCCTGGATGGGGCCCTGAAGCCTCCCAGCACCTAAGTTTTAAAGAGTAGTGCCCCACAGTTTTCAGCTCATACATGTTCCCAAGCTCAGACCTGTCTTCTACCTATCTCACACCTTGACCCAGTAGGATGTGACCTAAACAAGCTCTAAGCAGTCCCACAGAAGGGGCAGCTGGGGGGGGTTCAACCAGTAGCTCTAGACCAGGGATTCTCAGGTGAGAATGAGCATGTGCAGTTTCCAGTCTCTGTCTGTATCAAACCTTCTCAAGTTTGAGCCACAGCCTCCCATTTTTTTCAGTGAATGTGCTAGCTGATAGATTACTAGGCAAGTATTACTTCTGCCAAAGGTAGTTCTGTGGCATGCTCAGGCTTTCTGATGTAGGAAAAGCATCTTCTACTTTGTACAGTAGTCTTTCATATTGGGAACACAGGTTGTGTTTGAGACACATAGAGATGCTGGATTTGCAAAGCCCTTTGTAAGTGGCCTTTTCTTCCTTTCCACTCCCTGAATCCATGTCTACTCTCTCCATGGGAGCTCCCCGTTAACTAATGCTGCTTCAAGCATTTTTCTTGCAGGCTTTGCTCATCTTTTCTATATATGTTATCATTTCAATGTTTTTGCTCCAGCCTGAATGCCAATAAGAAATACAGACTAAAATTTGATCTTGGTGTTATCAGGTGGACTCCCTTTGTTTCTGTGGCTTTACTTTCATCATATGTGGATGCAAACTCTAGTTGATAGAATTTTGCCCACTGTATATACTGACATGTATTCACAACATAAAACAATTATTGTATTACCACACAGTACAGCAAATTGGGTTTTAGGCAATAAAAAAACATTATCAGCTCCAAAGGAGCAATTACAATGCACACTGTGAATGCATATTAGGAATAATACACAGAACTCCTCTCAGTCTAAATTAGTGTATTGGCATGATAGCAGCTCTGAAGATGGAAGAGTGAAGGACACCTGAGCATTATGTGCATTAAATCCTCATCAGGGTAAGTAAATTCACATAAAAACATCAGTAAAGTTATTGGAGGCAGATCTTCCTCTGAAGTAAAATACGGTTGATTTCAGTAAATCTACGTTAGCTTAATCCAACTGTTCTCTACTCTTTAACAGAGAAAAAGCGAACTGGTACAAAGGGGGAAGAGGGAGCTATGATTTATTTACCTAATCAAAGAGAGCTTGCCAGCCTAGCTTCTCCTTTGTACCAGTGCAACGCATCTGCCTCGTATTAACGACTCTTCAGTGCTCATTCTGCAAATGCACAGGGTGTTACTGGCAGGTCTGACCCTGCCTTCTGTGCATGTCCTCTGAAGGCGTTGGGTGTGGTGTGTGTGTAAAAGAGACAAGTGCTTGAGACCAAATCATTGTCTTACCGGGACAGATGGACCCTGATCTGTTCAGCTGCTCTGGGTGAAGGTACCACACACAAGCACTCCTCTTGTTATTACTTTGCTTTCCTCTTAAACGTTATCTTGAAAGTATGAAAGGCTGAAAGAAAGAGTACAGGGGTAGATACAACCCTGAGAAGACTATTTGTAGATCCTCTCGTTCCACTTACATTGTTTCATTCAAAAAATCATGTTTCTCTTGCAACCTGCAAGTTGATTACTGGCTTTGTAGGGCTGGTTTTAGAAACTGCCACATATATATTACATTTGTTAAAATATAGAGAAGGAAGACTAATTATGGTATGTGTAAATGGTATGTGTAATCAGGTTCTTCCACTGCTTCACTGCAAACCTCATCAGAAGCAATGAATTTCCTTTATTTAGACTTATTCCACATCAATAGGTAGGGAAATATAGATTTATTCTTTTGCACTTGTAAGAACAAGAAAGACTTGTTAGTGATTTACCTTTGATGTTTATAGATTTCTCTTCAGCGCATGCAGTATATGGTAAATTGGTTTTAGACAATAAACAATAATTGCATTTTAGAACTCAGAGGTGTCAGTGCCATGTTATGTTTGGAACCTTGGTAAATTTTTCTGTTCTGCTTTCCTTCTGCGGACAGAAAAATGTAAAACAAATAATGTTTCTTGACTCCCAGCTTATCCTTTCTTCTCCTTTTTTCTTTCATGACACATTTTTAGATTAATGATACCTAGGAAAACATTTTAAAAAATGTTGTAAATGTAATTGTAATTTGTAATTATGGTGCTGGTTACTCCTCAAGGACCCAGTAGAAAACCAGAAACTTTTAATATAGAGCAACTTTACAAGCCACCAGAGCTAAAAGTTAATTGGAAATTAATTCCATATTATGTGTAAATTATTTGTGTTAAATCATATGTTACGGTATAGATAATATACATTTAAACAGGCTATTGTAAGCACAAGGCAAATAATAATAAACAGAAAGCATTATTCTGCAATTGAATGCTTTGGTCAAGACCAATTTATTTTTCTCACTCATAACACTAAAAGAACATCTTGCACTTGTACTTTATATGCAAGTCACAACAGTTCTGCTCATAACCACGCTGCGTCTCTTTCATATATTCAAGCCATTTGCAAAATTTCCATGAGCTGCACAACAAAAAAACAGACTTTACTGACAATTTAAGGGCTTGTGTTTTGAAACTCCCAAATCATTTAAACTGGTTTTATTACAAACAACTGAAGGTCTAAACTGGGAATAATTTTGGAGCAAATTCTAGTCTCTAATCTTGAGATTCTAAGAATCCAGTGTCTTTGTACAGAAAATAGATATCATCCATGACTCTTAGATTTTGGACATCACTCTTTTTCCTGATCAGGCTACTGACACATACATAATGCTCTATGCACAGTCTGTGTTAAAAGTAATCCCGGGAAGATCTTCTATCTAAATGCAGACACCTGAAAACAGCTATATGAAACATTAATGGATTTATTTTTCTTTAATTCGTGTCTGCCAGTAACAAATACAGAGCAGCACTTGCTCTGTTAGTGTAGGTGTTGTTAATGCACTTTCTGCATCCATTTAAATGCAAATCCTCATGCAAATAATCATTTGAAAGACGAAAAAAAGGAGTATGTTCAGCTGAAGACAAAGCTGGAAGGATAATAGAAAGCATGAGCAGAGTGTCAGTGGAGGGCTTTGCAATAAAAAACCCTTTTGGAATGTCAATGAAAACACATTAATAACTGCATTGAAAATTCCTCAATGGAATATTACAGTAGAATAGAATATATACATGATTTCCAGAAAGCAAAATGAAACTAATTAATTTAAAATATATGTATATTGGATATATGTTTGTGAACATGTAGTACTGTATATGCATTCATGTCAAAGCCATAAACAGAGTCCTAAGTATTGGCTACAGGCAAATATTTATTATTTGAATCTAAAACTGGAGAAGAAGAATCGTTAAACAGACTACTGTGTAACTAAATAATGCTTTGGGGTGGCATTTGTGCAGAAAACAGGAAATGAACTGGGACTTAACAGAACAGTAATTTTGGACCTATTTACTCCGGGGAATCATGGTCTTGGAAAATGCTGCAGTTTACACATTTCTCAAGGTCACTTAAGTAGTTAACCACAAACCCCTAGACTGTGCGAGAACACAAAAATAAGCTTCCTGCCCACTACTACCTTTTTTGTATTTGCAGCATCTCTCACTCTGAGTCAGTGAGCCTATCTGACATGCAATTCATTACTGGGGAAAGAGAGTGCACTAGAGTTTTAATGCGCTGCAAGCTTCCTGGCTTACCACTGGCTGATTTGATAACAGCATCATGATGATAAAGCCTGGAAATGCTGTTCATCCCCTACACTGAAACAGTCATTAGTCTGTCTGGAGCCAAATACTCTCCAGTGCGGGGCTGGCACCTTGTTTCTTGGAGATCAATTTCTGCAAGTCCCTCCCCATGAGCTTGAGAATCCAAGAAAGTTAATAATTTAATTTTGAGAGCGTCTGTCTAGATTATGATGCAAAGGCTTGTGCTGGAAACTGTGCTGAACACCATCAGGTTGCCTTTCTTATTTTTTTGAAGTTGTTGGTGTTTGAGACACATAGCACAGCTCTATGTGGAGAGCCTCATACAATCCAGAGTGGTTAGCTGAGGAAAGGGAAGGGGTGTATGGTAGGGAAGTCCAAAAAGAGGGAGATCTGCCAGGGACTAGGAAAAGTGGAAGGAGTGGGGGAAGAAGGATAGTTTGTTAGAATAAGAGTTAGAATGAGAACAAAATAGAGATTTATTCTCTTGCATGGTGGACAGAAGAGGAAGACAGAAGGGGAGAAAAACTTTCTGAGAGAAGGGAGCTGGAATGCATTTAGCATGCTGGCTGTGTTTGAGTAAAGTGTATTTACGTGTTGCTTATGAAAGCAACAGAAAGAAACTCTAGAGAAAAGACAGAAGATATGTACAGTGAATCAAATATACAGCAATAATATTGTTTTTATCCAGCTTCCTTAACTAACGCCTTGGCTTTTTGCTGTTCTCATTCTAGATCAGATAAGTACTAATCAACACAATTAGAGTTAAGCGAATAATTTGCAATGAATAATTTAACAGATGAGTTTAGCCTCTTTTCCTGACTATGGAATATTGCTTAGCAGATCATGATCTCCTTTAACATATTCATTATTCTAATTTATTCTGAAAATGTACTGCATGAAAGCTTCTGTGTACTTGGCATTCAATATTTCCTGTATGTGTGTTGCCTGGCTATGCCTGATCAAACAAATCACATGGTGGTGATATTGTTGCCTGACTCGATAAACATTTAAGTCCAGCATATCAAATTCATATATAAAATTTTATGTCTAATTTGGTAACTACTTAGAAATTAATTTTCTATTAAAAATTTGCAATAGGAAATCTTGTCTGTTTTGTCATCCTTCAATAGACTGAAGTGATTTTTGGTTCTGAATGTAGGTTTTGTGTGTGTGTGTCCCATCAATTCCAGATGAAGGTAAGTGCAGAAAATTCTGCAAAGTCTGGAAAACGCTTCTCTTTCCATACTCTTTTCAACTCAAAGATTCCCATTGTGTGATGCACCAGCTGTGTTTGTATAATGGTTTTGACCAGTCTTCTTTACATCTTCTAATGAAGTAAGACCTTGTAGCATAAACTGGTGACATTATTGGCAATGATTTGTATACATTTTCTTTACAATCTATTCCTTGCTCTGGTGGTGTGAAATAGGTGTAGAGGGAACCAATAGAAGCACTGATAGACTGTGTAAGAGGTATTCCAAAACACAAAGCAGAAGTAAATTGAATAATAAGCATAAAATGAAACATCTCAAATGTAATCATTTGACTGTGACTGTATCTGGTTTGGAAATCACAATGGTTATAACTAAAAACTACTTTCATCATATGGTTTGAGACCAACCCCAAAATGCTCCCAAAAATTTACCTGAATCTAACTAGATCAATCTAAACTTAAAAAAGAAAGGAAAACAAAACAGAACATCAGAATTATGTTTTCAGAATTTGGCATTTTCTACAGGCTTATTACAAAGCCTGGAGTTCTACATGGATGAAATTGAAGTCAGGATCAAAACCCTTCCTTAGGGCTCATAAATATTCTTAAACCCACTTCCTACCATGAAGACAAAAGCAGAGGAGCCACTGGCTTACACAGACTCACAAAAGGAGAATCACAAGAGGATGGATTTACCACTGCTGACCTCTAAACCGTGACCATAGCTGAAGCAAGATCATCAGCCCCTTCCTGTGAGATGGGACACAGTTTTCTAGATTTAGTTTAACCAATCTGACCCTTCCCTACCAACTTGAATTATCCTGAACTTATTATAAAGCGTACTTAAAATGACAAGTCACATAATATCAGCCAAGAATTTTCCTGGCAAATAATATTCATCACATGCTAAATGATGGCTACAATGTCATTTTTCTCATAGTTGTGACATAACACACTGGAGAATCATTTTGTTTCCCAAATATTCCAGGTGAATCACATTGTCTCCAGTGATGAAGCCATGTCCTGCATGCCCTGCAACCCTCTAACGGATCTAAGATCCTGGAAACACTTACCTGTGCCAAAAGTTTCAGCCTGACAATGACAGGAAAGCTTTCTGCACTCTGGCTTTCTCATACTCAAAATGTGGCAAAAAATTCAAATGTATCCTTTGTGTTTCAGTGTGAGACAATTCCCTCCCCCCTCCCACTCTCCTCCCAAATCCGGAATTTGCTATGAAATGGAAAGGTCAGCTTTTGACATTGTCACTTATAGACAGCTGACCTCTGTGCTACACGCATGAAACACAGCCAGTTTCTCCGCACACAAGCAACTCAACTATTGTACAGGTTTGACCCCCAGTTGTTACTGTACTTTCTGTAACAGTCCATACGGTGGTCTCAAGAACAAACACGCTGGGCTTTTGCACATTTTGGACTTAAGGAAGTTTGAAGAAACATCCTAAATGTTACAGCACAAAGGATATATCACAAAGAAAGTTCATCAGAGAATAAGTGTTTATTTTGCGAAGAGGATTTTCTCATACTTTGTGAAGCGAATTTTTGAAGTGTTGGAGGCGTGACATGCTGTTCCAACACAAAGACGTCAGCTTCATGTGCTGCACCCTTGTCAGACTGACTGTACAGCAGTACAATTTATTCCCTTTTACAGTTTACAGGAGCAAGTTTATCAATCTCCTTATCCCCTGCTCCCACACGGTTTTCATTCCAACAATGGCTGGGAAATGTAACACTAAATTAGACAAGCTCTCTGTTACTCTGTGTCCTGGTTCACAGTAAAATGTTCCCTTCCAACAATGAGACTCAATATTGAGCCATTTACGTAAGATTTTTAATGTCATAACCAAGTATAGCATGGAGGAGCTCCAAAAAGCCACAGACCAGCATACAGTGGACTGTAAATCTTGTGTTGGATTCTCTATTGGAAATCTCCCCTGCCTGCCCAAAAATCCAAAACAAAAAAAAAAATCTAGGTCTCCTTTGATATAAAAATGAGTCATTCTTACTCTTTCAATAGAATTTGCATTACAATTCACAGTTTGTAATACACATGGTGACAGTAAAGATCTCTTAGTATCCACCATCATAGAAGTCTACTGCAAGCCATAACACATTGTCAGCTACACATTCGGACATGAAATATCATTTTGTATATAACTTCAGCCTTACTTATTGGCAATGTATTTGTTGTAAAAATTTATACCTATAGGTGTGTTGCTGTTACCGAAGTGAAAGAGAGTTTTGTCACTAGCTTGAGAGAAACTGAGAGAAAATACATTTTCACCAGTTTTGAATTGAGCAAATAGGCAAGGGAATGTACTTAATAGTACTGGGTTTATTACTGGCAGCATAAGAATTGTTTAGATGTGGTGTTGGGGGATATGGTGTAGGGGAGAACTTTGTAGAGTAGGGTTAATGGTTGGACTCGATGATCCCAAGGGTCTTTTCCAACCAAAATGTTTCTATGATTCTATGATAATTGTGTGCAGGTCAGGTTTGAGACATTTTGAAGCAGTACTTAACTTCTTTTTAAATGGCTTTATATCCTTTTTTTTTTTTTTTAAGGAACTCATGTGCCAGTAAAATCTCTGGTTTTCAGCAGTGATGTCAGTGAGACTGACTAGCTGAAAGTCTGTGTTTACTTTTGAGGTTAACAGATTTTTTCTTCTATACATCAGTTACTTAACAACAATCTTAATTTTTGATAGTTTTTTTGTAAAGCAAATTTTCTCTGTTAAAATATAATCAAGGAACAAAAACATAACAGTTGTATTTGTTTTCAGTGACAAATACGTACACTCCCCTCATCAGAGCTCAGCTAGTGGTGCCAATAAAATTTCACAATTCTAACCGCTCAGACTAACAAATTGCAGTTCACACTGTGTTACAGTTTCACTTTAATATTACATTTCTTGTCTTCTTTTTTTTTCTTTTTTTTTTTTTAAATACTGATCCAGGGATGGTGTTAACACACATCAAAAGGGATTTATTCTACTCTGTATTGAGCAGATGGCAGCTAGAGGACTATGTGAGTAAAAAAGAATGTAGCTTTGGGGTGTGTGCTTGCTGATATTAGCTGGGGTAACAGTTCTCAAGCTCCATTACGTGTCCATGTGCTTGGGAGTGTTGGTTTATGAGGATTCTGCAGTTCAGCAACTCATAGAGGTATAAGTACATGAAACAAATTCCTCTCTGTCAAATGAACACTAAAATCAAAAAGCAGCTGGTTTAGTTCAAACATAACTTTGTTGTCATTTTGAGCTCACCTGTACTTACTTTGAAGGTCAACACAGGAAAGCCACACACACACATACATACGCAAACAAAGATTTCAAAAGGAAGTCCTTGCAGCTTTCAGTATAGCTTTTCAGGGATTTTTTTGTCTGCTTTTTTTTTGTTTGTTTGTTTTGCTTTTTTTAACAACTAACTCTTTTCCCACTCCCCAGGAACCTGGTGACCTCCTCTCTGCTAATATGGGAAACAAGGACCAGATAAAACAGGATTACATCAGACTTCAGATGCTATCCCTTATGCTACGGTACTTACTGCAATTGCTTTTTGGTTAAAAGTCTGAGGAATGTGCTAAAAACACCATTATATACAAATATAGAAAAACATTAAGACTTGAGACACAAAAAGGGTAGAGGAGCACACAGTTATGTTAGACAAGTCTACATTAGACTATATAATCTTATTTTGTATCTTGCCTAAATAATGTTACCATATGAATTTGTGATCAGAATGTTAGAAAAGGCTTAGAGACTATAGAAATTATCTGAATACAACGTCTCTTTAAAAACATGCAATTGTGATACAATTCATTAAGACTGTGAAAATTTAATAAAACATGTCTATTGTCTGCAGGGATATGCTAAGTTAATGGTTCTGTTATCAGGTAACATTGGCAGTAACATTGGCATGCATTGTCATGTAATTACCATGCACTATTTTACATTAACCCATGCCACCATTTTATTCTATTGTTTACATGGGGAAACTTCCTAAGTGAGAGTGTGGCCCTGACCAAGCTTTGAGCTGTGATGGAGAGCTTACTTTGCCTATGTTCTAGTGGTGCAAATAGGATTTAATTTCCATTAGGTGTCATCCTACCAATGTCTGGCACAGTCAGGGTAACAATGCAGGCTTAAAAAGTTATTGAAAAATATCAATAAAAAACCAACATGGCAACAGTGACAACTTCAGCTTTTGAGTATCCCATTCAGCCAGGATGGTCAGGCTTCATGTGAGTCTGGATCTCTTTATAGAGGGTTAATGTTAGGATGGAAAAGTTAAAGGTCAGATTGGCACAGAATCAAAGAACATCTCAAGTTGGAAGAGACCTATAAGGATCATCAAGTCCTACTCCCTGCTCCTCTGATTGGGACACGTGGAGTATGCCTCTCTGTGTGTATCAGATTTTTGACATCTTTTTCCATACAAAATTTACTCTGCTTTTTTAATCCAAATGCACGACCATGTCCTTATACTAAATCACTTGGCTCAAACTCTTTTACTTGGAATTTATTTCAACTTGTATGCCATGCCTACTATACATATGCTACTTATTAGACACAAAAGTTAAAATCTTTCGTTTGTGATGTTGTGTAGTACTGTGCAAAAATTGAATGTAAAAAATTGAAATAAAATTCCACTTCAGGAGAATTGTATCCTAACTTACGGTTTTCATAACACCTGAATTAACTGTATGCATGATATCACACAGAACTTTATATTTCAAGGGTATAACAATATCCAAATGTGAATCCTTCACCTCTCCTGTCAATACTGTCCTCACATGTCCCTATTGCTTTAATGTTTCTTAAATTCAGTCTTTCTTTCTGCAAACTGCTTAACAAGAGAGAAATTATTTTAATCAGTCATCTTTGCATGTTCTCTCAGCTGCCTAGTGGCATGCCTGACAGACCTTCTGGCTTCATTTTTATGTGTGTCTGAAATATTTTTCTCTTTCTTTGGTAACCCTAGAGAGTAGGGTTATTAAATTCTGACAAATCTCCACACTTGTCATCTATCCTTTTCATTGAATAGCTTGTACTTTTCTAAACCATTTGTGTTCAGATATGCTTGATATATGCATCAAAGACTTCTGACATATCATATGGTAGTAGACAACCCTTGATTTCTAACTTTTTTCAACACAGTCATTTTATTTTTCTACAGATCAATCTATGTGAGCAGGGACCGGGAAGGGAAGTTTTATTTTCCTTTTCCTCCCTTTTTTTTTTTTTGGGGGGGGGGGTATTTTTGTTATTGTTTGTTTTGTTTTTAGAATTCATGGAATCACAGAATCATAGAATAGTTTGGGTTGGAAGGGACCATAAAGATCATCTAGTTCCAACCCCCCTGCCATGGGCAGGGACATCTCCCAATAGACAGGTTGTTCAAAGCCCCATCCAGCCTGGTCTTGAACAGTTGCAAGGTCAGGGAATACACAACTTCTCTGGGCAACCTGTTCTAGTGTCTGCCCACCTCCACAGTAAAGAATTTCTTCCTGATATTGAACCTAAATCTCCCCTCATTCAGTTTAAAACCCTTACGTCTCACCCTATTACTATACTCCTTGATAAAAAGTCCCTCCCCATCTTTCCTGTAGGCCCTCTTTAGGTACTGGAAGGATGCTATAAGGTCTCCCCAGAGCCTTCACTTCTCCAGGTTGAACAACCCCAGATCTCTCAGCCTGTCCTCATAGAAGAAGTCCTCACCTGTTAATGGCCCTCCTTCATGGCACTGATGTCACCCTCAAATGGTCTGCACAGTCTGTCTACAAGGTAGGTACACAGTCATTTCAAAGTCCATAGGATGTTTCTTATGAACAGATATGAAATCTACAGCATAGTCAATTATGTTGTAATATGATTAAGATACAAAATTGCATGTGTGTTTTCATTCAGAAAAGTAAAATTTCTCTTGCATTTATAGCTGGGATTAGAAAATGTAGTTTTAAAAACTAGATACTGTTAACATTGTTTTTTAAAAAAGCTATATATTTAGCTAATGCTAATAAGGATTAACATATAACCTCTTTTAAAGATGTGATGTGTTTCATGACACTAACAAAGAATAACCAATTCACTATTGCACTCCACTTGAGCATTTGTTATGAGGGGCTTCAAACAGGTTGTGGTATCATTGTGTGAGAAAGTGTGCAAACATAAGAAAAAATAGGGCACACTATGCTCTAAGAATTACTTTTAAAAACAGCAATCATGATCAAAGATGTACCTTCCCTATAATACATTGTAAGATATCTTTGTGTTTTCAGTTCAGGTGAGTCAGGGATCACTCATTTTCAACTCGCTGCTCTTTTGGACTTGCATGTCTACAGAGTTAATACAAAACCTTTCTGTAACAAAAGAAAGATGCAGATGGATTTGTGTTTTCAATAGCTGTTGTGGAACAAATTACTATATATATGAGAACTGAAAGGATCTCAGAAGAATGTGAAAAGTATAAAACCCAGTGTCCACAATGAGATGAAAAAAAAAAAAACTACACAGAAAAGTCATACATTCAATGTCTCTGTTACTTGTATGTTTTGCCAGCAAAGTACAATAGTTTCTGATTCTATGAAAACATCTATATTTGCAGATGCTGATAGATCTCAACTGGATTGTGAAATTCTTAACTTCATTGTCAAAACTCTTTTCATCTCTTGTCTGAGAAATTAATATATCAGAGTTCTTCAATTATGAGAATACAGTAGTTCCATCAGGCTCCTTTAAGTTCTGTTTTCTGTTATTCACCATGGTAAGTTACGTTTGCATGAGAAGCAAAGCTACTGTAGTTTCTCCTTGTATTTGTTGTCAGCTTGCTGGTGCAGAAACATGGCCCGTTATATATAACCACCAATTATACTAGTGTATCCTGGTGAATCCCTCTTCCAGGAATGTATCTAATTGTTTCATGTTCATATGGCATACATTAGTATTTTTGTCATTTTAAATAAGTGGTACTGGTAAGTTCCACTATTATTCACATCTTTTTTCAGCTTTAAGCCTTCTGCCTGATAGTTTTCTTTGGGTGGGAGATAGTTCTTGTGTTGTGTTAATGTGAATCATTGCCTGACACCCACGGTCTCCATATCATTCAGCATTACAGAGACTTCTGTCACATTTCATAGTCATTACCCTTTTTGCAGTATCAAATTCTAGTTCTTCCTAGCCTACTTCAAGTGTATTCGTACAGAAGTTGTTCTCATCTCTGATTATCTCCTTTATACTTTTCATAGTATCCAGTCATGGAGCTCAATATTTTCACATTTCTGACAGCTTAAAAAGCTAATCTTTACTGCTCTACAAACTCAAGTAATTTTTTGTATTTAGCTTACGTGAAAAACAGATCATTCTGAAACATAAAGCAGCAGGAAAAAAAATGTAGGAGAAAAAATAATATCATGACTTTATCTTGGGAAAGTACCTTGGAAAGCAGCAGTGGACTATTGTGTCTAACATTTTTACCCAGTTTAATGTCTATAAAAATAATGAGGTGTAAATTTTTAAAACAAAGATTTTAATCAAGCGACATCCAAATAGTAGGGAAAGGCTAGTCAGACTAGAGTCAACGGGTGTTGAAATACATGCAATGCAGTTACTTTCTCTGCCAAATTGATCTCAGAATCTCTAATTCGATCACCCACACAAATATACAGCTGATACCCCCACAGCTATACACAGCTGATACTACTGTGTGTAAAACAGCAATGCATGCGTTTGACATTAATGAGAGTGTAGAGGCATATTTTTTATAAAGCAGACCAACTAATATCTTTATAGCTGAAAAATCTTGTTTTAAATCTTTTTATCTGTATATATGTTATGAAACTTCACCTGGAGTGATTGAGGCAAAAGATGATCCATTGGTAATGATGTTATGGAATATAATTTGCATTTCTCAAATCACAAAGATACTTCAAATCATTAATTCAGAAAGCTTAATTTTCCTGTCTAATTATATGCTTGTCACCTATACAGCATCTGGCACTCTCATCGCCTCCTCCCAAACATTAACATAGATGTCCTCACTATGCCTCTGGCATTCAAAATCATCATTCTGCATACTTTGCAAACAAAAATATTTAGGCATCTAATTATTGTGTCTCTTTAACCATTAAGTTCATCATACAATATGCAAAACTTAGGCATGTAAGACTATGAGTGGGTTCAGACTAAGTGATTTCCCCAGGTTCAAGCTTAGTAGAACAACCACCAGAGTCTGCCAAGCAGATGAAAACACATGGTTCTTCTTCCTGTCTGGACATTGTCTTCTACTTGAGACAAAATAAGTCCTGTGTTTTCAACCCTTTCTTGAAAAACTTAATTCTTCAGCTCAGTTGCAGACTTTCCAAATGCAGTTGTCTTGCTTTTGCAGAATTTAAGCTCGAGCCTGTCTTTGGAGGAGCCTTGCTTCTTCTTCCTGCATCATGCATCAGACATCCAGATGGGGGGAAAAAAATTACTTGTCAAGGGAAACAAAGATTCAACGAAGATTGAGTATAGCATAGGCTTGAGTATAGCAATAGAAAGGCAAAAAATTGAATGAGGCCAGCTGTAAGTACTGTTTATTTGTCACTGATTTAATGGGATTTCAGCAGGCAATTTAAGATGCACTTGTACTTAGTTGGGGTCGGTATGATGTAAATCAGTGGGACCTGAATATAACTTATGTGTTTTGTGGGAGAAAAGTAGGCTGCTGAGTGAGATGACCATCACATTTTTTTAACTTCCTGAACATTCCGAATCTTAAATTTAGGCACAGATAATTTGAAAGCACAATAATTATAATGCACATCCTTCTTTTTTCTATTTTCTTTTTTTTAAGCTCCTTGGAGTGTTCCATCAGACAATCTGATGGGGAATAATTATTTCATTGTTTTTGTATATATGTTACAGTAAATGAATGTATATAGCTCATTCAAAAGACACCCTAAGATCAACAATTTTCCATTATGTAGCATTTCGTCTACAAAAGAGCCAGAACAAAGTCATGTTGCTTTGCTTTACATCATTTGGTATCTTCAGTTTGAAACACAGATTGAATCCCAAACAAATTTTGAAGCACCATATAATGCAAGGAGAGATGCCAAAGGGCTTCATATAAATGTAATTGCTTTGCAAGGACTACATTTTATTGATTATTAAGAAAAAGAGATCACATTAATTTATAATGATTTCAGAGAGTAATACAAATATAATTATTTCTCATCCTGGAATCTCCAAAACCATATCCAAAGAGGTCTTTTTAGTTTTATCTACCATTTTCAACAATAAACAGAATTAAATTCCATGAATTATCCAAATTGTATGATTTAATGTATCTCCTAAAGTGGACTGCATTTATGGGATTACATTTTTTTGGGAAGCAAGATAAGCAAAAATCATTTTGGAACACATAAAATTCCAGTTATTGATGGACTTCAGCTCTCCTTTTTTTTTTTTCACACAGAAACCTCATTATCCTACACCACATGTTATGCAAGAACATGAATATAGGAATATGTATAATTCTGCAACTGTAGAATAACAACAACAAGACATCAACATCATTAGCCTAAAGAATTTCTTGAGATACAGAGATATGTTGTTTACCACTGTAAAACAAAAGTGCTTTCCTATAGAGATGTAGTATGGAAAAACACGAAGACTAGTAGTGAGGTGACTGTGGATTAAGAGCAGTGGTAAGTTAGACCAAAAGTACCTTTCTCCACTTAAGTTCTTATAGAAAGAAAACCAGTATGCTCTAGGTTTATTTCATTCTAAAATTAAACAAGAAAAAAAATTTTCCTCAACTGACTGTTGTTGGTAAAAACAATGTTAAACTCATCCCTGGTAAGCTTTTCCCAGTTGTATCTCTTTTATCTAAAGCAAGATCTGTGTGTTATTTGGTGGAAAGCAAGGGAGGTGCGTCCACACCCTGATGCATAGCTGACACTTGGGAACACAGAAAAGATTCCGCTTTGCTATCTAGTCAGAGCAGGGAGGCAGAGCTGCTTTGTCTCTCTGTTGACCTAGGGCAGTGTGTTTCTTCTCCGAGAGCCGTGGAAGTTAGGGTGTGTCTCATTTGTGATGGTCATATTCTTCCCCTTGCTTTTTTCCTGCCAAGAAGAAAACAAAAAACTTAGAACTTGCAGAGAATGTTGTTACACCTACAGTAGCTGTTCCTCCCTCCCTGCACCTTAATTATAGCTTTCAGAGACTGAATTCTTTCTGAAAATTCATAACTATGTAATATTTTTGCTTTAAAGGAAAACTTGTTTGTTGGACAAAGGAGCTTTCTCTTTTCTGTTCATTTATGATAGGGCAATTAGACTTCACCAGAAGCTTCTGTAATAATTACACAGAGCAAAGAGAAAACCTTAATTAAATTTTAATGACGAGTGTGATTGTGCTGATTAGGATAATAGTGGTCATTATACATTATCACAAGACTTCTTGTTTATATTGTATGTTGCTAGTACCGTGAAGCTTATCTCAAAGTTTGTATTTATCTTAATTTAGTAATCTCTGCTGTTATTAATTGCAAACTCCATTTACACTCTCTAAACCTCATCACTGCTATAGTATTGTTACATGGTCCTCAAATATGCACATTTATATGAACCACAACCTTATTGTAACATACCTAAATATTTTTCTCATGTAGGTTCTAGAAGCTTGGTGACCTAAAGTAGGTTGGACTTTAGATTTGTGAAAATTAAATGTCCAAAATGTTGTCATGGATTTTGTCTAAAACTTGAGTTGTTTGTGAGGTGGGTAAGTTGAGAGACTGAAAACCCAGATGCAGTCAATAGGAAAAGCTAAACACAAGTCTGTTTGCAAAGGTCTGTAATGCTGACCTGTGCATTTGATCTCTCCATGCCCTCAGATGTACAGAACCAGACTTTCCGGAACAACAACAGAAGCCTCGTAAATGAGAAACATGATGAGTCACACTACGTGAGTTACTAGGCTACCTTCCTCTGATAAATTACTGTTCTTACATAAAAGAAAGGTCAGATGTACAGGAGAAAAAGTAAAGCAGAGACTCATTCCAAAAATCCCAGTGACGGTGCACCCTGGGGAGAAAAGGAGTTTGTAGCTGGTGGTAACATCTCTGTGGCAGCACAACCTCTGGGAAAAAAAAGGAAATGAAATCCAGGGCTTAACCTCCTGTATAAGCATGTAAACCTCTGACGTTCACTGAGTGTAGACACTCACCTACAGACTAACAAAGTGTGGAAAATTAATACAGCATCCCCTTTTGTTGCAGGCCTTTGTCCACTGCCTTGAGGTGCTGGGAGCCCAAAAACTTTATACAGTAACTCAATCATGCTCACGTTTCCACATTGCGTACTCGAGCACCAAAAATGCATGGAGTTAGAATTTGAGCACTTAAATGTAAGAGAGCAATGCACATTGTTTATTGAGCCCAAGAGGACACCATAATGTTACAGGTGGCTGTGGGTAAACAGGGGCTCTGTAGGATATCTGGGGACCATTAAGTCTTAATTTACTGTCCCCACTGACCTTTTGCATCAATATCAAGGTAGGACTATCTCCTCTACCCTCTCTTTCCCTTGTGGACCTCCCATTTGGCCTGCACTGGCCAATACTTCCTGACTACCCTAATATAATTGATCACTGGCAATCTTATTGTTGTTTTGTCTTAATTCACAAGTCAGTCTCAGTTGCGTCCATCTTCACTGCAAGTACCTTTGTGATGGGCACCTTGCAGACTGCTGCTTGCTGGCCTACACACAAGTGGTGTCCTAGCTGGGCATAAAGTGTGTATAATTTCATATTAATGTGAATGTAAATTACAAAATCAATCTGGGATTTAATTGGCTGCCTAATGTGTTCATGCTCAAAAGTGGCTGAAGGCAAATAGCTTTGCAGTGTCAATGTCTAGCTGCAGCTCTCAGTCCCACACGTAGGATACGATCCTCCAAAGGAAGGAAGTGTGAGTGAGCAGGAACAGAAACAAATGGTTTGGGATGAACAAAGGGCTCAGCCTTTGTAATTTAGCATTTCAGATTTCAGTGACAAAGGTACAGAGGACCGCTTGGGGTCTTTATTAAGGGGCATCTAAAGAAATAATGAACCATGAAGAAATGACATGATCAATAGATTAGCTCCAGTTTACATTTGTTATAATTCTCACCTAATTGCTTGCCTGGGTCTGCCCATGGCCTTAATTGCATACTGGTATGTCACCTTTGAACTCTGCTCTGTTAATTTTAATTGTAAACAATGGACTGTCTTTGAAATATTTCCTCCAGTTTTCTTCCTTTTCTGTCACAACTGAAACTATGCCTCCCTGATGTATTATAAAAAGGAAATGTTTTCTCCCTGCTGTGTCTGAAGACTGACTCTAAGTTTCTAATGGCTTAGGCCGAACACTGGCCCAAGAGCAGCATCACTATTTACAATAAGCAGGAAAGGTGATTCACCAAGTACGGCATCTGTTTAATATGCCTATATACCTGTGAGCATACACACACCCTATGTTCAAAATAATTCCAAATGCCATGGCAGATAGGAGTTTTTTCAACTTTACAGCAAATGGTGCAAAATTTGTGGACTAAGGTTTTTTTAACATTGCCTGCAGACCTTAAAGAATAATATTGCACCAGTAGAGTCCTTCAACTTCTTCTAATATAAATCAGGAACAGATATTTCTATCCACTGGGTAACATTTACATTTATTTCTTCGTATGCCATACAGAGTCATTAATCATTGCAGCAGCCTCTCTATCTCATAGGAGATGTAGGGCAATGATAATGTTTTATGTGTGTAATTAATCCTATGGCAGATGTGTAGTTTCCAAGACTACTGCCATTAGAGTATTGACAGGATTCAGAACAAATATTCAGGCACTGGGTTAGTAATGATTTTAATATGATAATAACCAGTTACTCATAAACACAGAATATTCAGACCTTAAGTTTTACATGAGTGTTATTATTTGTAAAGGCTTTCAGAGAACTAGTGAGGAGGGTTTCATATTCTTAATGCTGCTGTTGAACAAACAGCACACAATTAACAGAGCAGCTGGGTGTACGTATTCCCCTATACTCTGTGGTAAGTCACCATTTGAGAAGTGAGAAGGGCAATTTACAGTGAAAATAAAGGTTATTCAGGGAAAACAAATTATGCCAAGCAATCTGCATATACCTTTAATGTTTGCTTTTAAAATTATGCTCCCTTTCATTCCTGCTAAAAATACCTGTTTAGCTGGATTCTTGGAAAAGCGACAAATTCAATTATATATAATGATAAAATTGAGGTAGCAAAAATCCCCCAATCTTCTTTCACAAAGCAACCTCTGCAATGCATATGGATCTTCAGCTAAGCATGGGCAGGACTGATACTTTTCCATGTTTTGATACTTTTTCATCTATCGACTTTTCATTTTCTGTTGTTGTGCTATTCCTTATTCTGCGGGGAGGTGGGTGTGCTGGTGAGCCCCATGAATTTGAAGGTTACACTATATATAGACGTTATTTTTCACACTATTGTAAAACAGTATATGTTTCCTAAAACACATAAAAGTGTGGACTGATGACCCTAATTTCAAATCATATACATATATGCAACTGATATGTCTCCTTATGGAGTGGAGAAAGTTATTTTATATTTATTTTGTACTATCTTGATTCTGCAATTTGCTGGGAATAATGAATATATTAATCAACTAGTCCTCAATTTAGTGACTCTCTGTCAGACTTGCTCCTCAGAAATAAATGTTGACCAATATAAGAAAGACAGGCTTTACCTGCAGTAGCTCTACAATATGTTTATTGGAACTGATAAACAGCTATAAATACTGTGCCCTGTACTTCAGGCAGAGGTTGTGTTGAAATTGTTGCAGAGTCAGGGAGAAATTGGACTGCATTTTTTGCTTTCCAATTTTCTAAGCCACATGAACAAAACAGAGATGGAGAAAATCAACAAATTCTTATGTTTAGAAGATGACTTGCAGAAGGCAACTATTCTTGGGAGAGAGGTCTTGTGGATCATAAACACTGCCCTCCCTCAACTTCTATCTGTGCACCTCAGTGTAGCTTTTTCAAACTTGAAGCTGAAAACACACAGATATTTATAGGACTTTGGAGACCAGCTCTGTGCCACGTGCAGCAAAGATGAGTGGAGAGGAATTTCAGTCCTTCTGCGACCTGTCTCCACATCTGCTTTCTGCAGTACAGCCATGATTTACTTCAAACTTCTACCTTCTTGGCTCCTTCATTGCCCTGAAACCCCCTGCCCATAGCACTCTGTTGACATTGGAACAGTTTCATCTCTGGTTCTGTCTCTACATCACCAGCTCACATGCAGAGACAGGGAAGGCGTGCATGCCTCTGTGGATAGGGATTAGTCTCAACTGCATCCATATTGACCCTCCCCCAAAAAAATGCATATGACTCTGGTGGCTGAATGTTTTGGGTCTGTTTAGCAAATGCAAATGTCACTGCTACGTGACAGGACAATTTGACCTATTTTCTTGTAACAGTTTCTAAGCTATTTTACAGGGCATGGAACAGGATTGTCAACGTTGTTCACAGACTCAACTCAGGATGAAGGTGGTCTCAGTAGTTCCCCCAGAAGTAAGGTAGTTGTCTTGGAGACACTGAGAATATATATAGCCATTTTTATCATCTGTGTTAGATGTGCTTAGATCCATTTATTGAAGAGGGATTTTTCCCTTTTACATTTCCTTCTGCAGAACCAGTGGCTACAACTTGCCACTTGATTTCCCATAAACTGAAGTAAAAAGTTCACAACACCTAAATTAATCTTTTATGGAGAAATAATTTAGCAAAAAGTTATACACGTAGTTATACACATTGGAATGTATATGGATTTTACTATTGTTCGATTACCTTTCATTTATACACAACATTTTTTACTTTATATTTCCATTTTTTCACCCAGTACATAGCAATATATGAGTTCTGGATGTAATATTGAATTGCTGTTAACAGCATAATTAACTGTAGGGATTTTTTTCAATATTAAAATGGTGAAAGAAAAAAATAATAAACATGTTGTCAGAAATGTTTGGTATGCCTGAATTCTGTGATTAATATCTGTGAAGCTGTGAGTAGCTGCTTGCCAATTTGTTCCAAGTAAAATGTGAAAAAGGTTATTCATTATAAATAGCACAATTATTATGTACGCTGCTCCTTTGCTTTTTTTAGGTTAGAATGAAACTAGTTTCTTCATTAAAGAAACTGTATGTAGCACAGTTAAAGTTTGTGCCACATGTAAATCATTATGTATAAAAAAAAAACCCAGATTGTCCCCATGTTCTGTGTTTAGTCAGATAAAGAAAGAAGAAGGACTGTATCAGGCCAAATCAAGCATCTGTCTAGCCCAGTAACAAACAGGAGTTTGTACGAGGTGTTTCAGAGTAGGATACAGCACAGTGTAGCACTGTGGACCTACAGCATAGCGTAGCTCCTAATTTCTGGCTCTCCGTGGATTAGAGACTCTCTGAGTTAGAAGTTGCATCAAAAGCCTCATTTTTAATAGCCACTGAGTAGCCTAATTGTGTGAATTTGACAAATCTCTCCTTGAATCCACTTACAGTCAATGCTTTCGCAGTCTTCTGTAGCAATTATCAGTACTATGTTAATTATATGTGGTATGGAGAAAGTAAGTTATTTTTGGTTTTTTGAAAGTTATTGCCTGGGATTTCTCTTAAAAGCTCCTTATTCCTGGTATTCCAAGAAAGAGTGGGGAAAAATTTCCTTTTCACCCTTTCAGTACTGCTTATTATCTTACAAATATCTGTCTATCATGTTTCTCTGGAATTTGCCTCTCTTCCAAGACAATTTAGTTTCTTTGTTAGAATATCATTCAGCATGTCTGAGCACTTCTGGTGTCCCTTCCTGTGTTTTCCTGCAAAATCTTCTCAGATAAGGTGAAGAAGATCTATATTTAGGAATTAAGATTACTGGTTTTAGGTGTAGTCAAGAATTTACAGTAGCATAATGATATTCCTTGTTTTGCTCTTAGTTCTTTATATGTTATTGTCCCTTTTGCCTGGTTGGTAGTTCATCACATTCACATCTGATCTCTTGATGGAAGTCAAGAGTTTGGAAGTCTTGAGTTTATGCTGGCAATGAGGCTAAAGCAAGAGGAAAATATTTCATGAGTGAAATGTTAACCTTCCCAACCCTTCAGAGATGTCTAATGGAACATCTGAGCACCTGACCTCCATCAGCTGCAGGGAGCACTCCCCAAATTACAGTGTCAATAAGTAAAGTATTTTTTATAACAAATCCACAAAGGAGCTGTGAGTCTGTAATCATGGGATAAATGGAAGCAGGCGGAAGGAGCCAGAAGAGAAGTGAAAACAAGGTCCAGAAACCAAGCATCCTCCTGGACAAGACAGTTTCAATGTGGTTCAACTTAGTAATTGGCTCCTGTTTCCCCACTAGATTTGCTAAATGCAGGTTTATCAACAATTCAACCTAAGCAGTTCCATAGACTTATGTCATGAAGAATGGATGAGTGAACCTTTAGGATTTTCTCCTGAGTGAAAGAATCGAAATGTTCCATTCTGCTTTTCTGCTATGTTTTTTATCTTTCTTTTACACCTCAATCACGTACTAGTTCAACTAGCTCTCCAGCCAGGCTACTGGTTCTCAGTCACTTAAATATACTTTATTAGAAGACTATTTGCTTTTACCAAGTTGCTCTTCAAAATCTTTTGTATTTGTTTTTATTTCAATTTCAAATTTGGCTTATTAAGTGATAATATTTTTTTTTTAAATATTCTTTCTGTATTCTTTTTGGGAAGGATATCTTTTTAACTGCCTCCTTTTCAAATTAAGTTTTTTAATTGTGAAAAATATCTTTAAAATATAATTTCTTTGTGGGAAGAGGAGGGGGGTTTGGTATTTTTAGTACCAGTGTTGATACTTTCAGTTTTTTCCCCACAAGCTTGGAAATGGGGTTACCACAATCCTCTCCTCTCCCCTCCTCTCCCTAGCTCAAACCTCTATTAATTATACTAGTTCACTTTCACTCTCTTGTGTTTATTGACCCAAAAGCAGTTAACCAACTACATGACACAGTCTACAAAGGAAAAAGAGAAACCTAATGAGTCAAGAGGAAATGAAGTTGCACATAGTTAAGTCTCTGTGACAAATAGACTAGATAAGAAAGGAGATAAATATAACTGCTCATGTGCCCAATATTTAGTAATTTTGCACTTAACTTTAGCACAGGAGGAATTTTCAAAGATAAAATACTATTCCTTTCAAAAACAGGCCATACAAAGAAAATTCAAATAATAATGCAAAAATGTAATAAGATGCTCGTTAGTCAGCTCAGGCTAAGAAATAGTTGACGTTTGTAGATCTTCTGCATTCCTTCAGTAAATCTGAGTATACCTTTCTTTTCAGTAGTTTACTAACATACACTGACAACTGGGTTACAACTAATTGCATGACATTGTTTATTTGGAATCTATGCTCAGATTTTTGCCATACACACTTGCGAATCCTATCAATCATTTCCAACATGAAAGACACATTGTTTAACCCCTGCCCAGCTGCACAGATTTTCATGTTACTAATTTGAATTATATACAGTGTATGAGCTTAGCCTAAGTACCGTGCAATGCAGTATATTGTTTCCTCTTGGCAGTGTTTATAGTTGTAAGAGAGGAACAAGTGTAAATTTCACAACTTGACATACTATCTGTTTATGATCTCTCATTAGCACATGCTGAATCCATTTGTACAATCACCTGCTTTTAAACCAGATACCATGAGCTGTGGAGAAATGTTGGCTGTTGCAGCATGTCAAGATATAATACAGCTTCATGCATCCTCTCTACCAGGAATGTTGGGCCAGAGACAAATGCCTAAGAAATTCCAGGATGTTAAGCAGATTTCAGATTTGCTTTGTGAAAATCCCTGTCATGCAATAAACCATGCATTGAATAAAGTGTGAGTAAAAATAGCTTTGTTATGCTTTTAAGCCTCTGGCATAATTTACCAAAATACATGGAATTAAGGCAAAATGGCTCTGCAATTTTAGGGAGTCCTCCTACTGCTGACCAAGTAGCAATGGCAGAATTAGTGGTGTTGCACAGACTGCATTTTTATCACTGCATTATCCACCATTACTCAGAGCAGATGCTCTTTGATTTATGCCAAAATGCACTAAATTCAAACCAGTGATATCCATATGAAACAGTTTAATCCACAGTTAATCTAGTATACTATGCAGTCCCTGTTCGCTTGTGCTTTCAAGGCTGTCATTGCATACAAGAGTAAAATATTAGATAATGCTGCTTCAACAACAACTGTAATTAAAACCCTATCAGAATGACAATTCACGAAAAATAAATTATGGTCGGAAGGTACAGGGTTTTTTTTTATTGTGAAAACTTCTGTGAGATGAATACCAGTGATACTCATAGTGTTAATACATAGAGTAGACTTTGCACAGTTAATATGTACTGATCAATATTAATGTAAATTAATTGACAGGAATTTAATGCCTCTGGTTAAACTTCAACAAGACCTGAAGAAAATACCTCTGAATGATTTATTTTGCTTCATCACTCATGTTACCATTTCTGCAAATATCTGATTTCTCTTTGTTTGGAAAATAATTTTGCCCAGCAAACAAAAAAGCACTATGTAACACAAATGCTTAAAATAAGTCATTTGGGGGTTGATCCAAAGCCCTTTGAAGTCAATGAGAGGTTGCCATTGACATCAGTAGCTTTTGAATCAGATCCTCTAAGGGATAGATATAATAAAAGCTGATGACAGAGAAGAAGGTTAAAGCTAAAAGGTAGATAAAAGGAGATGAAAGGAGGAAAAATTGCCACACTCACCCAGCTTCATACCACTTGCAGTGAATCCATCAGGATATTTAACCACTTAAACTAAATAAGAGTTTCTCTTTATCATGATCCATTAAATGATAGAGAGAATACACAAACAGTGTCCCAGATTTTCAATGAACCTAGGCTCCCAAATCAGGCTGTGTGATGTTCAAAAGTGTTGCGCTTACAGAGGCTGCCATTAACTTCAGAGACACTAAAGGCTTCACCGAAACACCTAAGAGATGTTTAGTGTCTTTCATGGGTGGGACTTTTCTTGATAATCTCTGTTTAGCCAAGAGATGCAATGCCAAAGAGCTACAACATGTCACAAATGAATCATAGAATCATAGAATTGTCTAGGTTGGAAGGGACCTTTAAGATCATCTAGTCCAACCATCAACCTAACTCTGACAAAAACAAAAAACCACATCACTAAACCATGTCTCTAAGCACTAGATGAACCTGTCTTTTAAATACCTCCAGGGATGGTGCCTCAGCCACTTCCCTGGGCAGCCTGTTCCAATGTTTAATAACCCTTTCAGTTTAAAAAAACTTCCTAATATTTTTAATTATTATTTTGTATTGTTAATATACCATTATGTTATTAATATATTGTTATATTCTTTAAAATGTTTATATTTTTATATAATATATATTATAATATATATTATATAAAGACAATTTAAATGCCTTTTCAAATAGTATTCTCTTTTTATGGCTAGGTCTTTTCTTATTGAAATAAGAATTCCTTCCAAATACTATCCTTTCAGCACAGTTTTGTTCGGTTTTTCAGTAGGAACATTTTCTCATTAATTTTGGTCCTTCTCTAGGGTCCATTATCCAGCTCTGTATTTTAAGTATGCATTTTTCAGCTGGAACAAGCTGAAGTTTAAGCAAAAAAGAAAATAATTTTTGCAATCATAGCTGGCATTTTTAAGTATTAATATGCATTTATGGAAATACATGCTGGTGGAAGGCATCTCATTAATATCAGGACAATCTTTGTCAAGGTAATTTTAAGACACTATTTGCTGAGTTAAGTGATTATAACAGCATGCACACTTCCTGTAAAACTTGCCTGTATTTTCCTGAAATACATACACAGTCCAGCTGGGGAGTTATATGATGCCCTACTGCTTTAGGCGAGGTCTGCATGCACATTTGAATTTATACTAAAAAATCCCACATGGACAGTATTAGTCTGGTCATATATATGCTGCTAACTTTGAATATCTGATTCATCTAACATTCTTAATATTCATATTTGTATCAAGTATGAAGTTTATGTTCTGTTCCTAAAGAACACTCCTATTTTTTCTTTTCATAAGTAATATGCATTCAACTCCTTTCTATTAACCCCACATATATTTAGTAATTATGTCTTTCCTCAGATTTTTTCAAATAGCTCTTTCAGAATTTTCAGGTTTAAGTATAAATAACTCAATATACCTAGCTATGTATAACATCCTATAATCTGAGTAATTTGAGGTTGGATTTATTTTGAAAGCTCATTATCTAGTCTTTACTTTCATGATCTATTACGTCAAAGCCACAAAAAATTGGCATTAAATAGAACTAGGACTAGGACTACTTTACACTTTCTGCTGTGAATGTATGTACCTGAAATAAATGAAATTACATATTTTTTTTTCCCAAGCAGTCTAGATACTGCTGAAGATTTAGAGAGCAGAAGCATTGACCTGTTTAGCACTGTATGCTGGGGAACTGGGCAGTCTTACACTCTCTACATCCTTATATGCAAAGAAAGCATTTGACAGTGTAGTACTGAAGTATTTTGTATTTTGAAAGCTTTATAATTTTTTTATCCTGTCTTTATTAACAATCCAGGCACTCTAAGCCAAAGAGAAGAGGTATAGTTCAACCCAGCCTTTATTTTCATGGATCAAGTTCCAGATGAATTACCTTATATTCACTAAAATTATCAGTAAGGGTCAAGTAGTGACCAGTGATAATCTTGGCATAAGTGTGGGATCATCACTTTTGGTTGTACAATAACCACAGAGCCTCCCTCCATCTTCTGTAGTAAGACTTAATTGATTTATAGAGAGAACTCACAAAGGTAGGGAGGAACATACATTAATGAGATTAAATACTTCTGCTAATGAAGAACCCTGGGAATTTTTCCAAAGATTTAATGAACATTCTGGAAGAATTTGTTCCATTCTAAAGGTGCAAAAGCAAGTAGGACAATTTATTTTTTTCATTCTGAGTTTTACTTCATTTTAAAGAACTTTCAACTTTCAATGATAAAAGTGGTTAAGTGGATAAGAGATTTTAAAATTTCTTGTGATTTTTCCCTAGATTCAGTTATCAAAGCTAAGCATTACAATGCATAATCATATTTTCTGAATACTAAATGTTCTGACAGAAATTAATATGGATAAGTATTGAATATTATATTGATTGATTAAAAATTAATAAACAAGAATTTTTATTGTATTTAATTGTATTTTCTATGTAAGCACATAGATAAATATGTGCTTACACATACCTGTTGTCTGAAAATATACACTCTCAGCAGCATGTACAGAATACATATCAAGCATATAGTGAAATGGGAGGAAGAAATCAAATCATGTTTGGGCATCTTTTCTCTCTGTGGCACTATCTGCAAGGGCTTCAAAAGATAAAAGCATTTTATTGTGCTAAAAGACTACTTGGATCAACATCATGAACTGAGCAGTGTGCATCTCAAAAAGGGGGATATTCTGAGAGGTGAGTTTAGAGACTTTTTGAACCTTTAAAGTTCTGTAATTGGATGAAAATGGCTTCTTTTGGTTGTTTTGGGGTTTTTTTCCACAGGAATTACTTTGGTTTTCTGAGACAGTCAAGTATATGATGTAAGCTTACCATGCTGGTGTTGCGCAGTCAGCTCTTTGCTGCTTTTTTTTTTAATGCTGTGCATGACTTACGTTATGGAAGAGATATAGAGTTGCCATTGTATCTTAGTACCTTTCAGAAACCTTAAAATGTAGACAGAGTTAACCTGGACTTTTAAAAACAGCAATAGCAATAGCCATTGCAGCTGAACTGTAATTATTATAAGGTATTTTAATCATTCACACGACAGCTGTTCAATAAGAAATGGTCCAAGGAACGTACCTCGTGAATGTTCAGTCAATTTAACTGCTAAGAGATTAGAGAGAGGCTTCCTACAAGCTTTTCCTTGCTATTACATATGAAACCAAGATCTTAAAGTGACAAAAAGGGAGGAAAAGACTGCTCTTCAGATGGTCAAAATCTGTGTGCCACATCATCTCAGATTTGTATTCTGAGAACAGGCAAATATTTTCCATGGCAGAAGCCAAGAGGCAGCATGAGCATGAGCCCAGAGGCCACATGAGTGCGGCGAGAAAGAGTCAGCCACACACACATGTGGCTCTGAGTCTCTGTTTGTGGCTCAAAACCTTCTGCTTGTTTTAGTGCTGGCCCATGTGAAGAGGAGTGGATTCATCCTGGAGGTGTCCTGCCTCTTGGGTGGGTACTCATGAATCATGGAATCACATAATGGGGAAGTCATCTGGGCTCATCTCCTGATTACAGGGGGTTGTGTTAGATCAGGTAGCTCAGAGCTGTGACCTGTTAAGTTTTGACTCAGTTCCTTCAGCCTCCATGACTCCAGCTCCCTGACCACCTCAGAGGACCTCCTTTGGACTTGCTCCAGTATGCCCACATCTGTCCTTCACTGGGGAACTGAAACAAGACACTGCACCCCAGGTGTCGTCTCACAAGTGAAACCCCACAGCTGAACAGTTACCCAGCTTTTCCAATCCCACTTCTTTTCCCTCCCACCCAGATACAACTCCTAACAGATCTAAGGACTCAGTTCTGTTGCTTAGCAGTGCCTTGCACTGTTAAAAGATGTCCATCAGGTCATGCCAGAGCTTGAGAAGCCTGCAATTTTCTGGAGTGGCAGCTGGAAATCAGCTCAAAGGTGCTTCAAATAACATCAGTATGTAGGTAACTGAATCCTTTCTTCAGTGCCTGATTCTACAGGGCCACTGTAGGAGATGCTCAGATGCTGTATGTCAGAAGGTGCCTAACAACTTTTCCTGTCTCTTTCAAGGTAAAGGTAGTGGTCTCAAATAACACATATCTGGCCACCCACATGGTTTACAAGGTACTTTTAGTTGCACTTTCTTTCAGTTCATCTGTCTGAAACACTCCTCACCTCCACAAACTTCAGTATTTGTCGATTCTTTCTTCGTCTGATAGCTACTCCATTCCTCCCTGTCAACAACACCAAAATGTGATTTGGATCCCAGGGTTACAACTATGCCAAACAGCTGTATTTAGCGTAGGGTATTTGTGGGGGTTATGTTGAGTTTCTCTTCATATATTTCTGAGACAGAAAACTGCCAGGTGGTAACTCAGAAAGGAAATTTGCAGTTACAGTAATAAGGAGGAAAAGACATTTAATGTAATGCTGTAATTCTGCCAATTCAATTGAATCTAAAAGCAGACAAGAAATCGAGGATAATAAACTTCCTAGAACTTGTGTGAAAATTGGCAGCTGGGTAGAGGACAGGCATATTCCCAGTGCCCCTGCAAAGGGTGAGAGTGGATGTGCTCAGCCATGACAACTGCTCTCGGAGAGCCGCGGGCTGGCCAGTGGCTGTGTAAGGGACTTCAGAGCAGCCTGTCCCTGCCTGCAGTGGGGTCAGGGGAGCATGGAGATGCAACACTGATGAGATGGGTGGTGCGGTGCAGGATAAAGGATGCTGCTCTGTAGAAAACCTGGTTCCATTAATACTCCTGCTCAGTGAGAAAAATTTTTTTTTAAAACAGTAGCAGCAACTCACCAGCAAGCTTGTGGTGCTAACAGTAATGTGGGACTTAATTACTCTATTTGTCTAAACGCCTTCACCTCTAGCCCTTCCTTTTCCTGCCAATTTAGATTGATGTTTTTAGAAGCAGAACTTGTCAGGCTGCTAGGCCTTTGCAATTATTACGAGTATTTGCTGTGAAGGTCCCACAGCATGACACAAAAGTTATGTCTACTGTTTAGTACAGTGTGACTGATTTGGACCCCAAGATAACCCAGATGAGTAGGAGAGCTGGATTTGGTAGCTAATATGGAGCTATCAAAACTGGATCAACACCACAGATATGCAGAAGTTCAAACTACAAGACAAGAGAAATCAATAAGTTATCAACACAGGGTCTGACAGCAGGTGTTAGACCCCACAATTAGCTACTTGCAATTAAAGTGCAAATTATGCTTGATGTTACAACAAGCTAAGACAGTTGGGAGATCAGCCAAGTGGTTTTTTTTTTTGTGGCAGGGAGGAAAGCACTTATGCCACAGCTCTACAAAAAATGGAGACTGTGGTTTCATACTTGGTGGCAGGGTGTACCTGTTTGGTTTTTTTCTGCAGGATTGGCTCCCCAGTCCAGGGTCACCTTGCACCCTTGTGGTCTCCTACGCTGGCACTGAAATGAGTAACTGACAAAAGGGGTAAACTCAGCTTTCTATGCCTTCATTGTTACTGAAGGCATTGTTGCAAGATCGTAGCTTCAGTTTTCACTTTTTGACCATTCAGGATAAACTGGCGATCATCACCTTTATGGAAGGTTTTGTAATTAATAGGAATGGCTCCCAAAAGCCTAAGGGGGTTGTGCAGACTAGTACCAAATGCCGGAACTCATTTTCCAAATAATCTCAAAACTGTTTTCACCCAGTCCTTCTAAAGTTCAAGCACCATCTCTTTAACCCAGTGTAGCCGAGGGCTGAGGAGACTTCTCCCTTGCCATTTCTCTGTTCATGGCAAAAACAGTGGAAATATCACACCATGCTTCCTATTTGGCTTTCTGAGAACACCAAAACAGTCCTGGACTCTTCTGTTTCCTTGATTAATGGTACTGTACCTCCAAACAAGCTGTATCGCACTATGAGCTCGTCTCCACCATAAAGATGCACACATGATGTATATAAGTACTTATACATACATTCATTTATATTCTCAGCACAGAGGATTAAATAATTCTGCAACATGTACATTTTTGTGCTGTTAAGGCGCATTGTTGCTTTGCAAGCAAAACAGTAGATCTTTCATTTGCCGGTGACATTGCACAAAGTGCTTATAATTCAGTGTTAGCTTATCAGCCGTCCAATCTCCCACTCCAGGGAATGTGTCAACCATCAAAAGGAGTGGAGGAAGTGTGCTGAATCTTAATGGCTTCTATTTCATCAGACTCACTTTCTTAAGGGCATTTAATCAATGAGGACAAGTAGTAGACAGATTTTTAAATAAATGTGTCACTTTAGGTTAATCTGCAGTACAGTTGAATGTATTTGTTTATGCGATTCCCCGAATATGTTCCTCTGCTGCTCAGCTGAATTGATAATCTGTAAATCAAAACATGTTACAAGTAGTTTTAAACTAGCCCTTGAGCAATACCTTCATTTGACCCACTGGCATCTAAACCATCCAGAAGTTTCAGATCCAAGGGTGTTTAATGTCAGTGTTTCATATTCAGCAAAGTTTCAAGCAAGCCTGTTGTTCAGTGAACCAAATGTTTTTTTGGTCATGGCAGGTTTATAGGATTATTTTTGTGGATTATTTTTATTTGATCATGTTTTCTCTTTATTTTTCTTTTTCCTTTTTTTTTTCTTGTCTTTTTTTATATTCTTTTGAAGCAGTCTTAGGGAAAAGAAAAACCAAATGAGAAGGTGGAAAAAAACCCACAAGTGTTCACAATATTTAAACGTTGCTTTTTCATGTTGTTTACTACTAATTATTTAACAACTAATGCAGCCAAACGATTGAATAACTTATATGACCTTAAAAATCCAATTTAGTTTCTAAACAGTAGAAACACACAAAAAAAATTAAAATGGGTTGTATGGATATGTAGATACATGCGTTTGTGCTTGGGCATGTGATAAGCAGCTATCAACAAGTTCTGATTTACTACGTTACTTCCTGCTAATTAAAACACTGAAACTGTTCATCCTTCCTGCTCAGATATGAGCATTAGCGTACATTAATCATGTTTAGCTCGTTGTAAAATGGATCTAAATTAGCCACTGTGACAATGATACCAATATATACTGGTGTTCAGAGAGAGGAAAACTGACAAACTAGTGGGAAAAATGGCTAGCCCATCTGTACCTGAGACTTGCACTGATGCAAAATATTGGCGAAGCTGCTTCAATTTACACTGATATGAACAGGATTATAATCAAGACCAACAGCTAGACTGAATGCTATTTGTTTTGCTCAGCTGTGAGAACATGTAAGGCCTGACTGTGTAGTTAAAACCCCCTTGACCAATGCTAGTTTTACCTCCATAATGACCACAGACTTGTACCGTAATAGTGTAGAAATTATATATATATATATATATATAATATAATAGAAAACTTTTACCTACGGCCATTTATTGAGGTCTTTGGTGGGAATACTGCACAGATCAAAGCGTGTGACATTGCACAGGACATCTGTGATTACAAGAGGCTGCTTGTGTTATATAATATAAATCATTTGAGCATGGGCATCCAACCAGAATATGACTTTCCAGTTCATGTGAGGAGTAATTAGATTGGCAAGAGCACACCATGTGCAGAATTGTGAAATAAAATAAAATGCGTCAACAGATCTCATAGACAAAATAGAAAATAGGGATGAGGAGGTGTTACAGGTGTTCTAAGCAATGGTTTTTATGATTTTAAGGGTGATTCTCACACAACTCTAGCCTGCCAAAACTGCTCTGTTTCCGAGATATGCAGCACTAACATTGTAAGTGCTCTTATAAACATACATATAATGGGTACTTTCAAATGTATATTCATATGCCAATTTGTATCACAATTTTGCTCTTCTCCATTCAAGACAAATTAAACTCATTCCTGTGCATCCTACTGGCAATGTACAATTAGCTTCCGGAGACTGCAATCTGTTTTTCTCTCTTACCTTGCAGGAGGCTTTGAAGACACCAGGTAAAAAACACCTCATCACTTTAAGAAGGATCTTTAATATGGATTTGAATGCCATGCAAATCAAACCATTTTGTAAACTGCGCCTCAACCTCTTTAAACATATCTCCATGTTAGCTTTAACATCATTATGCCCCATTGTGATGAAAATGGACTTTCTGTATCCTGTGATAATGAAAATAGCCACTTTATGCAGTTTCTGTCTGCAATTATCCAGGCTTTTCTCAGACTCTAGAGAAATCTAAGCTAATTGCTTTGGGACTTTTGCTACATTTCCATAAATTCTTTGTTAATTTTTCATGAGAAACTGTTATTGCAGTTGGCCTTAAAGTTCCCATTGTATTCAATAATGTAAAGAAGTCATTATGAAAACATAACCAATTCACTACTGCCTCCATCAAAGCTACACTCTTTTATCTACATGTATTCTCAGGTGAGACTGAATGATTCATCCAAACCTTTCAATGGCTCTTTTTTTATATATATTTTGATACAAGTTTTTTTTCATCTGAGCTTACTCAAAGCAAATCTAAAAGTGGTTCTATGTGGTGCATGACCTTGTCATTACAGGACATGAATTGAGTTTGCTTTATCTGACAGTTGGCTGTGGAATTGCTTTTATACCTACTCATCAAGCCAAAGACAAAGAATTCTGTTTTAAGTGACATTGTAGTAATAAAAATAAAGCACATTTCCAAGGGAACGCTTCACAAGTTGTGTTGCTGTATTTGATTTATTGATTATTTTGAACTCAAAGTCACGATTTCTGTAGACTAGAAACAACAATAAAATATTAATCTGAATCCACTGTAGTGCACTTTGTGCAGATATTCAGTAATAAAAACACAAACTCTACACTGATGGCTGTTGAGGATTTCTTATCAGGATCCTTTTTGTCTTTCCTTACCTTGCTGGACTTCAGCACACTGGTGCACATTTTCCTCTGCAACATTCTCTTAAAATGCAGCAATTATGAATGTTAACTGTTTTTAATTAGATAATACCTTACAAAGCAGAGAGAAAGCTGATTTGGGATGAGGGGTTCCAGGGTAACTGCAGTTCTATGCAGGCGCCTGAAATAACAGCAGATCTGTGCAGCTGGCTACACATTGATAAGCATTTCTTGAAAATTAGAACCTAATTTCTAATTTCAAATTAGAAACCAAGAACTGACAAAAGCACTGCTAAAGTTGTGTTATTGACTCTGAAATATATGTCACTAACTTCTTCTACAAGCTGCAGTGTAAAAGCTTTGACTGCATTCTGAGGACAAGCTTCTCAATAAAAAAATCAGCAGATTTGCATTCATTTTGCTGGCTCCATGCCAGTTTACTCTTGCTACACCATCAGCCTTGATGAGGTCTGTACTTAAACAAAAGCATCATTGCAGTCCACTGAAATGCCACATTAAAAGTCTCTGAACCATATGAAACCTGCTTGGCTCCCCCAGACCCCAGAAAAACACTAATAAAAATGAAAGCATCTATCCCATTTTCAGAGTGTATTGCATATTACAGATTTTCACCATTTAGCTCTTTCTATTGTGATCATAAAATATTGACATATTTGTAATCAGATATGTGGCACTGCCAGCTCTGCAGCAGTTAAAGTAATTTGCCGTGCAAGACAGAGTTCTGCAATTATTTTCCCTTGAATGTTGCAATAGAAAAAAACATACATTACTGAGAAACAAAAGAAAATGAACAGGATCAGGGTGAAAAAACCACCCTGAAAAATCAGGGTAAGGCAGTATTTTTCTAGTTAGAGAATATTGCTTAGCAATATGATTTATGGAAAGCACAGGTTTTGCTGGTATCAATAGTAACCATTATAGATTAGAACCGAATCATTTAATGACGTATCTTTCTCTAAGGTCCTCTAACATCTGATTGCTGAAAAAGGCAAGGGATTTTAAGCAAACCTCAGAAATCTCTAAGGTTTGACTCAGATACATGCTCACAAATCCCATTGCTTATCCTAAGCTTTTCTAAACCTCTTTCGTGTGATAATGAAGCAGAGGATCATTGTATGATTGGATCTCTCATTCTTTTGTAGGTAGGTGGTCTAAAATAAAAGAAAACCAATACTGCTTGCGATATTTATCTTAACCTTAAATAAGTAAAATGCAAAAACCTTAAATAAGTAAAATGTTGGTCATATTTTTTGCTTTCTCACCAAAAAAGATAAAGCTGGCTTCAATCTTCTACATAGATTCAAGTTTTTCACATTTGTTAGTGATTTCCTTGTTGTGGGGACTATTGATCCAAGACCTGTGCCCTTCCCATATTTCTCAGGAGCTGTGGTGCTTTATTCTCCAAGGAAGTAACTGATGTGAATGGGAATATTGGCAGCATATGGCACCACTCAGGATGTCTGAAGTGGATGGTACATTGTACTGGAGGGAGATTTGTTCTCAGTTCTCATTGTGCATGCTCCCAAGCAGCATGCATTCACAGTCTCTACGAGATGGCAGTTTTACTACCACTGCTTTTCAAAGATTTGTTACCACCGATGCTAATGGTGACACAAGTGAAAGACACAGTACAGTAGGAAGTAGGCTGAGATTTTGACTACTAAAAGACTTAACTATTGTCTTTTGTCTTACTGCAGTGGTAGCAAAAATAGTGAGTGCTATTAAGAAGCTGAGCTTTCCATGTATATGACTTCAAAAGTGCTTGAATACACTATATCTCAACCCAGAGCACTGAGTATGGTTTTTTTTTTTCCCCAGAAGGCACAGCCATACTCTCCACATTGGTTTTCTTCCACACAAAATTGGGTTTACTTTGAAAGAGGGAGACTATTGAAAGGCCTGCCCTCATCCCAAAAGTCTATTGGAAGACTAATGGTCTTAACAGCTTGTCTGCCTTTCTTTTCACTGTCTTCCCTCCTCCGACACCTGCTTCAAGCAGCAAATCCAGCCCCCTGCGTTCAGAGCGACCCAGGGAGGAAAAACAGATCCACTGGTTGTAGGGGTCTCTCAATCCATAAGGGATGTGAAAGTCAGGAAAGTGCAATTGTGTTTTTCCCTGTAGTTGCTGAGTGGATCTGAGGAGACAGGCTGTTCTTTGGGATTGGGCTAAACAAGGTATTGACGGAGAGGTGTGGAACAAGGGTTAGTGGAAGAAACATGGGACATGAAATGCTGGAAACAAAGAGATCCAAACAGGAACAGACATGTGTGACTGCATGAATGTGTGCACATCTCTCTGCTCACATAGGATTGAGGTGGAAGCCAAAGGAAGGAAAGCAAGATGAAGCAGAAAGGTGCAAGTGCAACAAGCACTTCCAAGTCTTTCTGCTTAAGAGACCAGCAACAGCCAATGTTTCTTGTACAAAAACTGCTGCAGTAATGCAACAAAAGAGACTTTGAACTTCTGGAGACTAATTGAATGGTTTGGCTGTGCTTCCCTAAGTCATTCTGCTTTGTTTCTACATGATAATTACAACAGGCTTTACAACTAATAGTGCCTTTACTGGTAAAGAAAATTTCACCTGGGTAAATTCCGTCCAGCAGGACAGATTCATTGTATCTTGAATATATTCACGAGTTCATACACAAGCTAGTTAACCCCTCTTTTTTAGCTGGGTCTAAATGGTGTTTTCTTTTACATGTCAATTACTTTCAAGCTTTTTGGTATTTTGTTGCTCTGGTATTGCCTGAACCACGGGAGCAAATGAAGTGATTACACTAGCTAGTGAAAATGGCTTGGTTCTTTCTTTTTTCTTTGCTTCAGTATCTGCTAAATAAGTAAGAGAAAGGCAGCTGCCTGAGCTGTTTGGGAAAAAAACTAAACAAGAGTAAACACATACAGCAAAGTAGCCTTGGATTTTTCCAGAGCCCTTAGTGTTTAGTTTCAGTCTACCGGAAAATAAAGATTATTTAGGGAATATATACACAAGGCATGCATAAAATTTTGTCTCAATTGTTAGCTGCCATGAGACTGATCAACAAAACAACACAAAAAAGGCCCTTTCATTCTTACAACAATCATTCTCTATTAGCTGAGTGTATGGAAAAATCCCTCGACATACATACATGCAGTACTGATTTCTATACAAGTTAAGTGCTGACCAGTGCCATCACATTCCAACTAGCTCTGCTGTGAAGACAATTGTTCATTGAAAGCTGTTGGGAAGATAAAGTCCACATGCTTTCAAAAAAAAAAAATCCAAACCAACAGCTAAAACAAACAAAAAAATATAAAAAAAACCCACAAACTTTTGACTGTTAAAGTCCATTATGCATTATGTTGTTCTTTACTTCAATGAAGGATCTCAGAATTGCTGTTACAACAATGAAAAACACATTGCTTTACATGATGCTTCATTTGAGAATTCCCTGTGGCTAGTGCATTTCTTTCCCAAACTGAAAGAAATGAAGTGTCATGTGTATCAGCTTGTTCTTCATTGCTCACATTCCTCTTTGTGTTGACGAGAATTTTTCAGTACAAGAATGCAAGAATGGTACTTTACTTAAAGATACTGTGTTATGTTAAGCAGACAGTATTGTCATTATTTAGCAGCTATAGTAGACTGTGGATGCAGCCCTGTTGATTTTATTAAAGGGGCTGTCAGGATCTATAATTCACACATCATTAACCGCTTCATTAAGACTACAGCAGCTCTGTGAGCCCTAAACTTGTAGCAGTTTCAAGACAATACAAGTAAATGCTCACTGGCTGAGACACACAGGCATCTCCAGTGACTTGTTCACTGGATAGTTAAAAGCCAGCATGTTTTTTACGAAACACTTTTTTCAAACTATAAGCATAAATGCATAAAACATGTTCACTTAGAATTTATTTGATTTAAGTTAAAAGCATTACTTTGCAATGAGGTGTGCACTCTCACATCGTCAATCAAAAAAAAGGCAATAACATACCAAAATGTACAGTCATTTAAGTATTTTCATATGGTTTAGGTTTTCTTTACTGGAATATGAAGCAGCCTGTGTGCTGAAACAATGTGAAGCACAACTCTAACAGACATGAGCAAAGTGAATCATATTTATTTAAGAATTTAGAATTAATGGAGCATTAATTATATAGAGAAAAATTTTATTTTCCTATTATTTTCCCCAAGTCCTTCTATATTCCCTTTCTGCTATACCCAGGCCCTTGCATTTGTTTTCCCTTCCTCTCTTTCAGCAGTCACCTCCTTCCCTCCCTCCCTGCTTATTCGGTTAGAGCTACCAACTCAGACATAAACACAGCATGGATTTTGAGCTGCACTTTGCAGTCTGATAGAGTTGAGTATATTTGGAAACAAGCATTTGCACTTTCAGCGATTACGCAGAGCCAACTGTGGAAGCCTCCTGGGTGGGATGCATGTGCAGCAATCACAGCAGCACCCAGCTCTTCCTCTCTCTTTTCTTGACCTTTTTGCCTTCTTCCACTGCCCTCACGTTGCATGGCCACCATCTGTCCCTCCTTCCATGCAAGAGGGCTGTGGGCACTTTGCTCCATGAGGTCTGTGTGAAGAGCCTGCCCTAGCAAAAGTTATGCTGACGGTTGTTAAGGGCTGACAGCCTTATGTGGCTTGCTATGGGTTAGCATTAGGGGTAGGGTCAACAGAAGAGCAATCCCAAAGCTACACTAAGAGTGGGACTCAAAGCAGCTGCCAAAAGAAACCAAGGGCTGCCTGGCAGTCACGGTTTTTTGCAGGATTTTATCCTGCACTTTTTGAAGGCTACTAAATAAATTAAATAGCATGATATTGTGTTCATTGTTATCAGCCCAGGAGCGCTATGCAAAGCATAATTGATTGATGCTACCTCAAAAGTCCATTTGAATTCGGCTAACTTAATTCTTTGCAGCTTTACTGACAATTTAAGTAGCAAGTTGTTGCCATAAAGTAAATCTTTAGCTAAGTGTACTGTCAATAAACATATCGTACCTTCTTGGAGACAGTATGTGAATAACTGTATTTATATTTTTGGTAGGTACATAAGTCAATATTTTTTCAGAATTTTTTTTCTCCTCTGCATTTACCTAGAGAGACATGCAGATAGATTTCTGCTCAGTCACAGTAGATTCTTTCAAGGTTAAATCCCAGGCCTTCAGGGGAACGTATTATTCTCTTTGTGAGATATCGATGCTTCTTAGAACGGTCTAATCAGGAAAAAAAATCTTGTAACAACAGAGCACAATGCTGACAACTATTTTTGCTGGGGGAGAGTGTAACGGTCGACATTTACAGCATGCTTAGAATTTATTGGGCGATCTGTGCTGTAAAGCTCTGGCTAGGGTTGAGACTATTCTTTCTATGTTTTGGTGTAGTAGTGGTTACTGAGAAATAAGATCAGGTACCATTTTCCAGGCTTTGTTTTCAGTGCCACCCAAACGTGTCAAATACTACAGGACAAACTAGGCACTTATAAAATGGGACAGAATGAGGAGGTCCATGTTTTTTTCCTGTAATTACCACTTGTTCGTATTCGCCCCTTCAGCAGCTAAAGTACTGGTTACGTTGGGAGCTGGTGGATTTGTGCAAAGCGGAAGGGCAGTCTCTGTGTAAACAACAATTAGAGGCCAAGATTTTTCACCGTGACCGTGTACTGACCTCAGTCTTGAGGTACAAACTTCTTTGTGAGAGGTCAAACATGAATGCCTTCCTGCCTGTCCAGGACAGGTGGCCCAAGACATGATAGTAAATTCGCTCTATCAGTGAGGCCAACCTACACACAGCAACGCACATCCTTTCCTTTAAATTATCCTACTGTTCAAAACAAGGCAGCCAAATCCAAACCTAAAACTTGGGTCCAGTTGCATCCCACCCCCACAACATGGTACAGGCCAAACCTTGGCTGAGGGAGACCTGACATGGTGAGAATATGGATGGGTGATCTTAGTATCTAGCACTATTCCCCAGTTCTCCTCAATTTAACAGTATAGAAGTAGCCGGGGCGGGGGGTGGGGGGGTAGGGTGAGGGAGGTCTTCCAGTGCTCCTGATTCTTCCTAGGGACTAAATCTACTCATTCTGTGTTCATTTTACTTAGAAAACTTGAAGAAAATACAAGCAGTTACCTCGAAGGAAGGTCACTGTCAGCCCAGAAGCATTTAAGCAAGTCAAATCATATTCATACATTTTCCCGGCTCAACGAGCATATTCCTTTCACAGCCTCATCCTTTCCCTGCAACCTTTATTCATTCTCAAATTTTAAAAAGATGAAAAAACCAACTCCATCAACTCAGATATTGTAGCTGACCTGGCTGTGGAGGATTGTTTGTGTCCAGAGCCAGGATGACAAGAGGATTGTATTTATGGTAAATCAATGAGCACTAAATGCTACAGAAAGTTAGCAAGGCCTAATTAATTAGTCCCGCAAGATATCATGGGGAAAATCAACAGGAAAATATTTTTCCTAAGAGATCATCCAACTTTGGAAGAGCTGAAAAACTCAGTAATCTGTGATTATGCACTGCAAACAAAAACCCATGGAACTCAGCATGAGAAAATCTTTGTGACAGATAATTACCAAAAAAAAAAAGAAGATTGAAAAATAACTGAAAAAACAGATATGCTTTTCCAATTGATGCATAAAAACCTAAAGGGGAACTGCCCTATCCTTCCCATGCAATTTCAGAAACCTGCAGGCATAAAGAAAAGATCCTGTGAAAGCAGCAAGTATATCTGTAACATTCTTATGAACACTCCTTCTGGCAAGAGAGTATCATCATCATTTAGTGTACTTAAGCAACCATGGTCTATGCTTAAGCCATGCAAAACTAAAAAGTCCTCTGAGGAATATTTAGTTATCACAACCACCTTTTTAATTTAAAAATAAAATAAAATAAAATAAAATAAAATAAATACTAGATGCTGGCTAGATCTCAGCATGAAATGTTAGCCTCCAGAGCGCATCCCTTACCAATGTTTCAAAAATCTGCTACAGATGATGCCCAGTATTTTGGGCTACAAGAACTCTTGGTACAACATCACAAGACTGTCTTTAATAGTCTGCCTTTCTGATGGGTAATGTAAATCTCCCTTGCTGGTACCTCATTCCTTTGCTTTTCAGCCTATCCACAAATAGCCAGGAGGTAAAGTTACTTTCCTTTTTTGTTTTTCCTTTTATACTGTTTTGAGACTTTCACTTCTGATCAGATTCTTCACAAAACTGAAATCCCTCATTTCTTACCATCTCATTGTCCTTCAGACACACTCTACTTAGTGCACATCTTGAAGTGTAATGGCCAAAAAGGTGGACAGGGCATGTAGCTGACTTCTTCCCCATTGCTCAGTAGAGTGGGATCATTAGTCCATGTTGACTGTGCTGTTTCATACCCCAGCATGACGTGTTGATGCTTTCACAACTGCATGACGTTAACATTGTTCACTTCAATCCAAAGAGTCACTAATCCCTGCTTTCACAGTTCATTTTCCTTACCTATGCTTACATTTTACATATCTTTTGGACTGAACTTCTCACTGAAATTTGTGAAGGTTATTTAGTACTCCAGTCCCATCCTTCAATGCACTTCTAGCTCATTCCAGTTTGGTAAGAACCATATGTTTTAAACAAGCATATACTCTTTTTCATTATGTAAATTACTGCTTAATATACTGAAGAGTGACCTCAGAGCAGGTGAGTGGGAATCTCCTCTCAGTACACACTCTAAGTTTGACCAGAATTGTTGATAGCTATTCTCCAAACACAATCTACCAGTCATGTTTGTCCCTATTTTATCAACACCACACCTCCCTTTCTTGCGAGCATTGTGTAATACACAGTCAATATCAAAGTCATACTAAAGTCAAGATAGGTAGCATTTGGTATTATTCCTTAATGTCCTATCAGAGAAGGAAAATCAGTTGTTTTGTCTTGATTTGTTCTTGTTTTGTTGACAGTTACTCAACTCTCTGTTCTGGGTGGTTACAAAGTTTGTTCTATCCTTTGTTGTCGTATTCTTAGGATAGTATTATTCTGTGAATTTGAAGATGTTAGACTCCTAGCCTCAACTAACAAGCTGTGCTAATCCTGTGTTTCAATTTTTCTGCCCCTTGCAAAGCTGGTGGAACTATTTCTGCACTGTGACACACAAAACAAGTCCTACAAGTCCAACTGCTTAGGCAAAGAATCACTTTTTGCACACCTGCACAGACACTCTAAATCTCTAAAACTCAGAGATTTTCAAGCACCTTGTGGCAGTTGGCTGTTTCAAGCCAACAATTTCAAGCATAAGCAGTTTACTCATCTCTGCTCTTACAGCAAGTTTTGCATATGATTTCTGAAACATAACAACTTTCAAGTTCAAGGCTTGGGAAGAAAACAAATATCAGCAACTGATGATAGAAGAAATAGATAAAAGCCTATCAACAACAAAATAGAAGTCTCCTGGCAAAACACTTTTTCCATAAGGTCCTTGGCCTTCTCTCAGCTCCCCAGCAAAAAGTTAAAACACCTGCCAAGTTTGAAGGTGAAGCTTCATTCTGGCTTCAATTTTGTTACTGCTTCAAAGAGTGGCATGATACTCAGCAGATGCTGATGTAAGTTAAACTATTAGCTAAGTAGGTATTAAAATTTCTCATCAGAGTCCTAAAACTACTCTACAAGTTATACAATTTAATTGCTTACAGGGTACTTTTGGCTGTGTGGAAACCTGAGTCCCAAAGTAGTCTCATTTTCATATTTATCATGTATTTCACATTCATCATGTATCCTATATTTATCAGGTACCTCATATTTGTGGTAGGTATATATCTTTGATCTTGGTAAAACACAACTTGAACACTAGATCTAGGATAAAATACACAAGATCTGTAATAATCCCTCTGCTACAAGTGCTTTATAAATTACTTGTCTAACACCAGTGGGATAATAGGAGTGCAAACAATTGATAAATGAATTTTCAGTCATTTTTCCAAAAAACAGCCACCTTCTTGTTCTAACTGCATAGTTGCCATTAAGATTTGCAACCAAAGGTTGTTATCACACAGACATCTATAGAAAAAAATCCTCAGAGTGCTTGTGAAGATTGGGGTCAAAAACAATCACCATAAAAGTACTTATATAACCCTATTCCCATTATCAGGTACCATGCACTGCTGGTTTCTGGGGATCTGGCCCAGATTTCTGACCTATTTCTGGGGCCCTATAGTGTATACCAAATCTGTGTATATGGACAGGATGTATGTAATGCATAGAACACCCACTCCAAGCAAAGCAATTCTCACATGTGCACTGTGCAAATACAAGCCCGTACATGCACACAAGCCTGAACAGTGTAGTGACATCTTCTTGTAGGTTCATGTGTGTAATCTTTCAAATCCTTGCTATTGTTCTAAGGCCTAAGGATCATCAAACAGAGCAAAACTTTATTTACAGCTAAGCAGGTTTTAAAGAAACTAAAATGTCAGTAGCTGTAAAAGTGCCTTTTCTATCATGGAAGTAATGTGTGGACAACTAATTCAAGATAATAATGTTAATGGAAGTTGATAAAGCATTTGAGTAGACAGTTGTATGGATTTATCAAGTGAAGCATGCATCTTAAATGTATTAGGAAATGATCATCTCACACTGATTAAGGATGTAACATTTCCATTGCGATGTGCTTTACATCTGGGAGGCTGTAATGTGTCTTGAAAATGGCTTCAGTATTTCACAGACAAATCATATTTTTCTCACTTCCAAATGTTCTGTCACTAAGTGAATGGAGACACTAGAACACTCAGCTCTAAAAAAAGTTGATTCATTTTCCATCCAAAATAGCCTTTTCATTACAAACCAACCTTTTTGCAAGGGCTTTAATCCATTTTGAGATGTTTCTCTTGTATTCCCTTAGCAAGCTATGACACAGCTAGATAGACATGAGGAAACTTCAGCCCTGTGAACACTTGCCCACGAGAGACATGTAATCCCTGGCAGTAGTGCTTAATCACATTCCTCAGTCAGGTGTCAAACAGAGCAAAGGCACAAACACACAAGCAAGTTTTGTTTAGAGGACCTCAAAAAACCAGCCAAGTGGCAAATTTGGACATCTGTGCTAGACTGCAGCTGTCCTGTTTTTTCAGTCTAATCTGTCAAGATAACCATTTCCCCATTCTCTTAAACAAACACAGACTTCCTTGTTTAAACACTGCAACAGTTCTAACAGAGCACAGGTTTTAATCATTCTCCGTTAAGTACACTAGCAAGAGACTCAGAAAAGAAGCAAAACATCTTAAACGTAAGCTGCTGATTTTGCTGTGTGTGAAAGAGCAGGACATGTGACCCTCAGATTTCAGATGGACTGTAAACAGTGGGCTTGTAAGAAAAAAGTGTGACTCAAAAAGAGATGAGCTCTTTCTTGGCCTCTTAATTAAAAGAGGCTAAATTAAATTCAATTCCACCCTGGAATAATAATTAAAATAATTAATGGAGGGGTGTCACTTCCTGTGGGGTGTCCTTTCCTACAGATTCCCTCTGCTACTCAGATTATATTATAGCACTAGTGAAAGCTTTTCCATGAACAATATAATCATAAAACGTGATAAATGTTGAACATTAATCTAAAGGTAGCCACCGCTTTTAATACTAGGAAAATACGCCTCTCACAGAAAGACTATTAAATATAGACAAACAAATAAATCCAATTAAAATCAGCCTCTTTTTTTTTCTGAATATTGACTTATCTTTTCATTCTCTTCAGGCTTTCCCCCTTCCTTTACTTTTCTATTAGTTCTCATTCATTCCATTCAATTCTGTATTATTTGTCTTAGATTATTTATTGTTTTTCATGTTGTTCTCTTCTGTAACTATTTGTTGTTTTTCTCTCTGAAAGGAGCAATTTTTTTGCATTCATTCTTTACTGCTTTTATGCCCAGCACCCCTTACTGACCCACGTGCTTTCCCTCTCCTCCTTCTATGATCTTTCTCTTATTTTATTTTCTTTTGCCTGTTTCTTTTCATTGCATTCTACTGTTTCTTTCTTGCTCCTCTCTACCACATTCACACTTCTTTAGCCTTTATCCCTAGTGTCTCCTTTTTCTTGCCATTGAATCCCCCCTTTTATCTCTTCCTCATTATGGGATTTCCCCACATCCTAATCTTCCATCTTTTCCTATCCAACATATGGTGTCTCCTATCTCCTCATTCCTCAGGGGGTTCTTCTTCCTGTCCTGCTCCAGAGCATACATTACCACTGACAGAAATGCTACTCTCCCGTCTTCCCCTTTCACCTCTTGCTTTATTTACTCTACAGCAATATCTGAGTTTTACCACATGCTTGGGAATCACTCTACCCAGGGTTTGGGTCTTGTGATTTCCCACATAAATGATCCCTATTATTTTCTACCTGCGAGCCACCACGGGGTGTATTGTGGGTGTGCATTTTTTGTCAGGAGCTTCCTTCTCCCTTGGGATGAGGGTCTTGGCCAGATGAGTGCAGAAGCTCCACATCACAAAATTTCCTTGGTATTTCATATTGACTTCCAAGAGCTCCTCTTTCATGGCAGTCTGGTGAAAAGTGTTTCTCCTTGGAACCTGTCATTAAAGAAAAGAGGACTGCATAAGGTCTGCAGGAGAATTTTTAAAACACTTTATTCTTGGACAATACAGGAACCACACAGATCCACTCACAAACAAGAACACCTACGTATGTCTCTCAAACAGAATTGATTCTCCCCTCCTCAGTGATTTTGCAGGTCAAATTTATGATTGAGGCAGCTATACTCCTTTCCTTTTCTGTTACTCTCCTGTGTTCCAAGGGCAGTTCACCAGTGAATTGGGGAGATAAGGCAGGCAGGTCCATCTTCTGGTAAAACTTTGGTCACCTATGTCAGGTACTGCGATACCCTAGTCAAATGGCTCATATCCAGTTCTCAGAGAAAACTAAGACAACCGGCCTCCATGAGCTTAGTCTAAGTGCCCTTAGCAAGGACAGTTAACAAAATATCTCCTTTCACTTTTTACATTCAGGATGAAAAGAATTAGGCACCTGGTTTTATAGCACAAGTGGGATGAAACAATCCAGAAGGAAAGTGTCATGGACAGTGAGTCTGAAATACAATGTGCTTTGACAAAATGAGATGCAAACCAACCATCATGCTTTCTTGCATAGTAACATACAGACATTATTTCATCAGTAATGTCTATAGACACTAGAAACAGCATGTCACATAACTGGAAAATGGTTCTTCTATCCAAAAGGTATAGTGATCACCTCAGACCAGTACTTCATATTGAACCAAATAGTAACTCTTACGTGCTCCAGTGATATAGCTACTCTTTTCTGTTCTTGCTGAATAGTGTCAACTCCTAAACTAGGAGGGGAGAATCACAGGTATCTCAGATCCAGAAAGAGACAGAAGGTGTGCATGAAAGTCCTAGCAGGCATAAATTCTCAAATGCTTAGAAACTGGGGAAAAAAAGACTGCAAATTCACCTAGAAAGCAGTCAGGACCAGGGAAATGCTAGTCATAACCATGTGAGGCAGAAGTGAAAAAACAGCCCTGAACTGACTAATTGGTGAAAAAAACCACTGAAAACCAAAACCAAACCAAACCAAACAAAAAGAAAACCACAGAAGAACAACCTAGCTAGGGCCTGTGACCCAGGTTCTGATTGTCTCCAGAGGTGAATTCCCCTCATACTGTGCTCACCAAGCCTAAACTGCAGTTTGCTATAGGGGGTTCCTTAAAATATCAAGTGCAGAACAGCTGGTTGTCCATAGTCTCCACCTGAAACAATGATTTCAAAACTTTGCAAAGATTTTTAGCAATACTTACACAGAAATTCCCTCTGTTGCTGAAGAGTATGATCATCCTTATAAAATCTTTGAATCTAGAACTTATTTAAAGATATATTTTTGACATTTCTAAAATTGTACTGTATTATGTGCTTACAAAGATATGTCCATCTTTGAGTATTATACACATGATATCATCTCAGTATTGTGAAAAATAGGCTGCATGAGGTCGGTTTCGGAAGATCTCTTCTGTCTAGTTTGTTGAGGTCATCCATCAAAACAACACATCATTGCTGTGTGGAGTCTTCCACTTACTGTTAGAAAGTTCTGCCGAGGGCTTTTATGTTTATGCAATATTGTAGTGCCTTCTATCACTTCTGATAAGAAGACTAACAAATTCATGTAAGGATCATGATTTAGAGAGACAACATTCAGATTTCCTTCCATATGTTCCTTCCAATTCTGCCCTTCAAGGAGGTCAGCTAAACAATTTCATAATCCATCAAACACTTGAACATTTTGCAGTTATTAGTCACCTGGAGAAATTTATAGCTTGGGGAAAAGGGCATAGTTCCAACATGAATCCAAATATTAGTGAAGGCTGACATCATAAACTTAGAGGATTTTCTTACAAAAGGAATATTGTCCTGAAGAGTTAAATGTCAGAAGTTTACATGGTAAATTACCATCTCACTCAATGAAAAAAAAAAAAGAAAATAATAATGAGGTTTTCATAGAACTACATGCAAAGAGCATGAAGTAAGGAATCTAGAGGAAGACAGAATGGACACTGCAAGAGTCCAGGACTGGAACAGAAAAATCAGAGGTACCAGCGTGGAATAAGTTACTAGAAAGGAGAAATCTGAGAATGAAGAAATAGGACTCTGTTAGACATGGTACGTGCTCTGACTATTCAGACTTCAGGTTTGTGTCAAGGCTAGGATAACATTAGGCGTGATGTGGCCCAGAACTGGCCTCCCTTGCTGCTAAGGCTCATGCTCACCTTGGTGCCCACCAAGAGCTCCAGAGCCCTTGCAGTCAGACCCCAGCCTGTGCTTTTGATTACTATGTCCCAGGAGCAGGAATTCACATTTACTTTTGCTAAACCTTGCACAATGCTTTATGACCCAAACTTTCAGCCTGTCAGTGTCTCTCTATAAAGTGTCTTTTTCTTGTTGTGTGTATGCATCTCCTCCCATTTTGATGCCATACGCAAATTTGGAGCAAGTGAATTCAGTCTATCATCTGGGTCAGTTATAAGAATATTGAGTACCACCAATCCCAGTATTCGCCCTGAGGATCTCTGCTTGTGAACGGTGGAGAATATGACTCTGAGCCATTGACCACCACCAGTCAGTTCAAACAGTTTTCTACACATCTTGTGGTCCATGCGTCTACTCCATATCTTAATGGCTTGTCAGTAAAGAAGCTGTAGGAGGCTGTGTCAAACACCCTGCTGAAATTAAGGCATGTTTTCCACTCTTTGCTCAGTGCTGAGCAAGTTGTTTCACCATAGAAGGTGACCAGACAGGATATGCACCATTTGTCCTTAGTCAATCTGTGTTGGCGTTTCCCAGTCACACGTCCTTCACGTGCCTGGGTACAATAGTTTACAAGAGGACCCGTACCGCAATTTTCCCAGGGACAATAGTAAAGCCTGTAGCTGGATCTGCTTTGATTTAGTTGTGACTTCCTGTAACTGTTTTCAGTTTCACACCATATATTTAAGGAAGGATTCATAGGACTTGCCTCCAAAGTTTGTATGGCACTTGAGAACCGATCATGCAAAATGGCACAGTAGAGGTAGATGCCTTTTAGTTGTAAGCCTCCTGTGAGCCTTTTAGTCCCTAAGAATCTCTTAAAGAGGTTCATTTGGGTCTTAGAGCACCCTGTATTGTAGCTCATGGAATGACTGGAGAGCTATAGAGGAGAAAGATTAGAAAAATCCTATCTAAGCTGTGAAGAATGTCTTCAGTACATATTCCAGCACAAGCACCAATGATGGCACCTCTCCCCTTTACCCAGTGACCTGATATGTGCCCAGTACTGTGTTGCCCACACACATATATACAGAATATGAGCATGGTGGGGTCCTACGTGCTTGTAACATCAGTACCTTCAATAGTCTACCCTCTAAACTAAAGACACAAGTACTTTGGGGATTTTATTTATGAATATGTTAGGCTGTGTGTGAGTGTTTATTTATGAAGACCAGGATGTTTTGGCTTGCACCTTAAATGTCTCTGTTTGTTGTTGTTGAGACGGACACATAATTCCATGAGCAAAAGCCCAAAAGACCCAACTTCATTGTTTTAACAAGCCTCTTTATATTTTTCTTAGGAACGTGTGTCCATACATAATTGGTTCAGTCAAAGATCAACAGTTCATAATTGGGTAATTTTTTCCTTCTTTGTTCTCTGCTGCAACTTCGGTAACTTTCCTCTGTTTGCAGTCTGACAGCTCCTAAATCTTGTTGACTCCCTTCTTCTCAGGACTCTCAGGCCTCTTCAAGGTACACAGGTATCTGCTCAAGGCTGATGTTAATCTCACATTCCAATCCCTCATCTGAGGGATTTCCCACATCTGTGGAGGAGCTGAATGTTTTGTCTGAACACCTGAAAAACCCAAAGATAGGAAGAATATTTTTTTGATAAATTCAGTGGACTAGATAGCTGAATGCATTTCTTGTAGGACAACAAAAAAGAGGTCTTATAAAATAAAAATCCTTACTTTGGATATTTGCTAAGAGAAGTAGATTTTGTAGAATAATATAATAGTGACGGAATAAAGATATTGTTAATATATTGCTACTGTAGTATATTCCTGCCTTTACTTTTAGGTAAGGTAATTTCATCTTTTACATTGTGCAGATAGCACATAAAGTCACAGAAAGGCTGCATTCTTTTCCAAAGGAATGTGAATAATAGCTATTCAACACTGAGGCAGATTCAAGACCCATGTTGGCAAAATCAATACAGTTTTATGAATGCTTATTTTATTAGTGTCATAAATAATTAATTCAATCCAGGTAGACTCCTTTAAAAAGCAGTTTACTAAACGGTCCAACAATACAGCAACAAAATACCAGGAATACACTTTGCTAAGAGGTATAATTTTAAAAAAGGATTAGTTCTTAGATTAAAAATATGATAAATACTTTTCTTCTGAACCTGCAGTTCAATTGCAGCATTGTCTTCACAAAAATTCGTAACTATGTAAGGCAGAAGGACACGTAAAAGATGTTATTTTAAATAATAAGGATTAACAAAATGTAGCATACTTATAGTAAGATATTTCCCATCTAAAGAAAGCGGTGGTAAATGAATGTATTACTTACTTCAGAATGATTTAAATATTGCTCAATAATTAATGCGCTGCTGTGCTAACGTGGCATTATAGAGAAGAACTAATTCAAAGGCAATTAGTAGTATTAGATGAAAGTTTTGCTTTGGGGATTTTTATTATTTAGAAGCTATTTTTTATCATTAATTTAAACTCGATATCTTACACTTGAGCTTAGGCGGCTGTGGCTGCCTCCTACGTACAGACTCTGGTGGAGATGTACGTTCTCAAGCCAGTTGTTCCTCGCAGCCCAGGGACAGCGAGGTCAGAACAGCTCTGTGCATTCAAGCTGTCCCATGGGTGTGCAAACATTTTTAACCCTGCCACCTCCTCGCTATTGTAGCTAAGATATAAGGGAAGAATGCAGCGCCCCAGCTTTGTCCTGCACTTCAGTCCCACGGAGAGGCAAAGGTTAAGAATGAGGAAAATTAGGCAGTCAGCCCTGTGTGGCCCCGAGAAAGACACGCTATTCTGTGGGGACCAACTCCCCTTACATAAATGGGAGAAAGCTCTATGAATGAGATCATTTTGACTTCCTTTGCTCACATGCTAATGCGGGCTTTCTTTCCTTTAGTTGAAGCAGGTCAGCCGTGCAGCGGGGTTCAGCGCCACATTGTGAGCCGCTTCCGAACCCCCGGTGCCCACGCTGACACTCCGGTCTGAAGGACGTGACTCGCCCGGCCTTTTCCCGCGCTGTGGCTGGCGCGTGAGGGTCCTGTGCCCCCAGACCCCCCCCCTGCCCCCCCCTGCTCCCAGAGAGATCCCTGCATCCCAGCAGTCCTCACCCTCAAAGGAGCCAAGAGAAGCGGGGCTGGGTTTTAGACCACCTTTCAGGGGCTTACTAAAATCATGATGGTGTATACCCAACCCTCAACACTAGCGCGTTACATTTTAATGGGGGGTGAGCTCCCCGGCATTTAGGAGGGCTGGTGACCACATACTAGTCACGATGATAAGCTATCAGACAGACACTCTTTCTTCTGCTGTTTGTTTGGTGGCTTTTTTTTTTAATCCTTGGATTACTTTGCCCTCAAATTCTTTTATAGTTTGCTCACTGAATTATGTTCACTCCAGAGAAGTGAATCCAGTTTCTTCTGTTCCCACAGTAATTGTCAATTCAAGCTGAAGTGAAAGGGTCAAATTTAGAGGCAAGTAAATGGTGGTGTAAATTTCTCATTAGCAAATCAATGCAAATCTGTGAAATTCAGTGTCATTGAACCACAGTCAGGCCTGCTTTAAGTGAAAACAAATTCCATTAATTTCTGTGGGAATAGCATGTTTTTCACTCTGCATTTGATCCATTGGGCCAAATTACCTCCATACCCCTGACACCACTGTGAAGTTGAATTAATTAGGGAGGTCAGCATCTCTGACACGGTGAATGTAAATCTGTACAATTCACCTGCTGAGAGGGGAATTGAGCTGAAGAAGCAAAAAAAAAAAAAAAAGAGTCAGAACAACAAAATAAACTTGGCCACCATAACACTTTTATCATCCCCTTGAACCTTGCTGGTGGCAGCAGCTTCTACATTTAAAAATATGCACTGCATTAACAGATTTGTACACTCAATGGACATGATGAGCAGATGGCTGGGAGGTGGGAGATAAAGTGCCCAAAAGGAGGCTGCCCTGCATACAAAGAAAATCCTGTCCCTGCTGTCCCAAAGCCTGCCCCTGTCTGGCATGGCCCCAGAGCAAGCGATGCTGCTGAGGGAAGGAAAATATCAGGGCCTCTCGAGTATCGGCTAAATACGTACTGAAAGGCAGTGTTGATCTTACATGTATGAAATTCTTTTAAAATACCTTAGAAATAGCGATGAACGAAGACAACCCAACACACCCCCTCAAAACCTGTAAGATGTCCTTCATCCATACACCTTCAACCATCACCCCACAGCTCTCCTGCAGCATGGGCTGTCTGCTGTCCTTCCCAGTGGCTCACAGTGCCTCGTGTGCCCGGGAGGGTGGTTCATCTCATTGGACTGATGAGAGTGGTGCAACTTATTGCTTCTGGTGCAAGAAAGAAAACCTGCCACAGGTGTTCAACGGGTGGTGGGGTGCACTCTAGACCAGCAGGCAACAGCAGCTCACCATGTCTACATCCACAGTGTCTGTACAGGCTGCTGAGACTCCCTGTTCCCCACTGGTTTATTTCAAAAATAGCCTTTAATCAGACTTCCACACTTACGGAGGAGATAACAAAATGCCTTTGAAAATATAACATGCATTTAACTATTTGAAAATCTGTAATGTAGCTTTACATATATAAAAGTGCATGAATACATACCTATATATACATATATATATATATATAAAATTTTAAAAGTAGACTTACAGATAGTATGCCACACATTAAAAATAAGAAAAAGATCAAGGGAAAGAAATACACTTTACTATGAAATCAAGCCTAACTATAAGCTTTTAAATGATTCTTTATTCATCTAAAGTTTCTTCAGATCCAATTTTCTCTTCTTTTTCAAAAGCCATGTTACCACTGCTCTATCACATTACAAACCCACTGTAAGAGACTTAAATTCTTATGAAATGGGTGCGTTAGTCAGGTTAGGTCACATTCAGCAATAACATTCTCAGGGACAGCCTTGGCTGCTCTTTTTTATTATTATTTATTTTTCACATTGTCCAGATGTGCTTGATATTGTTTTGTGGTTTTAGCACTGTTATCTCTGAAAGCCAAGATGAAGCATTATAGCAGAGTCCTATTATTATCTCTGAAATATATATATGAGAACAAAGGCATATGCGAAGTGTAAGCAGTTTGGAAAAAATACTATTTTCAACGTTGGAATTATTTAATGGATCAGATTCTACCTGGTCCCTTTAGGGAGAACTGTTTCTCGGCCACATACGCACGCAATTAATACTAATGCACTTTTAAAGGAGATTTGTGGGTACTTAGCTCTGTGTACCTGCCTGGGCAAGAGCCTTGCAGAACTCCCACAGCGGCTAAAACGAATGTGTGAACAAGCCGAAATGGGATGATATCACCCACAGGTGTAAAGGCCACTGAAGTGTATGCCAAACATGTGAGAGGTCACCCATTGTCCTGCAGCGGGTATCGATAACAGGTTGAGGCAGACTGTGCTGCCTGCGATGCTGTCACGCGTCTCTCTGCAAGAGGAGCTGAAGCTTGGTTTGCAGTCTGCAACACTGCTCCTCATCTGACACTCACTCAACACACCTTTTGGAAATGGGAGAGAATTGCAGTGAATTTCGGGATGGTAGATGTGAGGACGCACAGCCTGGATTAAAGTTCTTGGCTCTGAATGTTTTAGATTTCAGATCTGGATCACAATCTAAGCAGACAGTTGATGTTGGATTTGCTGTGGTCAGAATCTCATGTGAGCTGCCAAAAAAGCAGGAATTTTACAAAAACGGCTGTTCTGGAGAGATTTTTTTTGCTGATCTCCAGACTGATTTCAGCTGATCTGCCTTTATCTACCTCACACTGTACTCAATCTCTGGGAAATGGTACTCCAGCGTGCTCTGTGGAGAGACTGAGAGATGAGTCTGCCTATCACCAGCAAAGACTCATCTTGCCTTCCCATTTTACTCGCTGGTAGGCTTATATATGTGAAATACGAAATGGCAGAGAAGGACTGTGTGGTGCGGTATCTAACGTACTGTCAGACAGAGGAACAAACAGCCAGCAGCGTGGTGAAGGCTCTCTCTGTCTCCCTAATGTGGAGCCTCATCCCTTCTGATGGGAACCACAGGAATATGAGGAGCAACACACAGCTGCTAGAGGCTTAAAGACCTCAAGTATGCAAAGCAGCAGTTAAAACCTCAGCTGGTCTTTTGCAGATCCACTCTGATGGATCATGGTATTGAAATCACTTCGGTCTAAGCTAGGGCATCCTGAATTGCTTTAATTTCTACTAGCTTTTATGGCCCCCTCTGGGGTCATTATTTTATTAGGATTGAACTTTGTAGCACACATGGTCTTTGCCTTGGTACGTACTGTACATATTGCATCATTCAACCAATGCCTCAGGAATTACTAGTCACTGGGTTGTAGTGCAATTCTTTAGATCTAACTGCCTATTTTTGAGTAACCTAATCAAAAAACTTGAGGATTTCTTCCAGCTCCATGCAGATAATGCTCGTATCCTGGCCCTCTCCCATTTACTATTAAGAGCAAGAACTGAAACATGTTGCTATTGCTGTCAAAGTAATGCCTTTTAAAGAAACTCACCAGCACAAAAACACATTACAGAAAAATAATGGGCTAAAATCCAGGAAGTTAAAGGTAGGAATAAATGGGATGTTCTACAGTAGATAGATAGATATGAGTCTCTACAACTATGAAGTATATAATGGAAATAGAAAAGTTCAAAGAAGAATGAGAAGGATGATTAATAGCTTCTGTAAAGGGAAAAGAAAAAAAAAAGAAGAAAAAAAAAAGTTTAGGCTTGGAGTTTTTAGTGTGGAAAAAAGACTTAATGTGGAATTCATTACAGTCTATGAACTCACAAGAGGTATAGAGGAAAGATCTAGGGAAGATATTGTCTGCTGTCACTTCCAGTACAAGAATCCAGGGTCATCAAATAAAGGTAAGAGTGACTGCATCCAGGACATGAAGGTCCAGCAATGTCCATGCAATGGACAATGCATTTGTGAAACTCCTCAGTAAAGGAGGATGCTGTGGATAGAAAAAGTTCATACTGAATTTGTGAGTAGATTGAACAAGAACTTTGGAAAAAAACCCTGTAAATTATTGCATAGAAAAACTACAACAGAAAATCTCTGGCTGATAATTGTCAGAAAATGAAAGAGTGTTAGCACTTCTCTATGCATTTGCTTGTTACCACTACTGATGACTGAGCTTCTTGAGTACAGAGAAGACTGTTGAGTGAGTAGATCACACACCATGCCTGAGTGCAGCTGGCTCAGCCATGGCCATTGGCTTTCCTGCTGCTGGATCAGTTCCCCAGCACTTTGAAATCCCGAGATGGCCAAAGTATGTGTGTTCTCTTGAGCAATGTAAGCACATCCAGAGGCTGCAGCATGAATCTTGGCCATGAAGCTAAGTCTCAGCAGACCTGAGACAGCAGGAGTGGGAAAGTGAAAATGTTGGTGGGCTCCGCTATGTGTCCTGAACCTTCCTGAATCCAAGAGTAGCTGGATTTCCAAAGCATTCAGGCTCTTTGCAGGGATCTCAAAATGTGTTTCACAAGATAGTTGCCAGATGCCTAACTCCCCTTGACTGCAGCGCAACAGCACTTCTGAAAATACATAAGACACCGATCTACATCTTTAGATGCTTAAATCTCTCTAGCGTGCTGACCCTGTGCCCTCCAGAACTTAAAAATAACTTTGCCTAATTGGACTCCTACTTGACCCCGTGTGGTTTGAGGCCTGCTCCATCTGCATAGGCTGACAGGGCAAATGAAAATATATTAATCTGAAGTGAAAAGCACTTCTAGCAGATAGAGCTGGATCCCTTGAGGTACATTTCTGATCCCAAAGTTATGGACAGGCACAGCAATTTTAATATTAATACTATATTTTAAATAATAGAGAAGCTGTGAAATTATCAGTTTATGGCTAACAAAATAGGAATCACACTGTTATATGCCAGATTAAAGGACTGCACTGTAACTTTTCACAGTTCTCTATGACTACAATACTATAGTGGTAAATACTTTTAAATGGAAATTTGCTTTATGTGGGATGTTTTTTTCCCCTCAACGCAACAAAAGAGAAAGAAAGGAAGAAGGAAAATGATGGGGACAGGTCTCAGTCTGTAAATGTGTTTGTGCAGCATCGAGCTGAGCAAAATGAAAACTTTGGCAGACAGGGTAAAGTAAAACTCCAAACAAAAGAACTCAGAAAGGCAAAAGGCAGAGCAGGAAGCATGTCAGACACCAGTAGTACACTCACTGTGTGTGCACATGTGCTGAAGGCATATCTGATCACCAGATGATCTCACATGTATGTACATTCATCTCAGCGTTTCACTATTGTTATTTTTTCTGAGAGAGCAGTTTTGTTATCAGACACAGGCATTCCCATGTTTGGCACATTCAGGATTCATTCCCATCTCTTTGCTATTTTTTTTCCTTTTTTTTTCCTTTGTTTTTTCCATTGCAGTATGAGGCACTGCAAGCACATTTTTTTGGCTCCTGATTAGGTGGAGAGATCTTCTTGTCCAATTCAAGGATGCATTCACTCACATTTTCAAAGCAGATGATTAGCTGCTTTGCCAAGTCTTTGCCAAGACAGTGGGAGTTGCATAGCTAAATCCTTGTGCAGGTCTTTGAAATTATTCTCTCTTGACAACTAATTGCAGCAGCTGACCTTCCCAGTTTCACATCCATCCATAGTTTCCAAGCAACAGTGCAATGCACCACCTACTATGGCAGTTATCCCGCAGCCTTTATTCGCAAAAATGCACAAAAAAATATTTTCTGTACTTGGACTTCTGTCCTCTGTACTCTGTCCTATGTGCTTTAAACTCAAAAGCGGCTAACAGGTAATGTTGTCATTCTGGTCCAGTCCTGCTCATCTGGCCTCAGTGGTAGCTCAGAGCTTGAAGATGTTTCTACCCCCAGATGCCCAACTTTCCTTTTTTTTCTAAAAAAAGTGTTATGCCCATGTGAGAAGTATCCAGCTGGGCTGTGCCTCTGGTCTCCCCCATTGAGGCCAGCGCAGCCTGGGGCAGACATGGGGCAGCTGTTTGCCCCGCCACAGTGCTTGTCCCCAGCACAAGGGGCACATTCAGCCATGGGACAAGCACTTGGCAACAGCAACCTAACATCCAAAAGTTATAATTTCCACAGGTCTTCCCACTGCCTCCTGAGGTTAGAGATCAAGAGGAGCAGGAGTTATGGAGGTTGCTCCTCCTGTTGCTCTCCCAGTCTGGGCAGAGGCAGTCTGCAAGGCACTTGAAGGCCTTCTTTGGGGTACAGTAATTCTTAGCTAAATGTTTACTGGATCACTTCAAATGGAAACAGCGTGGCTTCAGCAACACTACAAAGGGCATTTCATTAGCAGGGGAGATGAGCCTGTACCAAAAACTTGGATTCAGAAAGTTTGTGTTCAGCCTTTGTGGCTCTAACCCTGCTCAAGTCAGGATGTACTCTTCCCCCAGCTATTTATTTAGCTGAAACACATAAAACTCTTGTTAGTGCAGCTAGGGTTGAATATTTCTTTTTTCTCTGTTCCAAGAGAAGCATTGTTCTACAGGAAGAAACAGCTTGTGTCTAAAAGTAAATAGGTTAGCAAAATAGCTGGTGTCAATGGGCAACAGGAGCACTCTTCCCATACAGAACAGCTCATTCATTTGTGTAGTTAAGAAAACAGAAGTCTGACTTTAGGTGCCCAAGTCTGAAAGTATTGGCCTGTGCTCCTGAACTGAGTCCTCTAAAGCTCCAATTCAAATCATATCAACCTTGCTGTACAACAGGCTGGTGAATCCTAAAACCAGATGTTTGTTGTAAACAAACAAACAAAAAAATCACCGCTGCAGCTTCACTGATAGCTATCTGAGCTCAGCACTGTGCTGCAGGTATGTTCTTTGCTAGATATTTCCTAACACTAAATGTACATGTGCATGGCAGGGAAAAAAGATCCCCAACAGCCGTGCCAACCTCATTTGAACATTAGATTATTCACTTTCCCAACTAATCAATAATTGTTATAATTAAAATTGATAGCTGCAAATAACATGACAGAGTGCTGCTGCCAGAATACTGATTGTGTATTTGGCTTGGAAAGATAGGCAGTAGCGTGGAACACTTATTTTCCAATTTGCTTTTAGCTGTGTGCAAATTGCTTTAGCTGTATCCAGCTGATTTAGACCTTGCCTGGAGGTACACTAGATTAATTGGGAGCCACACATTCATTGCTTACAGAATGGACTCTGTAATTGGTGAAATTTGTTAGTGCCAGTTATAAAATAACTATATAGTTCTGCTTTTTAGTTGTCCTTTCATTAGTCTTTCAGGAAAGGGGAAAAACAATTAGAACCTTTCAGACAATCAAGATTGCTTTTAAGTCTTTATGTAAAACCGCCAGTGTGACTACAGTCAATATTTCATGCAAGCAAACATTAGTGTGAATATGGTATTGATTTTTTTCAAAACTGAAAAGCTCTTCAGCATACACAAGAGGGATTTTTTTGTCCTTGTTGTGACTGAACTTTAGATAATGAAACCATTATGTTGTTACTACCCAGAGCTTTCAAAAATAACTCTTTGTTCTTTTTTGTATCTTAACTAGCTTATTATTAAACCGTAGAAAAATTCGTTGTTGTTTGTTGGCGCCCAAAAGCACTAAAAAAAGCCCATGGCCATAGCTTTTCTTAAATCCAGGCTCCTTTTTTGCCTATGTGTATATAATAGGGTCACATAAAGCCTACAGCTAAATACATAAAAATAATGGACTACTTCCAAGTTATACATTCTTGTAATTATTGATGGATTTAGGAGTCAAGAGCCATGACCTACACTTATTTCGGTTCCCCTTGTTCATAGCTTTACCCTAAACCCAAACAAATTATGAACCAGATACTTTTATTTACAACAGCTATGATGCCAGAGAAGTTCTGCATTTTACTTGTGGTGCAAGGGACTGGAGTAATTCCACAGAGAGGGTCCATGCCTGGCCCTGAACACAGCACCTTTGCGTGAGGGGAAAAGACACTGTTATGCTCACTGCCACCCTTAAGTTTTTTGACTGCTCAGGATACACACACAAGACCATGCAGAAGAGACCCTTGCACACCTCTCATTTGCTGTTTGTGTGATCACATCATGTGCATAAATCTTCCCCTTGCACGTAACATTTGAGCCCTTTGACCAGTTGCAATTAAACTATATACTTGAAAGATACTATAATTTCACAAATATTGGTAAGGAGGCGAAGGTTAGACAGCCTGTTAGTGGCCTCATTTAGGAAAAAATTAAGAATTTCACACTTCATTCAGCATCTGAGAGTCCAAACAGGCAACAAAGCCATTGAAAACTGGTCTTTATTAGCTGCACTGGTCATAGAACTATTTGTTGTTCTTCAAATCTCTTTTCCTTTGTGATTAGCTAGCAATTTGCTTTTGATGGTGTCAGAAAATAGGGGTAATTCAACTGTTGATTCAAGTAGGGCATCTGACCTTGATGCTATCACTAGGGACTACTGGCTAGCAAATATAAAAGGCAGGGAAAACATAAACTTGAAAGGGGTGTTAGGGTGTGAATGGGAGATGGGGAAGTGGTCTGCACCCCTCATTGCCCTTAGCTACCATGAGAAAACCTTCTCCTGAAATCATTGTGTGTTTGTTTAACAGATTTCACATAGCGACATTCTCAAGTCTCATTCTACTGATCGTTTTATACTAGCAAATGAGCTTTAGTGTCAGTTAGAGGGGTAATTGTTATTATTGGTAAATGTTGCCTCCATGAAATCAGTGGTGACTTATTTTGAAATTTGTTTTCCTTTGGATCTGCTACCAGATGCTGCCAAGAATCTGAATGATCTGTAAATTAATTTTGTCCTTTTAAAGAATCATAGAATCATATGGGGTTGGAAGAGACCTCTGGAGATCCTCTCGTCCAACCCACCCGCCAGAGCGGGTCTACCTAGAGCACATTGCACAGGAACTTGTCCAGGTGGGTTTTGAATGTCTCCAGAGAAGGAGACTCCAC
>JAOTQQ010000019.1:61250893-61345380 GCA_026546715.1 Gallinago undulata | reverse complement strand
ATAGGAGAGATGCTCCAGGCCCTTAATCATCTTTGTGGCCCTTTGTTGTACCCTCTCCAGCAGTCCCCTGTCCTTCTTGAACTGGGGAGCCCAGAACTGAACACAGTACTCCAGATGAGAACTAGGAAAAAATAGAAAACCTGTCGAAGTTGAATTCCTGGAAGCTTATGTTTCCCTATCAAATGAAAAAGATTAAAAAAAAAAACAAGCTAAAAAAAACCCCCACAACCCCTCCACCACCAACAAAACATTGCTAATATATGTGGCACTTACTATGAAAGTCTAGTACCAATTTTGAACTTATGAACATATGAAATACTGTGTCCTGAAGATTCAACCGATACTTCATCTAAGCTGCGTGCTGAATTGGCAACGTCTAAAAATATAGCAGCCAAAACAAAAGCATCTACTAAGGACAAAACTATTATGTCCCATGATGGAAATACCTTTCTTACAGAGAAAAATACTCAAGATGGCTTCTTAAACATGTATCATCCAATTAATGAGGAGATATGGGTGCTTTGTACTGATGGTTAGTAATCTAACACCATCATTTAACAGGCCCCAAAAGGACATAGGAATCAATCTGTTTAATTGCAACAAACAATGAAAGAGGACGGGACCAAAGGTTTCAACTTACTGCTGTGAGAGGAAGTGTAAATGGAGACACACACTTCTGATTTTCCACATATGGCCTCCTGACTGATAATTTTCAACTCTGCAGTAAAGTTCTCTTCCTCTGCAAAAGAGGGACTCCCTTTACTTCTATCTTCACATAGCAGACAAAAAAAAGGACTGGTTCTGGGAGTATAGCATTTGGAAGCAAGTGAAATCACGTTCCCTTGGGGTAGGGGAGCAACGGGACGGGTTTGGTGCCTTCTAAAGACAAAGTTGTCAAGGCCATGCTTGAGCTTTAAGGCTGCCCCAGGCTTCATCTCATCTTCTGTGAGTTGCTCAGATGTAATAAAATGTAATAACTCTCACTGCTCTTTGGATCATAAACAGCCTATCCCTTGATGCTGCAAGGCCTGTGACTGCAGAAAGCAGAGCATACTGAGATGGCAGCTCACAGGCCAGCAGCAGGTGAGCCCGTAGCAAGCACCCGAGTGCTTCACATCTGCTCCAAGGGCATTAACTGCCTAAAGAAGATCTGTCTGTCCCGTGCCAGAGCTTTCTTTACTAGGAGCCATTGCAGTCCCCAATATGAGTGCCCGGGGACTCACCTGCACTTGCTCAGCGAATTAAGTGAAGCCACTCTTCCTTGTGCTGCTTGGGTGACCTTGCTGAATCCAGGGCTCTCCAAATCCCTGTATTTCAGTACAGAGCTCAGCACTGGAGTCTTTAAAGCAGACTCGGAAGTTTTCAGCTAGACCACCTCTATGTCAAAGCCTCGTGTCCTCCCCATCCATTACTGCCAGCTATAATCATTCCCTACGCTTTCTGTATACATCTTGAATGATTTGCCCGGCCCATACACTGGTGTATACATACTGCTCTTCTTTAATAAAATAGAATTGTAGTGTGTCTGCAGCTTAAAAGAATTAACCCTTTTACAGGCAGGACAGGTTTTAAAAGCTTGTGACCTAGGGTCAGGTGCAGAGATGAAATGCCAAAGTACCCTAGATAAGCTATTTTATTACCAGTGGGCTACAAAAGAAACCCCTAAGCAAATTAATATAAAATCATGCATATAGCATTTATGTGTGACCCTCTAAAAAAAGGAAGAGCGAGCACATGAGCATCCGAGAGAGATGTACACATTATGTTCTCAAGGAAGAAGTAAAGAGCTATACTGAATAGCAATAACTGCTCTGCCTCAAGGGACTGAAACCTTATCTGAATTGCAGACACAGAACCCACCTTAAGCCTAATGAAAGGTGCTCTAGCATAAAAAACAGTGGACTCTGACTTGCTATTTTTAGCGTTTTCTTTCTATAGTAGTTTCTTCTGCATCTTGCTTCTTTAGGGAAGTAACTCAAGAAATGGGGAGACACTTTTGGCAGATAAAAGGGAAAGTGGTCAGCTGGTTTCAATAAAGCCACAAGCCACTTACAGAGGCTGAAGACTTGGCAAATTCTCTATTAAAGGCAACCAGCTTCTTTCCAAGTAGGAAGATAGCGAATTACAGCAGATACTTGAGGTAAAGCTTGGTATTAAACTGTAATGTTCCAACTTATGGCATGGGGAGACATACTGTGTCATTGACATTTTAATGACCTTTTCTGTTTGGAGCTCTGCTTAAAAATCAGTGGTTTGATGAAGCTCATCAATGCAAACACTTAAATGTACCTAGTGACAAAGCTAGGGAAAGGTGCAGGCAAAAGGAGATTATAAAAGCCTTGTCTAGCACGTGTGAGCAATGGAAAAGAAGAAACTTCAACTGTCCCCGCAGTCTGCCTCGCCCCTGATCTGGTTCCTCCCACTCTCTTCTGGGGAACCCAAACGGAAGGAGACAGTCACATTTCTGAAGCAGCCAGCAAAGCAGATCACTCCTGAACAGGGAGTTTATCAAGGAAAAAACTGTTGTGTATAAGGAAGGTGTCTAGTTTGGGCACATGTAGGCCAGCTCCTTTTAAAGCTAATTGCAAATCTTGTCCCTTTCAGTTATGCACGTTGGATGAGATGAAAAAATTCCCCTCTCCCCTCAAGTTATTTCTAGTGGCACTTGTACTTTCAAACACAAGTTTAAACAATTGGGGGAAAAAAAAGGAAACAAAGACTGCTTTTTCATGGCAGCCTGTTAACTATGCAGGAGGTTCTTCAATTGGAAAACCCCATGGTTTTTTTTCCACACCTCATTTCTACTCTTCTTGAAGAGTTTGATTTGAAATATATAAAGACAAAAATTCCTCTTTCACCTTTCATTCGTCTATTTAAGAAAATATTAGTAAGGGTCTTAGTGATGCCCATTCCCTGCATACGGTTCTAGTAGAAACTGCCTAAACCCAAGTCCTGCAAGAGCAGAAACTGCACATCCTTGTTCACAACTGCGAGAGCACAGTCAGGGCTGGGGACTTCTGAGGGCTGGTAAGTCCCATCTCACCAACCGCAGCCAGGGAGCCGGGGTACTGGGGTATCAACTGGGGTACAGCACCAGCCGAGGGCATCAGGTGGCCCTGAGGCAGGGATGGGCAGCCCAAGCCCCAGAGAAGGGGTGGGGGAAGGCTCCATTGCAGGCTGGGCAAGGTGCCCTCAGGGCTTGGTGGTGCTATCAGGGCCCCAAAAACAATTAGGAGAACCGCAGTCATTTACTCTACCTGTCAAGACATATGATTTAAAATTAGTCTCCTGCATTAACAGTTTACACAGGTTTTGAGAGACTCCTTGCTTCCTGATTTACCTCTGTTTTTTGCAGGCACTGCTGCACAGTTCAGTTTTGTGAAGAAATTCCACAGCGTTATGCTCCAAGCAGTAAGTAAGCACTATTCTACCATCAGTAAACTCAAATGATGGAAATCATGTAATTAACATACACCATTATGCCATCCAAAATGACCGCAGAGTGCTGCTGAGATGACTATGAGGCTTCTGGAACGGAACTACAGGTACCAGCTTGGCCTGCAGGAGCTCATTTGTCTTTAACAAAATCTGCTCTCAAAGTCCCCACAGCACTTCTCTATAATATTATGGTGGAGAATAAGAAGGTTCTTTTGCATGATAAATATAGTCAGGGTGCAAGTAATAATTACCTTTGCTAAATCCTTAAGTTTGCTAATTTATCAGTCCAGACAAGAAGTTTCAGAGTTGCTACTGAGGCTGAAAGCACAATCTAGCACAAACTGCACAAAAATAACTAATAGGCAGTGCGAGGATTTTAATGGTGTCTACCTTCCCACCACTTTGATGTGTAACTTCAGCTGATGTCTCCTCTCCTGAATGAACACCTCTCGCATTTTTTGGTAAAAGTAACAGTAGGATTCCCTCGAAAAAATCTTAGAGAAAAGGCTGAAGCTATGGGAACTTAGGAAATACTGACTGAAGAAAGGTCCATGAACTACATCAAGGAGGGGAACTGTAGTTCACAGTAATGCTATAGTCTGTTTAGTACAGAGAGCTAAGGGCTAAAACTGAAACAAATGATGAAAACAGAGGTCTCTTTCTGCAGCAGAACAAAGGTGGTTCATTAAGTAATGACTGAATGTCTCCAGTTCCCTCTGACACAAGGAGATACAGCTTCAGACTTCCTATGTGGGCTTGGTATCATTCCCTATTTTCGAGGCATTAGATTGCTTCAAAATACCTTTTAAAACTGTGACAGGTTTTGTCAGTTATCTTAAGCTCATTGTTAATAGCAGTCTGCTCTAGCTACTCATGGCATCTTTTGCTACCATCTACAAGATGCTGTAGATATTATTCAGAGAGAACTATAAATATGAACTATGCTGTACAAAGTGCGACGTTGTCTGTCCCAAACACTGTAGGCTGAAGAGAGACAGGATACATTAACACAGCCTAAGATACAGAAAAAGACCCCACAGGTCAAAGAAGGAAGTGTAATAAAAGGAAAGAGAGAGAACTAATCAAGGGCTGAGATCACAAATGTATGCAGAAAGTTTCTAGCTGTGCAAAGAGTAAGTTTTGATGATATCAAAGGGATGTAAGAGGGATTAATAAGTGGACAAGTGGGGTAGAGAGGGGAGAGAAGAAAGGAGAGTGTGGTGAGCAAACATCAGAGTGAGATTCTGAGGCAGAAAGATGAGGACAGCACATACACCAGTTGTGATAAAGAACTAGAAGGAAATATGAACTGGATTCCGTGTTTGAGTCTCTCACTGCTTCCCTGAGAAGAGCCAGGGTGGAGAGCTGCAGACAGGCACCATGCTGTTCTTTGCTTATGCCAGTTTTTGTGCTGTCAACAATCCCTAGTGTGTTTTAGGATGGATTTGGGGGTTCTCTAACTTCACATCCTTTAGGGGCACTTGTCCTGCCAGCACTTGTTAGAGTGACAAGTGGGACTAAGGACCCGATGGCTCAGCCCAACCAATGCACCTTTCAGACACCAGGTGGGAGGGGGAGGAAGAAATATGGCACAGAAATAGCTCTGTGAGTTCTCAGGTGTTCCCTAAGGCCACCAGGGAATCTAAAATTACAAAATTGGAGAAATGTTACTCCTAGCCCCCATTTTCACCAGCCCTAGTCTAGCCCTGGTAGCCAGCCAGCTCTGTCAGTTAGACCCTCCCTTTTCAGTCTATAGAGCTACATGATTGCTCAAAAAACACCCCAACCCCTTCCATATCCACATCCATTTTTCCCGGTGCAAGCACCACAGGCACTAGTTCCCTGGCTGGGTTTCTTGGGTGTGTGTGATGGGCTGCCACTGACAGGCCTTTAGTTTCTCTAGCTGTATTCCAAGGACAGGCTAAAAACTCCCAAGAAATGAATGCAATGCATAAGCCCTGCTTCACTTCTGCAAGACTTCTGGATGAAAGAGAGGAGTGGGGTCACTGACTGCTGCTCCTAGAAGAGCAGTGTGGCAGAGCTGTCAGCTGGAGGGAACAAAAAGTACAAGCCTTTCCTGTGGAAAACAAAGTGTAAGCCCATCTCTATCGGCTGCCGCTTTCCAGCAATCAGCCTCTGCAGCTCTTAGTTCCCAGGTCTGCAAGTTGTCTTCCTTGCATTACTGCTTCAGTTTGCTCATCCTGTGGATGCTCACACAGTGGTGAAATGACCACAGCAGCTGCACGTCAATGGGCATCCTTTGTTTCGGGGGAGTGTGGAACCAGGGAGTCACGCTCACTGATACACAGCCTGTAGGGAGGTGAGCATAGCCAGTGGGAAACCGAAAGGAAAGCTATGAAGATAGAAGGAAGACAATAATCTCAAGTGGAGGAAGACAATAAATAGCAATGGATGTTACCCCCTCTTAAAGACTTCAAGGATGTAACATTAATTATAATTTTAACTGTTGCTTACTCTGTATCAATCAGAGTAATTAATTCCAGTTACTTATGACACTCAATCTTAAACCACACTAAATCAAAATCACCAACAGTGTGAATTTATAAGATCTGTTTTGCTGCAGAAGCATTAATGGTCTAGGCTGAAAAAAAAAAAAATCAATGGTACATTTCAATACAAAAGCCACCTGAGTCTTTACTAGAGAAGTAATAAGGCATTTATTATTTCAAGAGCCCTGCATTCACAATATCCCCTTTCCAAAGAAAACACCCCTTCCTTCCCATTTTTTATGAGGCTAATTTGTAGTATGTCACCACTGTGAGACTTCTGAATGTGTTCAGAACAAGACAATAAGAGTAAGTCACAGATGAATGATGTGTAGTAAAAATCAATAAACCTTATAACTAGTCACTAAGGGAACTGATTTTATGCCTATAAAAATAAAACAATTATAGCAATATTAATGGCAGATTCATCATCGCAATATAAAAAGTCCAAGTGTGCTTGTCTGTTGGGAATCTTTAATTCATCCTTCTGCATTAAGTATTCACATGTAGAAGAAATGGAACCGACTTCAAGAACAAGCTTTAACTTGTAGTAATTCACCCTGTCAAAAAAAACCCAAAAAACAAACACAAGAACAAAAAAAAACAGTAAAACTTTAAAAAACAGTTTTGACAATCAATGTAGCTGGGATATGCAGGAAAGAACAAAAGTTAAAGCCTCAAAAACCTGACCAGTAAATCTAATTCTTTTTCATGTCATGATTAGTGATTTCATATTACTGTGTACTGTGTTAACCGCACTGTAACAAAACAGGTGGTATACAGCCACATAAAATATTTATTTTGTGGTAATGCAGATTAAGCACATCAAAGGACTTTTTTTTTTTTTTTTTTAATCCGTCCTAAACATGTCCTCAGTTTTTAGGCCTCTATTCATGGGGGAGAGGGGTGCATTCAGTTATAATAGAAAAAATTTGCCTATATAATTTATAGCACATAGAGCTGCTCTACAACAGGTATTAGAGAATTAAGTTCCACTAATACCATCCAAGGTGTTACTATGGGCCTTTTTTTGAGCTTATCAGTGTCAACGAAAAGAGGTCCACTGCCATCTGGCTTGAACCCTGCATCGCCCGCTGGGAGAGGACACCAGCCCAGACCCAGCAGGGAGGCACGGGGTGGCTGCAGGTGTCCACCAGGAACTGAGCCCCAGGGAGAGCCTCTGGGCACACAGAGCAGTAGCTGTGTGGTAGCTGCAGCCTCCGCTATCAACAACTGTGACACGTCTTTCAAAGTGGCCCATAGACACCGAGAAAGTACAAAAAAACAACTTCTTTATTCTGATTGCCAAATTATTTAAGGCAGGTATAAAAATGAAAGCATTCGATATACATTTTACATAAAATAAACAAGATTACAGCATAAAACAAGTAACCAGGCAATGGCATTAAAGTCCCTCTTCTAAAACTCGGTAACTGTAAACATTAAAAAAAAGACTGCAGGACTATTCAAGTAATAGAACAATCACAGATGTCTTCTGGTATGCAGGCTATTAGGTTATCTGCCATTCAAGATTATCAAAAAAGACATTTCATTATTCACAGATGCTCATTATCTCCATTTAAAATCTATACATTATATACAACACAGTTTTTGTGGTACTAAGATCCCCATGCCTTCCAAAGGTATATTTTTCACAATACACAATTACAATGAAACAGTGAATACAGTAACATTTTACACTGATGCATCTTAATAGGAGCCACCAAATAGACGTCTACATTGTACCAAAGTGTCATCACAGTTAGCCTCTCTGAGAGCTTGTGGGAAATACCAGAAGGGTATGCAAGGTTCAGGCACACTGATACATAACATTATTTATTTACAACTGGAAAGAAAAAATAAGGAAAAAAGAAAAGAAGAGAAAAGAAACAAACAGCCTTTTGCGGTTAACGCTTTCTAAACATGACAAATACATATCTCCTTTACTGTGTGGTTCGCAACTTAGCAGCAGACCCTGTGTGCGAGCCTTGGTACTGATACAAAAAAAGTAAAGAATATATATATATTTTTATATATATATGTATATATATATATACGCATATATATATATATATAAAAACAGAAGTCTAATTACAGCAACATTTGTTACTCTGTGATAAAATCTGCAATTTACAAAAACGAAATGACTGGTTTTTGCCTGCCATTAAGGCATTTCAAATTAACACCATGGAACTGATGTCTGTAATAAAGCGCTTCCTCATGTGATCCAGTCACATGACAATGTACATCTCCAAACTCATCATTCTCTGCAAAGAGAAAGAAGAATGTTTTAGTATGCAGTATCCTTTCCCCCTTGTTTCTTTCTGCACCTCGGACACACCATGAAATACAATCTGCACAGTCCTCTCAATCCCAAGAAGGAAAGACAGCATGCCATGTCGCCATCCCCCTCCTGCCAGGAACAACATACTAACAAGTAACCTGTGACAGCATTTATTTTCTGGGTTCCAACACCCTGGCATCCATCAGCTCCTTCAGGGCTAAAAACCTTTCCCACTCAAGTAATTACAGCTAAGAGCCTGATGTGGTCACCCGTTTTCAGACTCAGCTTTCAGAAAGACACCCATGACCAAGGAATATTACAGTACTATTTAATACATTAAACTCTGAAGCTTAACACAGCATCAATGAAAGAAACCTTAACATTTAGGATGCTTTGGTTTTTTCACTTGAGATGAGATCATTATAATACAAGTGAGCTTCTCTCCTCTTGGAAAGCAAGGTGACAGTTGAAGACTAAATTCTACTGAAAACCTAGTAAATAACTAAGAGACAAATGCATGGAATGGGTATGTAACTTAATACAATAGACTCCCAAGCAAACCCCCCAAGCAAAATCAGCAAACCAGGCAGACTTGCAGAATAGATAAAATCCTAAGTTTTCCTGGTAGTACATAGATCTAACTGAGCACAAACTTTAAACCTCTTTTATAAGTAATTTGGATCTTAAATTATATTTCATAATCACTTGTTTTATCTTAATACCAATCGTTAAAACATAAGTCTATGGAAAATCTCAGAAGACAGACTAGTTGTTCCTTTTTAATCATCTATGTTACAGTTAGAGGACATAACTAAAGACAAAATGTCACCTTAAAGAGAATAAAACTACAACTAACTCCAAGTCCCAGGTTTTTCTTCAGCCTTAAAAACTGTGTCATACAAGGAACTGCACACCATCACACTACAAAACTGTGATTTATTTTCTCCTCTCTATGTTAAAATATATAATTTAATATTTACTGGCTATTTACCTTCTTTGTGCAGGAAACATACCAGATGCAGATGCCTGAGCAGCCACCTGCTGAGTGGCCACAAGGGCAGCAGAGGTCAATCCTGAGGGAAAGAAGAAAAGAAGGAATGTTGATGTACTTCTGGTTTTAATGGATTTTGTGCTCAGAGAAATGTTAGGAAGCATCTCTAAGGCAAACAGACCAAAAAAACCCACCATCAGAAAAGGGTGGGGTGTTAACACTATATAAATGGCAAATATTTCAAGTCACAGTATTAAGACAGTCTGCCCAATATGATCAATATGCCTTCATATCATAAGTGGAATTGTTCTTGACAGGTATTTTACAAGAAAATACAGCATTCCTACTTATTGTATTTCTTTCCAAGTAGTGCACTGCATGAGGCCAAGGGGATTGTATGAGTTCCTGAATAGGAAGCTCAGTAGAAATAATAGGTACCAGGAAACAAGAATCAAAAGTCACAGTGAATTAAACAAACGGCACGCCAGCTGCTCAGAATACAACACTTTCATAAAAACTTATCATTTTTACAGTTTTTCTACTGAACAAGCATCATGCATCCCATGCATCCCAAAAGGCATACGGAATCACTAAATCAAACTGAGAAATGTCAAGACTTTTACACAGAAAAAATAACTGTTGAGGCACCAAGTTAATGTAATGAATTAATGTCATTTAGCCATCAATTGTGATAGCATGGACTTTGCTGCATGGGAGGAAATCTTTAAATTCAGCTTCAGTCCAGGGCTAGAGAACACTAGTCAAAGACCTAAAACCTAGGGAGAATTAATTGTAACTTACTGTGCTCATTTTCCCTGGCTGCAACTTTGTGCACTGCATTTGCCAAAATACAGAGTCCTCTTTCAGATGGTCAAATTATAACAAGCTCAAACCCTTGTGACTGCAATGCCTTGTACATAAAATATGTTCAGTATAAAAAGCTTTTGTCTTTGCTACACTTCTTCCATTGCTTACACAACCCTAATTATACAAAAAGGAGACTGTTTGGTTTGGTTTTTTTACTGCCTTTCAGCCAGCTAATGTTAGTTTGCAGTGGGAATCAAAACATTCATGTGAACGGCAGCCTAACTGGTACATCTTTAATAATGCTCTAACACCCAGTTTTTGAAACAAAACTTGGTATTTCTCAGACATGAAGCTACTTATTTGCTATTAGTCTACGCTGCGAATTCCCAAGCCTTCTTCCTACATGTAAAGCATTTCTGATTTAACAAGGGGATCTCTATTCAAAACGCTTCATGTAGGCATGACTCCCAATGTCAAGGTAACAACTCCATGAGGCAAACTAATCTTACCATTGGAAATCTTTTGCTCACCTTGAAATGGGTCATATTGTCCAGGTATAAGGGGGTAACCCATTCCAACATGTGTGTGATGGTGCGTATGGAGATGCCGCTGGCTAAAAGGAGAATGACGGTCTCGTTCCCTTTCTGCTTCCCGTTCACGCTCAGCTGCTGATTTTTCCACAGGCTAGTAGTAGAAAGTAGTAGAAAGAAAACCCATATGAGAATTTTTAAAGGGACAAAATCACAATAAAACCACACTTGCCATTACCTGGCAACAACCTTTTGAATTCAAATCATGAACCTGTTTCTTTCTGAAGAAGTATCTCTAGTGGAATATTTACACTTGATTCCAATCTAAAGCTGGTGCATATGGTTAATAGAAGATTTTTCAAGGCACAGGGATTTTGAGGCAATGCACTGCAGCTTGAAGCCACCATGATGACTTCTAGTTTTGAGCTCCTTTCAGCTTGGCTGACTTGCCAAGGCCTGAACATCCTAGCTGAGCTGCTGAAAGCTGATGTAAATGAATCCTCAGCCCTCTTTAATGTACTCTGGGGATCAAGCCTGTCTGAATAGCAAGACAGCCCCTTTAAAAATAGAATCAGTCAGTGACTTGCACACAATTAAAACAAGCACCAACTTATCTGCAAGTATTTGCTCCAATGTGGAAATCTTCAGGAATGGGGGTTGGTAAGCTGCTATTTCAAAGATATGGCAGGGAGGGGATATTACCAAATCCCACAGCCCAACTTCTCATTTCATTATCTGTTTCCAAACAGCAGCTTCCTGTTTAACTGCAATAAACTGTGCACCATGAGGTATCTCTGATTCTATGTTTCTACACAAGTCCATTCATCTAAGATAGGAAGACTCTGAGCAAAGAAGTGTGTTATATGTGCCACTTCCAGATTATGCCACGGAAGCATTCTGACTATAAATTGCTATTATTTTAAGCAGTACTATAAAGAAGAATCATGCAGTCAGAGCTTGATGCCAGATTGTGTGATTCTTGAAATTATGTTCTCTACCCCTTCCCATATGTGCCACTCTTGAGTATCAATAGATGAAGCCTTACAACAGGGGACTTGCTGCGATATTGGTTGGCATGCTGCTGGAGCAAATCCAGTGCTTTGGACTCAGTGGTTGATTTCGCATTGATGCTTGGGCTGGTATTGACCTTCTCCGCCTCTTCTCTCCCTGACATCTTTCCATAAACTGGATAATGAAATCCTGGAGAGAGATAGGCCCCTGTGGGTAAACAATAATAAAACAAAATAAACATCAAGTTACTGGTTTTACATTTTGGTTATATCTAAGTGGGAGGAGGGGATGCCAGGAGAGAGGATAACATCAAAAATGGATCACATGACTATCAAACAGCGTCTTTGCTCTTCAGTTTCTTCACCTAATTTACCCTGATGAATGGAGGTTATAAAAAGGATTGAGCTGATAGCCATTTCAGACATTTATGGGTCCTCTTTAAGTGAAAGGAATAGTAACTATAATGGTCCTGACAGTAAGTGCTTAGAATATTTTTATAGGCAATAAACTATCTGTCAGTCTAACAGCAACAGCAGACTGTCAAGGGTTGAGAAAACTGTAGCTGAGAATTGTGACAGTTCATAAAAGGAACATCTTGTATTAGATCAGTTTCATCTACAGAAGTTTCCCTAGTGGAAGCACAAGCAAAACAAACGTCACCCACGAAGCTTCTAATTTTCCCTAGCTACTAACAGAAATACTAAAATGCAGGCTTTACTGCATTTTGAGGGTGTAAATCTTAACTAGCGTGCAAGGCAAATTTTAGAATACATACCAGGATAGCTGTGCATTAGGACAGGAGAGACTGCGCGATAGGCTGGATGGTTGGGATCGTACATCTGTGGATAAGGATAAGCATGCAAGTACTGGATATATGACTGATGCTGACTCATTGGTGAGGAAACTGCTACTCTAGCACCCCGAGAGTCCTTCCAATTTACAGGAGTCTTTCGATCATCATTTTTTATCTTGCTCTCATCCACTGATTGAGAATCTGAACGCTTGACCTCTTTAGGCTCCTCTTTAATGCTTGCTAATGAGACAGGAAGGTTAGGCAGGGAACTTTCCTTGTTAGGTGTTTTTCTAGGGCTGTCTTCTTTTAACTTTTTCTCACGATCAAATTCTTCTGGTTTTTGCTGATCAAGGTATTTGGGCTGATAGACATAATGATGCCATGTTCGTGAATCTGGATCCTAATATGGAGGAGAAAAAAATTTTTGTTCTGAACTTAGTTGTTGAAATAAGATCACTCTTGATATTTCCCATACTTCAGTTAATGTCTTTTTAATAGCTGTTTTAATAACATATCCCTATTACATAGAGGAGAGGTTTGCTTGCTACAGGGTGCCTTGAGCTCAAAGTCAATCCAATATTCCCATGAAGAAGCAAGAGACTATTACCAAAATTTAATTCAATTGCTTCATCTTATATCCTTCTTTACGCCTTTAACTAGTTTAATCATGAAATACATATGCATTGTATCAAAGTTCTGAGACCATGCTATTCATAAAACACTTTAATTAAAGCCCACAGAGAGATTTTCCCACTAGAGAGAGAAAAAAAAAATCTGTGAACCACAAAATTAAAGCTGGATAAATATATGCCAGAGCACTTAGATTACCTGGAACAATGAACCCGAAAAACTTATCTAGCTGGAAAGATGCTGATGCTGCCTCTGATATTATAAACATACAGGAATCAGTGGAAGTCAGACATTAAGGCAGACTTCTTCAGCTGACAGTCTTATTTCAAGTTTGTAAAATTACACATGATAATTATTTACAGGACCAGGACAACACAGTTTAAAGAACATGTACAGGATATCATAATACATTTTTGCATAATACGTTACATAGACCAGTTTATAAACACCAGTTTATACAATTAGGGAGGTGAGTTCTTTGCTAGACTACACCAGATTAGTACTCAGCAGTAACAGGAAGACTTCTTTTTCTAATACAGGATACACAAGAGCTAATTGTAAACATTGTCTCCAAGGGCTATATATTTATGGTACGTGCAACAGAAACATAAGCACAGAATTAGACTCTTGGACAGGCTGGTTCAAATACTCATCTGAATCAGCAGAAACCTTCTCCTACTCTGGGCTGTACCATCCCATTTCCTTTAGAGCTCCCTAACTCCCACTCGCCTAACCCCACTGTACCTTGAAAGACAGCCCGTAAGGGTGAAGTCTGGGATGTACTGTACACCAGAACATGAAAGCATCAAGCATTGAGGCCCCGGTTCAGAGCACAGAGACAGTCGCATTGCTTCCAATGAAGGCAATGTGACGTCTAGGAAGGTCAGCACGAAGCCACTGGATGAAATTCTGGCTCTACTGAAGTCAATGGCAAAACTATCACTGACTTCAATGGAGAGAGGATTTCATCCATTGTGTAGGTCTGTAGGGGCTTGAGGTTGGCTGAGGAGAGAAGGGGAACTTAACTGCTTCAAAAAGGTCACCTTGGGTTAAGATAAAGAGCTGAGCTTCAAGCCAACTCTTCAAAGAACCAGCTCACCCATCTTTAGTAAATGCCAACTGTCATTTAACAAAAAAAAGAAACACTTCAAACCATGTTTCAAATGTACTTCAAGTTCTCTCACAATAAAAGCTGCTTATTTTGCTCAAAATTTCTCATCTTTGAACTATGCAAATTGCTTAGAATTTACACCTAAAAGAGAAATCTAATTCTATTTATTCATGCACGTAATTTAAAATAGTCCATTCAGGTCTTAAACCTGGGTTTTTTCGCCACCTTGCTAGATTTTTTAATTTTTTTTTCTTTTCAAACAGCTCAACTGAAAGGACTATTGGTCTATTCACAGACTACAGTACTATCCAGCATGAAAAAAGGATGGCAGTGCTTCTTTGGCTGCAAAGGTAGAAGAATATAGCAGAATCAGGGACAAAATCTTGTATGACTTAAGGATAAATCAAGACACTCTTGTTCAAATTCCTGTGATCTCACCTGTTTAAATCTTGTGGTTGGATCTACTCCCGTTTGCTTCATGGAGTCCATAACAGATTTCATCTCCACAGCTTCCTTTATGAGCTGGTGGTTTTCCATTTGTTTGGCTTTGAAACTGTCAGACTGAAGCTGCTGCTGGTGATTGGAAAGGATCTGTGATTTGCTTGTCTCCTCACCTTTGTTAGGGACTGATGACCCTATTTTAGTGTTATTTTTGCTGGATTCTGGAGTTGAAGGGGCCTTTGAAATAGTGGCCGATGGAATATTCTTCTGCTTGTTGTCATCCTTCCCAATCTCCTTCAAGGAGGGTTCATTCTTCCTTTCACAGTCCCTCCCAGTTTGTGCCATTTTCTGTTCTGCTAGTCTCTGGTCCTCATAGTATTTTTCATACTGCTGCCTGTAGGCAGGGTTAGAGGCTATTAAGGACTTTTGGTCCATATAGAGCCCATAGGCATACTGTCCATAATAAAGTGACTGAGCAAGTGCAGGGTGTCTTTGAGTTATTACTGACTGATGTTGTGGCTGCAAATTAGAGGAAGTAGTGCTTTCGTTTTTCTTGGCATCTGAAGGTTCTGCCTTCTCTTTCTTTTCAGCCTCTTCCTCAGCCTCTTTTTTGATCTTCAGTCCCTGTGGGGTACTGCTGTTCCCAGCTGCTGGGGCACTGACCTGTCCAGAGTGCATGTAACTTGGGGAATAATAAGGATCGTAGCCATGGTAATAGGGAGAATGGGACTCTTTCGCTTGAGCCGATTGTGCTGTGGTTGAAGAATGTCCTTTTACCACACCATCCTTATTAGAAATAATATCCGACGGAGAGCTGGCCTTTGACCTCATGCCCTCTGACCTGCTGTCAGAGCCACCATCATCAGCCGCATCAGAAATATCCGAGTAAGCAGGGCTGTTGGTTTTAGCGGCCGCGCTATCTGCACCGTTCTGTGTCAACACGTGCAGCGGTGCCATGGCAGATTGTCCATTCACCAAAGTGCTGCATTCCATCCTGGAGGCGCTCCCTATGGAAGGGCTGGGCGCATTGTCTGTGAACGTGTAAACCTTATCAGCTTCAGCCTTAATACTTGCCATCCTGCTCTCTTGAGACTCTGACAGTCCATTAGCTAGCACTTCATTCTTGTTGAGATGGTCCTTTAAAAAATGTCCAGATAAGTCTTTCCCAGGCCCTTTAGAATCCTCCAGCTTTCCCAGCTTAGAATCCATCTTGGGGCTTCCCGTCTCTTTGCTTTCTTTGTCCTTCAGCTTTCGCTTCTCCTTTTTCTTTTTGTCTTTGAGTGATGTGAGAGCTGGGTTTACAGTGCTTGGCTCTCCCATAATTGTGGGCTTTGGTTGAATAGGTTTTAGCGGAGGGCTCTTTGGTGTAGCCTGAACAATAGTAGTTGTTAGAGAGGGTAGTCCCGGTATTGTCCCTGTAGTGGTGGTTGTAAAGGCTGTAGTAGGTATAGCTATTAATTGGGGAGGAGTCGGTGCTGGCGCTGGGGCAATGGGCCTGGCTGTTTTCAGTTTGGAAAGGTTTTTATCCACTTTGCAATTGTTGGCTTTCTTGCCTTTATCACCCAAACTCTTCTTGTCGATTAATCCTTCAGCCTCCAATTTGGGCATTTCGGTTTGCAAATTGCCATCTGCTACGGAGCAATTATCCAGTGTGGCTGCCATATTAGAAATTACTGGAAGGCTGTTCAATTCACTGTTCAGACCCTTCTTCTTGCCAGAATTCTTGCCAGTTTTGGAACTGATTACCGAACCGGAGCCATTGCTGGTCAGCTCCCTTTTTCCCTTGGGGGTCCCTGGGGTAGTGATGGAGGAAGGAGATGTCGGTGCTTTTAGTGGGTCAAAGCCTGGCAAATTTGTGCTTGGCTCACTGCATTCAAGTGCCACATTACTCAATGCTTCCTCACAGTCTGAAATTTTGTCTTCACTGTCAGGCTCAAACTCCAGCTTGTTTTCTGGGTCTAAATGTGCATGAGCCTGATGGTATCGTAGTCCATTAATGTGCTTGTACTTTTTGTTGCAGTTGGGGTGAGGACAGTCAATCAGCACTGGAGAAGAGCAGCCTTGGTCCAAAAACGTAGTCTCAGGTTTCCCCTGTGGGGTGGTGGGAGTGCTTCTAGAGTTAGTACGAACACGTTTCCCAGATTTGTTGTCCTCTGAACTGGAGTTCAAATCTAGCTCCATTGGAGGCTTAGTTTTCCTCTTGTTTGTGGATGAGGGGCTGGCTTTGACTTCATCCATGGCACAGTTTGGGGGTGTCCTGCGCCCACTTGAGTTAAGGCTGCCCCTCCTCCCCTTCCCATTGGCACCACCTCGATTCTTATTCTGAAGTCCTCTGGACTCTGCAAAACTCGCATCATTCCCAGGTACAGCTGCAGCTGCAGCGGACCTCGCCCGCTTTCCCCTGCCCCGTCCTCCACGCATTTCCAGGTCACTTGTTGGCGATTCACAAAACCTATACAAAGAGCAGATTTCATCAGCAGGAACTGTTAACTGAATAAATAGCAAAACAACACCACTTCCTGAAACAGAACGTTCACACAAATTAAAGGAAAGATGTCCTTCCAAATGAGAATGCTACAGTCTCAAAGGGCAAGTCATTACAAAAGGACAAAAATGGTAAGAGCAAGACCACCTAATTAGAACAATGGGGAGAAAAATTTTCCAAACATTGCATTTTATGCAAGGAAATGCATTTTAAAATTAATTTTCCTCTCATTGAATCCCATATATTTCCCCTTCCCTCTCAAAAATACAAGACAAAAAGAAATAAAAACTCCCACCCCACATTTCAGTGTGGAACTGAGAATTACTTGTTTCACCGGTGCATGTTTTCAATTATAACCACTTGTTTTTTATTAATCTCTGTACAGTCTCTTGACAGAGATTGGGGGTGAAAATACAGCAGAGAAAAAACAGACTCAGAATGACTGCTTACCTAGGAGGGGCCCAGTCATGCTTTGTGCAGTCCAGCAGTGTTCCCACATAAGTCTTGTTCCTCCATGTAACATTTACCACTAGGACACCTGCAAGTGGGAGAAAAACAAAGTATTATCACAGTCAGAACAATAATTGGGGTAGGCTTTTTTTTATGCCCTTTTTTCATTTTTTCTCTCCTTCCCCACAAAGTGAGAGGTTTATTCTCATTTGCTTTCAAACATTGTGGTCTACACTCTTCCTCTTTTCTGGTTTCAGTGACCTCAAGTTAAAACCCACAGGGAAGACAGAAAACGACAAATAACAAGAGTGTGTATGCGCATGTGTATGTGTGTGAGAGAGTGTGTGTCTGTGTGACTGTGTGTGTAATCAAGATACAGCTGACAGAAGGAAATGGGTTTTGCCATGTCCTGCTGTAAAACAGCAACACTCACCTCTTAATTTTGCTATTATTGCACATAATTGCTTTCACTTGGCAGCCAGCCAGCATAAACTAAGCACCAGTTACAGTGTTTAAATCAGTAGGTGACTGAGAAGAATCTGCTTTGCTTTGAACAATATGATAATGATGCTTCTATTTATTTGAAATTGCATATATCCAAACACACAAACACACTCACATGTATGCATTGCAAGTTTTGTTCAGCAGATATAGATGGAGACGTGTATTATTTGCCTTGTTTTTTCTTCTGTGGAAAACAAGAGACCAGACAGGAAATTGCAACCGTACAGCAAAGCTAAGAGGAATTGCAGTACAGATACATAGAAAGAGCAATCCGTTAAAAAATGTACTGTACTTTAATTGCTTTTCCACTTATGATGTTTATTAAATGTAAATTTGTCAGCCCACCTAAAGCAGACTTCTAATTTGGGTTTATTTGAATTATCTCTGTAAATATGTGCATGGTAAGAATATCCTAAGTAACAATAAAACAAATGTGGGGCATGTATCCAAATGTTTTCAGGTTGCCCTCAAACACTTCTTCACATAATTTATCATCGTGTTTACAGTCCAGCCAGCATAATGACACCTTTAATTCATTAACTTCCGGAGATTAACAAACAGTAGTATTATTGAACCAGCCATCTCTTCTCATTAGAACCTACCCTGGAATGAAAAATGCATTTTACCTAGCAAAGAAAGGCATGATACAAAATGTTTCCAATTCATGAGAGGCGTGAAGACAACTAACTCACAGCTGCCAGCCTTGTGACTTGTTTTTCCTCTACACTTCCCTTGTTCTAGCTACAGCCTTTCTGTAACGGATATAATAATGGCATTGCGCCAGAATGTTTCCAGACAGGCTTTTCTGCCTTGTCTTACCAGTGCCATTTCTAATTTCGCACTAAAAACGATCCCTCTCTGCTGCACCAAGGTAAAGTAAACATGCAACCAGCTGCTTATTTCCTCAGGGGCCTTTTAACAGCAGGGAGGCATTTGAAGTGTTGGTAGTGGAGGTACCAGGGAAGAAGGGATTTCCTTGAAAATTCTCTCTAGCAGATTTGAAAATTATTCCCCATATGGTTTTAAGCTGCTGGTATAACACAGCGACCAGAGCTTCATAGGCTGGGGCAGACTGGTCTGAAAGGGGGGAAGATGAACAGCCCTTCCAGCCAGGGTCAGAGCCAGGCTCTGAATACCTACAAGGGCCAAGCTTAAATCGCTATGACGGATTTTTATGACCTACGCCAACTTGGCAGCCTGGAAAAACACCACACAGATTTTTACCCTCGCCGCTGGGGAAGGCGGCTGGGCCCGGCGCGGCAGTGCCGCCGTGGCCACCATAGCCATTCCCAGAGCTGCCCGCCGGCCCTCACTCAGGGGCCCCTGCTGCCGCCAGCCTCACGGGGCGCCCCAGCCCCAGCCGCCATTGGCCCGTCTCCTGATTGGCAACCGCCGCCGTCACCTCATTGGTGGCAGGGGTCGGGTGGGCGGGGCAGCAGGGCCTGGCGCACCCAGGGAACGGCCGGGGCATGGCGGCCTCGGCAGCCTCCTGGGCCCGGCCACGGCAGTGCTGGGGTGTCGGGCGGGCAAAGGCCACTGTAAGGAGGAGTCCGATGGCCGGGAAGGGGAGCCTGTGGCCGAGAGAGACCCGGCAGGAAGAGGGGAGCAGGGGATTCCACAGCGCTAGAGCGGTGGGCAGCGGGTGGGACGCCCCAGCCTCGTCCAGTGCTGAAATGGCGACTTGTCTGAAAACCCCTGCCCCTGCTGAGACATGAGGGGGAGAACGCCAGCACACCCACAGGGGGAACGCTTGGCGGTGGAAAGGGGGTTTCTTGCAACAAGCCACTCCAAGCTCTGCTCTCATCTGCCTCTCGCCCACTAGAAAGAGAGATTAAAAAGGGTTTTCCCTTGATGCTTTCCTTAGGCCTTAAATAGCCTGTCAGCTGCGGCTCCGTAATGCTCCCAGTGAAAATGGCCATCGCTACATTTTGTTCTGTCGTGCAGCCCACCTCCCTGCAGCAGGACAACTGCTCCCTCCTCTCCATCTACTGATGTTTGTCCCATCTCCTAAATGTACAGAGCAAGGAGGGCTTTCTGACTTACCATGGAGCATCACAGAAGAATTGACTCTGCCATTCATTTTCCCACAGCTAGTTCACCTTTGTCCTTTTGTTAAAATGTAATTGTTAGGGTTTGTGGGTTTTGTTGTGGTGGGTTGGGTTTTTTTTTTTATCCTAAATAAGCCTCCATCTTCCTCAATATTTCTAGTCTTGTCTATCTCTTCATGTGCTTTATTTATTTATTCATTTACATAACAGACCTAGGGTTAGTCTGTTACCTATTAATAGAAAAGAGTGTGAAGTAGAAGGCACAGAGTAGGTATAATAATAAAAAGCCCTGAAATCAATACACATTTCAGTAATTCTTAGAAGACATTCAAATGACCTTCCACTGTAAGAAAGTCAATACTTCAAAAGCAAACACAAGTAAGTTCCTCCCTTAAAGTCAGTTACATTTAGCATCTCATTAAGTTTGTTAGTCTTAGCAAAGGCCCCAGTATGTAAGTAGGAGGGAAGATTAATCTCCATGCTGTGTTAGAATAACTGTGGCAAGGAATAAATTTCCTTTCCCTAATGAACTGCACATTACTCAGCCACAGGTAAGATTCCGCAGAACCAGCAGTGAAGGTAGCTCATTTAATCTTCTAAGATTACCACAGAAATGGGTCAAGAGTATATAAGTAACATGGGAGGTAGGACTGACCCCTAAGGAAACATGCAACTGGAGGCTTATTAGACCAAAGCACTGGAAAATGAAAATGGAGATGAGAACGGTAAGTAGCCTACACTATATATATACTAGATGCACTACTGAAGAGAAAGGATTATTCCTGCTGCACCCAGTCAGGGTGTACCATTACAGGTTTCTTTGATCCAAAATACAGGTCCTGGCACAGAGTTCAAGCTCAGAACAAGAATCTCTGCTGGGACTTCTCTGCACTGTCCTGGAGGCAGCACGCAAATAGTGCCCCACAGCAGTCTTCAGCTTACCTCCAAAGTATGGCACCCGAGAGCACTGGACAGACAGCCCCTGATGCACTAACCCTTCTCCAAGCTGTGCCAGCTCCTCGCTGGAGTGTGCGAGTGACAGGGCATAGCTCTCCACATACTGCGAAGCAGGTAACGTATCACTGACAGGATCAATCCTCACTTGGGGCTGTCAAGAAGTCCCTGTATAGGACTTCCCATTACATTAGACTACACGTCATGTTAACAGGCATTTATTTAGCACTGCCTGGACAAGAGTGAAAATGCAAAGACAGGCTGGGGAACCCACAGGTTTCATACTGCCTGAATACAGAGATATACTTTCACTGTATAAAAAGACCAAGAGGCGAAACTATTTAAAGTAACCATTACTGAAGAATTAGAGAAGAACTCAGATGCTTGTAATGCAGTGTCCCTGGGGGTATTGGGTCTCTGATTCCAATTCAGGAAATCTGGCCAAACATGTAATCCTGCTCTTGTGAGGCTGGAATATAGTGAATATATTCAGACTATATGCAGATATTTCTTCCACCAAGTAAGGGTATCAACTCAAAGAGTTTCACCAGTTACCAGAGTGCAGTTCACAAAATTTGGATGTAATAAGAGAAAAACATCCCAAAATAAGGGTGTAAATGTCTTGATTTAATTTGGTTTATCATTCTATTTGCAAACTACATAACTATTCACAGCTACAGTATATCTGAAATTAGCAATATCCTCTGCAATCTTCAGTGTCAAATACCCTAATTCAAAAGCAGCAAAGAATAAGAAAACGAAATTTTAGAAGTTACTCCCTCTGCTACTCTGTATCATTAAAGAGTAGACGCAGTCAGTGGTGAATGCATTAAGTGCAGGGATTACAAAATGGTGTCTAACACAAGAAAACAGGGTCACCTACAGTTACAGATCACCTACTCTGATCAGTACCTTTTCTGCCGAAATCCATTATTAACCAAGGCAGGATCATACACAAAAGCCTTAATGTACAGCAAAGGTGCACACAGGATGTTACCAAGTGCCCACCACTGTCAATGGAAGTCCCTCCTTTAGCACCAAGGGGAATTTCATTAGCCTGCTAGGAGCAAGAATGTATTCTGTATTTTGGCATTTTCCTTCCCAGTGCTTTTTTTCTTTACACATCACATTCATAACCACAATGTTTATGGCAAAAAATTACCCAACAACAGGTAGCAAAAAACTAACACGTGCCTAGAGGAGCACAAAACCATTTTATGTAAGCAGCTCTGACAGATATAATGTAATAATCTGTACAAAATAACTGTGACAATTTGTACTTGGTTTTTATTACAGAATGAAAGGTCATGTCACAGAAGTGATCTGTAATAAAAACATTTTCAGAAGTCTACAGAATGAAGTGCATCTTATGAGTTCTATGAGTTCTGTGGATGTGATGTATCTGTGCTCATTCCCTTCCCCTTCCTTCATTCTTTTCAGTGACTGAATAACAAAGACCAGAACTAAAATTGGCTGTTTACTATCAAGTAAATTTATAGAATGAAATATGTCATCACAAATTGGAAATGAACTACCTTGTTGTTTCCTGCTTGAAAAAAAGTCACACTCTCTTAAAGTCAGCCTAACAAATGCAGATGTGCTATTTTGACATAAAAACATCACAATTGAAAGGCATCTTCAGTATACCAAACCAAGATACCATTCATGTTGACTACCTTGACACTGTACTTCTAGCAACCACATCAAGCTTGTAAGAATCTACTCAAATCTACCAGGATACACTCTTGCGGATGTTCCATGATCAAAAGAAAAAGACTGAAGGATCTGATCTTAAACAGATACCAATCCTTTTGTTTTCTTGCCTCTTGTTTTCTGCAATAAACATAAACCAAGAATTTTTATGCTTTGTATTCAAAACTTTGAAAATGAGTTCATGTGGTTAGGAATCAAATTAGCACATTCCTATCTTAAATGCAGGCCTCAGTTTTTAAAAATACTGGCTTTAGAAAACAAACACATTCAAATTCCAATATAAGTAGACACTACTCAATTAATCAGACTGGAAAGCCTGACAATGTTTACATCATAGGCTGCTCTTGTGTTCAGATCACAGCAACTGCTACCGAATTCTGTTTTAATTCAAGTTGATGATTTTCCCTGAAAACTTAAAAGACCAGTTATCTGAATGGGTGAATAGGTACGCCTTCATGTTTGTAAAAGGAGCTGCTTCCCCTGTTCCTACCAGAGAATCTGGCAAAAAGCATCTGCAAAATTCTGGAGAAAGCTGATCTGCACTCAGTTTTTCTGAACACTTCTGTAATTGATTTGCTGAAGAATATTTAAATGATCTTCCAAAACTAGGAATCATCTTTGTTGCTTTTCAGTCACCAAAAGTCACTTACGTTTAAAAAGTCACTTATATTTAAGCATAAGTGGAGTCCTACTTGCTCAAAATTCCCATTTGGTTACCAGTTCTCTCTATTGCTTTTACTATTCTGAATATCATTTTAAGACAGCTTTTGCTGATGCCAGAGGAAGATCTACTAAAATATACTACACTTTGTAGCCATTTTTATAAGACTACTTCCTAAAAAGTTTACTATGACAAATTCTTGTAGCAATATTCCTGTGGCACAGAAGCTCTTCAAAGTTGAGATGCAATTCTCAGTATTGAGGTGTCATAATGTCACACAATGTAACATTACAGCAAAATCAATGCCTCATATCTTTATGATCAGTGAATCCACAACTTTGTTTGCAAGCCAAATTCCATTTGCCTTTTGTTCCAGCCTTGCCAAGTGCAAATAATACAGACATGCCTGGGATAGACAAACCGTAGCGTATCTGTCATCAATGAGTACACCGCCACCATGGATTAAACAAATTTTATGCTGCATCTGGCACTGCAATTTTTTTAATCCCATGTGTACCTATTTGACATCACTGTCCTAACACTAACTAAAGTATATGAAGTGCAAAAAGCTGCGAGATGAAGCTCAATAATCTTAGGATTATCTCAAGCTTCTTCACTGCCATTCATTTAGTAAGAGCAGTATAACTCATTTGCCTCAGAACATCCGCCACATCATCATCAATTCCAGATCCACATATACACCTGCAATTCATCCAGGCATAAAAAACACAGAACAATGTTTATATTAGACTTGCAATGCAAATGGCTTATTTCTCCTTGATTGCTTCCATCAAGAAAATAATCTAAAATTAACAGTAAACATTCTACATATAAAGTCAAGTCTTCTATACTGAATACTGATCTGGTAGACCTACAATTTACTACTTTAATCACACTCTGTCTAGCATGGCAGAGAACTTAACTACATCTACAGCAGGTGCACATGTAACAGACATCAACATCAGCAAGCCTGAGAATGTAATGACTGTCAGGTGGCCTGGAAATGCAAGGCTGGTGGGGGTTTTTTGACTTTGTTAGTGGGGCTTTTAGGGGGTTTGGGGACTTTTTTTTTTTTTTTTAAAAGCACCCTACTGCTGTGCTGCATGTTTGAGAAGTCAATTTAACCACATCCTGTAATCAAACCATCTGGAGTACAGATCTGCAATTAGTCATGCTGGACACTGGACTTTGTCTGAACAAATACTGTATAGCAGTGAAGCTGAGCAGGTTGGATAGCATTAAGGAAAAGAAGCATAATGATATACTGCTGGTATGGTCATAAACCTTTGAGACGCTTAGCTGTGGTGTTAATTTAGTACTTTATGAAAGCATAGTAAACTTAAAGGTTAAAGGGCTGCAAGGCTAAAACCTGCTAGTTTAGTTAACATTGCCCTGCTGGCGGCTAAAGCAGGTTGGCATTACTCTAGCCACATAAAATACAGCAGCTTCCACAACAGCATAACAAACTTAGTTCATATCCATGTGATTTCCAGTAAGTTCTGAGTAATGTTAATCTAGATTTCATTGCTACTTTATTCAAATGTGATGCCCTTTCTTTCCCTCTTCATTATGAACTCATCAGTACAATATATTTAGAATCGCAACCACCACTCTAGCTTGAAAAAGCTGTGTTATACCTTTAATGACATACAAATAAAACATATGTTGTCTGGACTTGCTTTACATACTCCCATTTGCATTCAGACAAGGAGCAGCAATTATACAGTGAGGAGTACCTCTCGTAGCCATGGAGTTGGGCCATCAAGAAGATACTTTTTCATCCCATCTAATAATAACTGTAATATATTTTCTTAATCTAGAGGTTTATACCGGAGCATATAGAAGAATAAACACTGAAATAACTGAAGGCAGCCTGTTTCCCCATGAGCCCATGTGCTTAATACACAAAAGAACACACAGCCACTTCCATCACTGTCACGTCTCCCACAGCCTTTGTTCTGAAGCTTGATGAGCTGTATTGATTTGGGAAAATCATTGAGCTTCTTGGAAAACTCGACTCTAGCTTATTCACCACCATCTATTTCTTTCTCATGAAGACAGCTGGTCAATATTCAGTTGAATGGTCAGCTGAAAGAAGCTCTGGTTTCTTTTCTTTTTCTTACCTCTCTAGCAACATTATCTTTTTCCAGCTTTAGTAAGAAAAAACTCAGCATGTTAGGAAGACTTGTTGCTGAGGGTGAGCTGAAATGGTAGTGCCTCTGTACAAAGCTACAACTAAAATGCTAAGGGCCAGTTTGCTCTGGAAAACAGGGAAGCATCTAATCAAAGAGCTTATGTCCCTTATCAGTTATCATAACAATGCCACTATAATTTATCAGCATATGTTTCTTCTAAAGACAGACTGCTTAACAAATAACCAATACGCAAGACCTAAATGCAAATGAAAAGCTAAAGAAACACAAATGGTCCTAATGAAATACAAGGCTAACTTTTACACTCATTAAAAGAGCAATAAAAGACTCAATGAAAACTGGGTGATACCCCAGAAAGTACATCAGATTGGGTCCTGAATGGCTTGTAGGTTTAGCCACAACTAAATAGTTCTACTAAAATATGAGCTCCTTAGAATGGTGATTTGAAAACTCCGAATCCACAGCAACCAGTATAATTTTTTCCTGTCAGATTTATATCAAAGTGATTAGATTTTGGCAGGACTAGCAAAACTTTTGGATAAATTGCTGTTACACCTCCTGAATGTCAGACCACATGTTTGCAGTGTTTACAAGAAAATGTGCAATTAATGTTATTATAAGCTAACCATAGGTTTCTGACCTCCAGAGTACAACTAAAGATTTGTTTTTGTACAAACCTTACCTTTTCTTTGGCCAGAGTAACTGAACCACTTCACTGTTCTACTGAAGCCTGAGAACAAAACTGCAGTCTTACTTTATTTCAGCTGACACTAAAAATGCAAGTTGAAAAATCATTTAACATCTGTGTGTTCTGAAGAAAAACAAATCTGTTTCAGAAATAAAGTATTTTGTTTCTAGCAGATTTTTTTCTCTTTTACTTCAGTAATCATAACTGAATCATAACTGTGATTCACATAGCCTGACACTGAAAAATGTCACATAGTCTCAATTTTAGAAGAAGGAAATGCTGTTCTGTAATCCCTTGAATTTCCCACTCACTTCTCAAGGAGTGTTACTTCAGCTCCTATATTGCTGCCCCGTGGAACACACAGATACTGTTCTGCCTTCTACTAGAGTGAAAGAAAAAGAAGCCCCACAATCCACTGCCTTTGCTTGTACTCTCAGACCATATGTCACTTGAGATAAGCAACAGAACATAGTGCTTTTCGACTCATCTGTCACACTCACTTCCTGCAGTTTATATTAATTACAGGATCTCTTCAGCTAGTTACTTCTCTCCCAAGTCTTTTACTCTTAAAAGCAACTAAATAGCAAAGCAAAACTAGACTGGAGTGTAGGGAAAAGCACTAGTGTTTAAATACCAGAAGTAAGACCAAAAACGGAAAACCATTTTTTCTCACCCTGACAAGAATTCAGAAGTTCCTTTAATAATTATCTGCCTTATTTCTATTCTTCATCTAAGACAGCAGACCACAGAAATACTGTTTTCATCAGCAGACTGTTGAAAAACAGCTGCAGAAATAGGGAAGCTGGTATAAATTTATGTGTGTGCGTATATCTATCAAAAAAACCCAAAACCCTCTTAAGAAGCTCATACATTTTTGTTTCTCTTCCAGGAGTATTAGGGCATCTCAACAGAAGTTTGTGTCCCAGCTCTGAACTCTGCTACTGTAGGAACAATTTACTCGGAGAGTAAAATCCAAGCAAATAACAGATGACAAAATGCACCTATAAACTTTTAGGTGTCTTTGGTGATTAGTTCCCCAGTGCTCTACATCACGATAAAGAGCTGCCAGGTGCAAACAGTGGTAGAATTATTTATCAAACAGTAGAGCAGCTAATGAAACATAAAGGACCGCAAGACAGAAGAGACAGAATCTGTGGAAAAGAAACAGCACAGATAAAAAAACAATTCCAAGCCCAAACCATGAAAATGCTTCCAAATCTGTGGACTGCAGATACCAGAATTATAGTCGAGCCAGGCAGACAATTCTGCCCAACCTCAAAGAGCTGCTGCTGATCCATGTACCTCATTGGGATTGAGAAGCAAAGCCTCTTATAAATTATGATGCTTTATTTAAAGTCAAAGCATTTATTTGCTTTTGTGCCAGCTTTGGATCCTTTTCATCTCTAGCTACCAGGCCCAAGAGAGAACACATTCCTGTAGCTCTGCTGGCAGCCAGCTGTGGCCTCAGTAAATCATAAAGCCTCCTAACAAGCCATTCTTTACAAAGGCCAACTGCAGTTACTAGACATGATAACTTCTCTATTATTCCACTCACTGGAATTTAAAATAGCAATTTAAAGCAGTAGCTGAAAACACTGAAATCTACTGAACTGCATTTTACATAGCTCTCTCTTTCTCTCTCTCTGCATTAAGCTTCACTTATTTCATGAAGACTTCATTGTCCTCAGTCTGGGAAAAGGGGAAGTAAACACCTGAGACAGATATACCCAAGACAAAGGAGAGGGGGAAAAAAAAAACCACAGCAAAACATTCGGGATTTCTCTTGCAGAACTCCCTCAGGATTTCTTACTACAGCTAATAGGTGACAAGGACCTCTTCTTTCGTTCAGTCTGCGGGACTCGCAGGGCCACATCTTGCATGTTTGTGAAGTAAACTCTATTTAAAGATGTTAACACGGTAATACCCTACTATGAAATATCACAGTAAAATATAAAGCAAGAAGTGGTGTCTAGTCAAGTATGGGATGTACATTAAAGTCTTATGAATACTAAAAATGTAAATAAGGAGTTGTGTCTCTTTTACCTCTTTCCCATCCATGCACTGGAAAGGAATCAATTAAGTACAGCATGGTGAGGCCCACCATTCCACTTTTTCCTCTTTCTAGGAAAAGCAGATTGGGAACCTTATGCATCTGAGGCTCTTTTTCCTATAAAATGGCTTCAGTTTAGGATTTGGAGTACATTGTGAGGTCTCTTGTTGCTATCGTTAACAGATTAACAAAAAAACTATGCTTGAAACTCCACATTCTAGATTTGAAAACCACAAACCAAGTATTATGCATTGCCAAGGCTAACTGCTACGTAATTTTTACCACTCTTCTACCACAAACTAGTTCTTTTCCTTAAAAAATAGCAGGCACTGCTTTCCTCATTATAAAATTATTGCATTTCAGTGGGGGAAAAGATGCCCAGAACAGTTACAACTATTTCACTTAAGATACCAGTTCTGTTTTGTAAACAAGGCTAATCAACTATGACGGATAGGGCTCCTGAGCAGAAGAAAGGTAGAAGGGCTTTTGTTAGCATTTACTGGAACAAGGCAGTCATTTTGCTGGGGCAGAACGAAAGTGATCTACTCATCAACTAACCGACTTCAACAGGTGTCAGAGTTCTGCAGAGTAGTTCACTGTTATTGCCTTTCCTCTGTTTTCCATTATGTCCCAACTGGGTAAACTTAGCAAAACATCTAGTTAACCAGCTGGCTTGTTCCAGCTGTTTGTCAGTACCGGTGCAATGCAAAGGCAGGCTACCAGCAAACTCTTCCCACTAGCAATCAGTACGCTTTCTGCTAGGTTTCTCTCCTCTTGCCAGCTACTAGTTGGACAATTTTCCTCTAAGCGTCCTCTGTGCGGGCTGTCCCAATTTCTCCACTTATTAATAAGAGCCTGGCTAGTTTTCCCTGACCTGCTGTGATCTACGCTGCTATTACAGCTTCTCTTGGCTTTTTCATGCACTGGAGCTGATCAGCCTTTGACCCTCACAGGTTTAGAAACAAAACTATTTAGCCACTGAGAACAGACCAGTGTTGCATAAAATGTAAGTAAATTCTTAGGGTTCAAGGAATCCCAATACAGCCTGTTAAAAATCTCTACATTTCTTTTGGCAATGAAACATCCCTCTAAGGATCGTCGTAAGCATGCCCTCCCTCATTAAAGTACAACCAACATGATGACAGAAACACGTATTTCAATATTAGGAGACTATTTTCCCATGTCACTAAAAGAAAAAAAAAAAGAGGCTGGACTTTCAGACATGACTTAATTCTTTCCTTGGTCAGACAAACAATATCAAGATAAAGCTTGCTTTACCCCAGAATCTACACACAAATTTCTGTATAAATTATTGACTGCACTTTGGCCTCATCTGAAATGTTGGCCCCTGAGGCTGATAAGCTCTGACCCCAGGTGGCACATCCAGCCCTCTCACAAGAGGCAGGAACATTATTGCTTTGCACAGAGGACTGCAGCCAGAGAGCCCATCAGTCAAGCTTCCTGACAGCTTTTACAGCCTCCTCACATTAGGCCTAAGTCAAACTCCATGGCTCCTATTGTTCACATTATTCTTTTTTCCTCTGCTCTGATGAAGTTAGGGCAAGTCCAAGGCTTCAATGAGAAAGAAAGGCTATTATGAGCAGCTCAGAGTTTATTGACTCTGAGCTGTACAACAATGGCCCAAAAGCCTTTTCCCTGGAAGTAACACATTCCTAATTGCTAATAACCATCAGTAACAAAGATCAGCCCTTAAAACACATACTTTTATGAAAGAAAGGTGTAGCATTTAAAGAGCTAGACTCATCGTCTTTACATACTAAGAAAGATTTACTAAAATAATTTTATGCACACCCAGAATGACAACCTTTCAGTCACACAGAACTGTCATATAAATGTTGGTATGTTCTGTAACATAACTCGTGTAACAGAAAACCAGTGAGCAAAACAGATTTGATTAAAAATATCCCTTGTGGAATTGTGCTATGCTAACTGTGGACAAACAGATTTGTTCTTCTTTAGTCACTCTATAGTATTTCAAGATCAATATCACATTGGGCTTAAGATGGAAAAACACTTTCAGAACTAATCATGATGTCATTATTTTTCCCTAGCGTTCTCCTGAGGTCTGAAGAGCATTTAAGTGGGACTCCTATATGTCTAAGAATACTGACTTCAGCCTTAATTGTTATTTTTAAACAACTGTATATCACTTCAGTTGCATGCATGCATGCATAAGCCTTAGTACCACCAACAGGTCATTTACAGAGCCATAAAGTGCTGTCACCAAATGGGCAGAAATGCTTATTTTTGTAAGAAGTTCAACACTGTGTAACGTGACTCGGTTTTACAGTTGGCAAATTCTTTTTTTTTTCCTATTTATCAAAGTTAAAACTGGAACAAAATAAAAGAAAGTATTCTTTTTTAAGAGCTCATTTTGATAGAAATGGAACTCGTGATCAACCAGCACAAACCAACCACAGTAACGCCAGAGATCAGTTTCCCTGGATATTGAAGAAAGAAGGAAGAGAGTGAGTCTTTTTTCTTTCATTCTTTTTTGTTCTTTTTAATTAACTTAGTTGTAGCTTTAGATGATTCTGCCATCATAACTTCAGCGTTTAGGAAAGGGTAATCTCATTTTAAATTACAGCCTAGAAATCAATAGCCATAAGTGATTATTTATTTACTTTCTTAAACATGAGTATCAGTACTGAACAGTGAGAGATACCTTCCATTAAACTGTATCATGCACATATTTGTTAGTGCAACGACTTCACAATTGGACTGAGCTGGTAAGAGATTCGGAGAGCTTTCTGAGAAGGTGCTGGCTGAAAGAACAGCAGCTTCCTTCTGCTAAATCCCCTGATACAGCAGCTTGCCTTTTCAGCTGTCATTCAGTCCAATGTGGCTTTTCATACAAAACCAGAGGAGATCAAGTGCAGACTAAAAGCTTGTTCCCTCCCTGGCTTTCAGCTGAAAGCATATTTACACCCTGAAGAATGAGAAGAACTCATAATTTGTAGTCCATCAAATCACTTGTTTTCTGACTCTGCTGAAGATGAAGTTTCATAGTTATTTAGGTGGACACCTGAATAAACAGAGCAGTAAGCACTGGTAGAGCTGGAGCATAATAAAAATTTAAAATACAGCAGGCCTTTCAATTTATTTATGTAGCTCTACTGTGGATAAGTCACAGTATTAGTAACTCAAGTTTTTGCCCTTATGAATATTCTCTTATTTCCTTTCTTAAAAATAGTAACAAAGCGCACAACATTAAATTTCTTGTCCCTACAGGGACCTAAAATGTGGCTGAGAAAAACTGGCAAAGCAGTATGAAAAGGTAAGCCCTGCAGGTCCCTGGACTGCACACTTGCAGCGTACAATGATTCCTGTTTACAGGGCTGTCTATTAGCTCTCAGTCACAGGCACTGCATTCAGCTTGAGCATTTCTTTACAGGGAAATAAATGTAATGCTATTCTTGTCAACTTCCAGAGCTGAGAAGTAATGCTGCTATATTTAACCTAAATGCTGTTTTTCATGGGTGCTCTGTAGGATGAATGATATCTGATTTAGAAAAACGACAGTGATTTTGCTGAGCTTTCCAAAATCAACACCCTTTTTAGTTGAACAAAACAAGAGGCTGCTGAAGCACATTTGTCTCTCCGATGATGTATATTCACTAAGTACAGCCCATAACCCACGTACTCACAGCAGCTTTCAGACAGCTAGCCTCACCCACAGATCCTTGCAATTTAATGAACAGTCATATCCAACAAATCTTTTACCGGTGGCCTGACAGTAGTTACTCTTTTAGACTCCAGGCCCAAAAGAGAAATTTGTCATTGCTTAAATAAATTTTACAGATGTAATAGATAAAGGCAATAAAGAAAACAGGGCTTTTATAAAACAGAATCGACAGAGCAGAAAGCTGTTTCCCTAGACTGTGCGCAGGCGCGCCAGGCTTGTGTGTACCGAAGGGAGATAGACAATGAAGGTTAGGAAGCATGAAATGACAGCCTTCCTTGCTTTTCAGGGAATGTAAATTTTATTCAGAGAACGTAAATCTCAAAGTCATGGTTTTCAATCTGCATGTGCGATCACACAAAATTGATTTCAAGGAGATTTGGAAGTATTTAACTCATTGCTCAGAGATGCAAATCCCATCTTGTAAAATCATTATTGTGTGTGAAAAAAGTGTGTGACGTTTCAAGGGCTCTGCCTGTGCATTTTCAGTTTTCAGATAGTCACAGATTATTCAGCTTCTATTTCAAATACAGACCCATCTGTATTGAAACACCCAAATAAAGTTGTGTATGTTCCATATGTTTGAGGATAGCTTAAAACCCTTAATGAATAATACAGCTTAGATGAGAGACATTCTTGAATATGTTTGCCACAATGTAACACACCCATGCTTATGTTTCTCCCTAAACGAGCAGGAAAACATAGTTCAAATGCTTCAGTAAACATGGCAGCAGCCCTCATGTGGATGCAGTGCTGAAAAGTTTTTGGATTTTTCAAAGTCAAATTCTTGACTTTGGCATGTCTGCTGCATCTCACAGTGGTTTTCTTATCATTCAATACCTCCTTCTTGATACTTCACCACTTATCACAAAACAAATCAGGTAAAAAAACAGTTGTTGTTAAATTAAGAAATTCTAAACCACAGATTCTTAAGCATGGTGTGTCAAGTTAATACATGACAGCATTAAAAATATTCCCAAAGTGCAGTCTTTTCTAACAGAAAACAGATCTATTCTTGAACACAGATGAGCTTCCCCTGTGTCAATAAACACGAACTGACTCTGTTTAAAACACAGAGGAAACTGGTTAATTTCTATCTCAATAAAATTTATGAAGCAATAAAAACAGTGTAGTACAAGCTGTGTGGTTTGTTTCACTTCCTTGTCATATGAATTAATGAGGAGAATTATTCCCTTCATTCTGTTATGCAGACTCGTGGTGCTGGAGAGGGCACCGAACACTGACCAAAAGCCCCAAGAGCCTAATTCTGTTCTCCGCTCCTCACCCGCCATTTCTTTATAAAGTTTGGCAAGGAACATTTTCATTTCTCATCCTCGTGATGACAGTGATTGTGAACTCAATCACCACTACACTGTGAGTTGGGCGTAGTAATACAGTGTAACTGATGGGAAAAAATACCAAAGAAATGGCATGTCTGAACTAGGGCAACTGTCACCGGATCATATGAATACAACCCTTAATCCCCTGTTTATGATACTGAAAATGCCAGCTAATTTCGGTTACTGCAACCTCTGAATAGGAGGAGAAGGGAGGGAGGGGAAAACGTACTGAACATCTGAAAATACATGCCTGCAACAGCAGGAGCAGAAAAGTCAGATAAAGACTTTATGTGTGATATTTAGTCAAATACAACTCTTCGCTGCATATTTTATTGTCATTTACGTTCTCTGTGACCACATGAAGAAAGTTGCTTCTGACAGGCCACAAAAGCAAGGCTTCTGGAAGTGTTTTGTTCTTTCTCTTCAAATCCTCCAATGCATTAATTTCCTTGACCTCCCTCCTAATATAAAACTACAGCTCACTCCTTACATGATCATCTTTGTCAGAACAACTTCCACTTAGACAGCAGCTAATCCCCTACAGCTAATGGTTTCTGTCAGGAAGTAACTAAATGAAATGATGCCATCATTATACTACATGGAATAATCTACGTATCTCACGTGGACCTCCTCTTTTGTGAAATACCAGCGAGATGTACCAAACCCATATAAACCCTAGCTCCCTCAGTCCTAATGTGTGAATCTGGTTTCATATAGCAAATGCATTTTTTTTTAGACCCCTGGAGACTGTGGGGGTTCACTGGGGTGAATATTCACCCTTCTGTAGGCTGGGAAACAACTGCATGGAAAGACTGCTCCCTTGCTCTTGGTCCACCACACTATTTACATAGTTGTTACCATCTCTTAACTCACCCACCTGCCTTATATAAAGAGAAGTCTTTGTGTTTCAGGACACAAGATTGCCTGAAGATGACCATCTAAAACTGCAAAAGTAATGAACAAAAACAGTACTATATTTTTAGCTCTCTTACACTTTCTGTGCAATATTCACCCGTAGATTAAGGCTGCCTAGAGGGAAGGATGGAGTCGAATCACACAGAATCATGGCATTTCATCATGCAAAGGTAGCAGCAATGACAGAGAAAGGGTGCCAGCGGGGAAAAGGTCACACCTCCATATGTCTCCACCCATGGGTTCCTGTTGAGGGACCACATCTCTGAGAAGCAGACAACCAAACGCAGTAACAACAGATGCCACAACAAGAAGTTTGTAGCACTTCAGGAAAGTGTGAAAGGAATGACAGTTGGCTGCCTTTCTCAAATCTTTGGCAGAAGCCTCCCTCCTCACCCACAAGGCAGCCAAGGCTGTGGCACCTTTTCCTTACACTTTCACTGTATCCAGAGGTTCTACCAATCTTACTCCACTCTTGTTAAGACCCCACCTGGAATACTGCATCTGGGGCCCCCAGTGTCAGAAGGACACGGACCTGTTGAAGTAGGTCCAGAGGAGGGCCATGAAGATGATCAGAGGGATGGAGCACCTCTTGTATGAAGACAGGCTGAGAGAGTTGGGGTTGTTCAGTCTGGAGAAGAGAAGGATCTGGGGAGACCTTATGGCAGCCTTCTAGTATCTGAAGGGGGCCTACAGGAGAGACGGGGAGGGACTCTTTGTCAGGGAGTATAGCAACAGGAGAAGGGGTAATGGTTTAATTAATGGGGTAATGGTTTAATTAATGGGGTAATGGGGTAATTTTATACTGAATTAGGGGAGATTTAGATTAGATACTAGAAAGAAATTCTTTACTGTGAGGGTGGTGAGGCGCTGGAACAGGCTGCCGATAAAGGTTGTAGATGCCCCACTCCTGAAGGTGTTCAAGGCCAGGCTGGATGGGGCTTTGAGCAACCTGGTCTAAGCTCTGGTGGCCTGGCCCATGGAAGGGGATTTGGAACTAGATGGTCTTTAAGGCCCTTTCCAATGCAAACCACACTATGATTCTATGGTGTTTGGATATTTTTAGTCAACTAGTTACTCAGATTACAGAGGCTGGGTTTCTTATGGACCCTCCTCTGTGACAGAGAAAGCAAAACGTACTAGAGATCAAGATAAGACCATACATTTGTTTTAACTGTTAAGGAACACAAAAACATAGAGGTCTTTCTGCCTCTTTTGGGAAGTGAACCCCAATGCGACTTTTGCCCATAGGTAAGGGGATGTTTTCTCCTTGAAGACTTTTTCTGTTCAGGTTGAAGAGCTTCTGCAAATATCATTTTGAGAAAGAAATGTTAAAATTACCTATGGCACTCCACAGAAGGGGGGAACATTGCTTTTGAAACAAAGAACACCAGTGGAGATTTGAGGACTGCAGATTTAATATCAGGAGCTAATAAATTCTTCTTAACAAAGACCTGAAACCACCTACAACAGCTACCGAAGTAAAATGTAAAAAAAGAGACTAAACTAGGTTTTTAATGAATGCCCACAGAAAATACTTGTACAGCCTATGTCTTTTTTTCTTCATGATACTACTGATGGCCCAGATCAAGATGCCTTATTGTTCTTTGGAGAGTCCAATGCATTACAAACAATCAGAAACAACCTCTTTTTAGTAGGAAATCATTTGGGGATTGGCATATAAAAAGGCTGCTTGGAGAACTGAATCAGGTTCCAAGGAAGAAGGCTTAAGAATACAGAAGAACTGCACCAAAGGAAACCTAAGTCAGGTTTTTGTGGTCTCTTTCTCGCTGACCGGACTGGTAGGCTGGTAGAAAGCTGCTACGTTTACTCTTCCATTTGAAGGTTCCGAAAACAGAAGGGGCCCTATAGAAAAACTCCTTGGGCAAAGATTCCCTGTTGCCCACTCTACCTTTCCTTAAGTTTTGCAGACTCATTTTACTTTTTGCTTCTCTCCTCTGAAAAGGACCTTTTTTCCTCCCTTGATAAAACTGCTTAGTGACCGAGAACTATTTCTGAGAACACCAAAATATGCAATTGGTCTGACAGAAATGCAAACTTGACTGAAGAGTTCATAAAGACTATTAATATAGAAATTCTGTTTACATTGATAGGATTTGGAAACTTTAAGCACACTTGTGAAACAATTTCTATTTCCTAAACAGTAATGAATTTAACAACCATTCCCTTCAAGAAGTTTCAGTTTTTTCTGAAAAGAGAATTTTGTATTATCTTTTATCACCTAGAAACTACTGTAAAGTCATGACTCAGTATTTCAGATGACAAATGGCAAAAGGCAAACCTGGTAAACTTGAAAAACTGGGAAGTAAAACACCCTTAAACCAAAAGAGAGCAGGTGGTTCTTTCAGTAACCAACCTTCAAGGCAGTTCAGAAAATATTCGATACAGAAACGTAGCCATTGAGTTTATATGACGTGCTTTTAAGTTTCACAGAATACCACCACTGTTGTAGAAAAAATAAAACCTATCTTTGTGTCTGATATGTCTGCCTTTAGGAGTTAAATATCCACTTCAGTACATTTGGGAATTGCTGAAAAGGAGCCTGTAGACATCCATGGATAGGAGGCTGTCCTGACAGGAGACTGTCAGAAACATTCAGAAAGTAGAAAGATAATTTCTTCTCTCCAGGGATTTCCCACCTACATAATTAACAGTCCCTTGGCAGTCAAGGCAGAATGCTTCCAAAAAGCTTGGAGTCAATTTTAGTCTTTGTTTTTGAAAGCAAAAGCACAGCACACAGAACCTTCCAAATTGCTCTAAATTTCAGATTTTCACAATGATAGCCGCTGCAGACATAAAGGATGAATTTGTGTCTAGATAAAAATGCTTTAAACTTATTTTTCTGATTCTATCATCTCACTTGTCATGCCTAGAGAATGTAGCAGGCACAGTCAAATGTTAGGTTGTTATTGGCTGAAGATCTCTCTTCTTCAAGATCTTCTCAATGGGGGATTAGTAAACCACCTACATAAAATACTTTGAGGAGCATGGAGTTTTTCTCTTGTTGCCCATAAGGAAACACCTTCTTTCTTTTAGAGATTGTAGACAGAAATTTAAGGTGTTTACAAGCCAGTTGCTCACTGGCAAAAAGGTACATGGTTAGACAATCAAATGGGCAAAGGCTGTTCTTTGACAAAATTATATGGCTGACAGACTAAGAAATTCATATGAGTTCTTTAGACTTCATAAAACTTCAGGAGTGCAAGGGAGGAGTGCAGAAAGGACCCAAATGAATGGTGAATCAAGGAGAACATTGTTGGTAAAGCTCACTATTACTCTTTCTCTGTCACAGGAAAGTCAGCTAGATGGAAAACAACATAAAACTAGGAAAATCTTAAATAGTGTTACCGATAGGCAGTAGGAAATAATGAGGAAAGAATGAGAAAAGTGGAAAGACTAAGAGTGAAATTCAATCTCTTTATGACCAGCTGCCAACTGTCTTAGAGATGCCATAAATAAAATATACCTAGCCATATCTCCGAGACCTTGAAGAGATTTTTTTTCTTCTCTCCAAGCAAAACTCAGCATACAACCAATACCCCTCAAAGAAACAAACAAAAATGCTAATACATTTATTATGTATTCAATATTCCACTGAAAATAGTTTGAAAAACTGAAGGAGAAGAGCAGTATATCTTTATTACTCTCCAAACTGAAACCAACAGCTGTCCTCACAGAAGGAAGATTAGTGTTATTTATGTGCCTCACTCAGACTCAATGGTATTCTTGGATCTCAATATGCTGTACTATGTTTATAACATTGCCTTCCCTCATAAGACAGCTTTAAAAGATTACGTTACAGAAAAGCAAAGGTTACTGGAGAAGTGTCCTTTGAAATTTTGAGATATTTACTTAGCTAGGTATTGGTATGAAAAATTAAAGCATAAGCCAAGCACAGGGATAACTTTTCAGCAAAGAGTACCTGCACACTCTCCTCCTTTTTAGGAGCCTGTCAGTAAGAGAATTGTTCTCTGTTCCATATTTGGTTCCCATGAGCCCTTGATTAATAGCTCTCTGCTATAATTTATATATAGACCTGATTTAGCCAGCACAATTTCCTTTTTACTGCCATTTTAAAATCTTCCACTCACACTGTTCAACTAATTTTAAATAAAAAAAAAAAATAGAGGTGACACACTGTGTCCCAATTTTGTAGGAAATCCCTGTGTGAGAAGTAAAAAACAACCAAATCAATTATGAACTATACTGCTTCTAGAAACTCTGAACAAAAGAGCTAAGAGGGCCACAAGAAGTTGTCCAGTCCGCCTCCTCTACTTCTGAAGCATTATCAGTATCTGTCCTGAAAAATGTTTGCATAGATTTTCCTCTAAGAGAAGATGCCACAATCTGCTAGACAACCTACTCCACAGCCTCATTATCCTTCCTGTAAGAAATGCCTTTCTAATGTTTCACTTGAATCTCTCTTGCCACTACTTAGGATCATTATTTCCTGTCCTTTCTGCCACAGTCACAAAGAACAGACCAACCTGCAATAAACAAAACCTCATCTGTCTTAATACTCTCTCCAAACCAACCAACCGAAAAAAAAAAAAAAGAGACCAAATCAAAAGCCCCAAAGAACAAACAAAAAAATTCCTAAGTCAATTAATTTATTTCAGTATTTTGACATGTTTTCTAACCTATGCTGTGAGGTTATTTTTTAACCTATGCTGACCTTACTCAGTCAAGATTTGAGTTTAAGTAGAGCTGGGGTCAAAATGGAAACTTATTAAATCCTGTCATTAGGAATGTAATGCTATTTACTAGTCTATTTCCACCAAACCTGTATTTCCTGCATAAATGCACTATGGGTGACCCGGACTTTCTGTCATAAACACCTTATACTACAGCAGCAGTTAAGCATTACATATTTTTCAAAAAGTATTTTAAGGAATGGGTGTGGAGGGTAGATTTATTTTTTTAAGGACCAAAGAGGAAAGACTGTTTCACTGCTTTTTTTTTTTTTTGCACTGCTTATAATAGAAACCTCTTGTGAGGTCTTCTAAAACAACAATTCAGCAAAAAGCAAATGCTGAAGCCACTGAGTCAGCCCCTATAAGCCTTTTTTTTAAAAAGGCAGCTTTCAGTGAATCCATTTTAAATGTTTCTCACCCCCCCTTCTCAGTTATTCTTACATAAAAACTTTCCCTCCCAATGCTTTCTCTTTGGAAATTTGGTAACCATAGTTTCTATGTCCTGCTGAGACTTGATATGTAGAGCTGTATTCTACCTGCTATTAAGCTGCTGATAGCAGTGTTTCTGTTGCAATTTATGAGAAATGTCAGTTGAAGGCAGAGAGTATTGTACACACTATATTTTCCCAGCTGGATACCTCCGTGAACAGAAAGCAAAAACATGAATACACATGCACCATACATTCTGGGGGAGGGGAGGAAAGCAACTGCAGGAAAAAAAGGCTGCAGGTTAGATGTGATGTTGGGTGGTCTAAAGCCAATAGAAAATGAACACTTGAATGGGAAGATACTTCTACTATTATCAGAAGTTCTTAATGCAGTCCTTGGTGCTACATCACCAATACAAAGACCTCTCTGCAGACCCCTCAGATGTCTCTTTCCCTTACGCTTACAAACTGAATTGTTGCTTTTTGAAAACTGTCACATTCATCTGTTTGTTTCTCTTACCCAGGCCTGCAAGTTCTTATTTAATGCTTAGTACAAAGGCATTTTAATCCTGAATGCAGCTTAGCCACTTCAGTGGTAATTATACCTGAGGGTCTTGTGGGTTTTTTCTCCTCCTCCCCACAGTAGAATGAAAACCAGGTCATCAAGCACAGGAAATATAATCGTGTCTCATCATGCTCTTCAATAGCAGTTTGCTTACTTCAATTATATCAATGTCATATACCCATACATTTGTTTGTGAAAGTATTTTAGGCATTCCTGGATAACAATGACAGGAGTTTTAATGTTTCTTCATCACACTGACAGCTGAGATTACAAGAGAGGCACTGAAGTCCAAATCAGCGAGGAGTGAATAGGAATTAAAGCAAAATGTTGGTTTCTGTCTCCTAAAAACACCATGGGACCATAATTCTTTCTACACCAAAAACTATTGAAGATTACTGTAGAAAGTATTCACCAAAATTATTACTCTTTAAGCACTGCCTCCCTAGAGATCAGGGTTTTGTGGCCATGACCTTCTCTCCAGAGAGTACTGTATGGAACTGAAAGTTTGCAGGCAAATAGTTTAACAAATCCCGTAACTTCTAACTACTTCACAGTACAGACTATTCAGAAACGTTGACCTGCCAGCGAGGAACTACTCCAGATGTAAAAGTCACCAATAAAGAAGAGACAGGTTATTACAGCAGCAAAATCATTCATTATAGAACACATGTTGCTCAAATAGCATATGTGCCTTCCCAAAAGTTATCAACTCTTGTCACTAGTAACTAGCTTCCAAATTTGCAATTAATCATTGTCATTCCTCAAATCACCTCCTCCATTAGAAGCATAGAACTGAAAATAATGAAAATCCCAAACCTACTAAAGTTAAAATGCTCAGTGAAACTGAGGATAGAGCCGATTACCATTTAAATAACAACATGAAACTCTTTGAAGGAAAGGCCTTTTGATCTCAAAGATTCAAATGCTGAACAGTGAGAATCCAAATTCTTTAAATTTCCAGGGAAAAAGCTACAAAAAAAACCCTATGACCCAGGTTGTCAGTCATGTGCTTAAATCCCTGGCATTTTTTACTGTTAAATGTAGCTCTCTTGGCATGTAACTAGTGGCGATGTCATCACCAATACCACAGTTAATAAATGCTTAAGTAAAAAAATTTTCGGAGGCCATTCTGGTGTGGAGGTGCAGGGAATAGTGAGAAGTAAAGGGGAGACAGACCAAGGGTGAAATGTGAGTTGTATTTTTCATCTTTCCCCCTGTGGAACATTAAATTTAATTTTTCCAAATTTTAATCAACTCAAACTTAGTTGATAATACAGATTTTGCAAATTTGAATGCCTTGGTAATTTCAAATACAAAATAGTGTAAGATCAAATAGCATTAAAAGTCTCATTTGGGTAGAATTACAAACCCTGTGCTTTTTGAGTGGCAAAGGCAAACAATAAAACTGTACTGACCTGCAGTTCAAATTTCTATCATGTTTTAATCCTTACTCTAGAGAGCTGTGAGGGAATGATGCTTTGAAAAGTGCTTTAGCCTTTGACAGCCTATGGAGTTTGCTGATGTCACACTTCCTAATTGACACAACACAGGGTCTGCACGACACATTGCTACAACATTTGTTTTACAAGTGCACATTTCACAGGAAACCAACGATTAATTTCCCAAAGACTTACAGGCATACATTTCCAAAAAGGGAAAAATAAAACTGTTACATATCCACACAAATCATAATTTACAGAATTGTGGCAGCCAGCCAGCAAAACTACTCCAAGTCTGCTTTACCATCTGCTTAGCCTGTTAACTGAAAGAAAATAAAATCAAGTTGCTCCTTCTGCAACTAATTCTCAGAAGAACTCCCTAAAAACAACTTCCATGACACAATTTTAATAATTCAGAATGCCTTATGACAATCAATAAACATCCTAGCACTGTGCAATGTAGACACAATAGCTTCAGAAATGGGTATTGAGACAAGAACTGTTGCCTTCTCCGCCAGCACTGAAAAGGCACTGTTCCAAGCCATTATTGCTGATCACAAAAGAGACCTCTCTCAATTCTTTTAGCAAACTAAGCCCTCCAGCAGGTAAACTTGGCCACATCTTGATGTAGAAGGTGATGCTACCCCCACATAGATATCTGCCCCAGCCCTTTGCTGGAGGCTACAGCCCTTAGAGCAGGGAGGGTAGTAACAAATGTCAGATCTTTGGTCACCTTCACTCCCAGCATTAACGTAAGGGAAACTAGAGCTGGCTTATGCAGGTTTGTGAACTTGCTGGCACTGGGAAGTGCACACAATCTCTGTTCTTGCCTCTGCTAAATGTGAGGTAACCTACGCAGATCAACTGGCTGAGCAGTTAAGGTCAATAATGCCTTCAGCTATTTGTCTGCTGGAGCCCTGACAGGCGATTCCCAGTTTATTGCAGTGTACCATGTCAAAACTCTCTCTTTTTTTTTTTTTTTAATCTATAAATTAAAAACCTGTAGTGAAGAATTGCACAGCGTTTGTGTGTCTACCACTGCAATGGTATATAGTAATTAATATACTACAGGTTTCTACTTCACAGATGAAAAAATAATTTTACTAGGAGAACTTTCAACAACTGCCCATAAATCAGCCCACGCTCAAGAGTTCAACTCAAGAGTTATTGTGTCTATTGTGCATCTTAAGGTTCAAAGAAAGATTATTCATGCATTCATTCATAGCCAAGAATGTATCCCAGCAAAGACATTTACCCTTCAAAGCTGACCCAAGCTTAACCACTGGATTGACTAAATAATTTAATTGCTCAATGATATGCTATATCCCTTCTCTGAAGATCATATTTTTGGTGAACTGAGCTAGGTTTATACCAGCGGTATGTTAATGGCACATATTCCAAAAGCGTAAGCAGCTGCTGCCCACAAACATTGCCAAACTGACTAATAGGAATGCAAACAAATCTCCCGGTGCACAGTTAGGTTTTTTTAAAGTATTTAAAAATTGTAGGGTTACAAAATTACTTTTGTGGAAGAAAGAGGCAGAAAATAGATGAAAGCAAAGCTGTTATTTACAGAGAGCCCCTAATAACTGAGTAGTGCTGCCAGTGTAAGAACATTAATTCTGTCACCTCCTTTTCATACCCAACAATTTATTTTCCTTTCTGTGCAAAAGGGTTTCTGCGTCTGAGTAGATGTAATCATGAAAAGAACAGCGAGTGTTCTCCTCACATACTAGAAAGTCAGAAGAGTCCCAGAGTAACTTCTCCTGTTAGGAGAAGCTATCTGGTGCAGCTAATTCAGTCAACATTCCAGCCCTTCCTAGCTACACTAAGCCAATGCAGCTAGACTGAAGATTAAGGAGAAGGGAAACAATTACATTGTGTGTTACTGCCAAGGATGCAAAGACTCTAAATCTCCTTGAAGCTGAAAACAAATTAGCAGCTTTGCCTGCATCAAGCTGTCTGTCCAAATGGAGGCTCCTTTTCACAACGGCATTACTGACTGTGCTCCTTGAAGATAACGCTTTGGGGATACAGAAACATTTTCTCTAAGTTATTTCCTGTCACTGTCCTGTCACTGTCCTGGCTTGTCTAACCAAAAGAATTGTTTGTAACCCAATCACCGCCCATGGCCTTGAAGCAAAACCAAGCGCAGATTTACTCCTGCTCCTCAAGAGTCCCTCCTCCTCCATTATTTTTCACTAATTCCATGTGCCGCTTGTGCGGGCAGAATCAAGATAAGAAGAAACGGCGTTAGCCTTCAGGTTCATATTTCATAAAAAAACCATCATCACTTGGTAAATCCAAACTTCTGTGCCACCTTTAATCTTTACCTGCAGGAGAAATTGCCTGTCAGTTCTTGCGGAAGAACCTCCAGACTGAGTATCACAGAATGGTTTGGGTTGGAAGGGACCTTAAAGATCATCGAGTTCCAACCCCCCTGTCATGGGCAGGGACATCTCCCACTACACCAGGTTGCTCAAAGCCCCATCCCGCCTGGCCTTGAACACCTCCAGGGATGGGGCATCCATGACTTCCCTGGGCAACCTGTTCCAGTGCCTCACACCCTCGCAGGAAAGAACTTCTCCCTAATACTGAATCTAAATCTACCCACTTTCAGTTTAAAACTGTTACCAGGCTGGAAGGAAATGCTGTGGGTTCAGTGAGTGCCTCCACCTCCACACGCTGTGGGGATCTCTTGGTCTCCCAACAGCACTTGTGAGGATAACTTCATTGCCGCCTGTTCTCTCCCCACCAGAACTCCGTTTGAGCCCTTTCCCAGCTAAATCTGTTCCTAAAAAACCCTGACTAACCAGTTCAGTGAGAAAGAAGCTATTACATCCCTATGTTTCAAACCCAAGGTCTTTCACTCCCATCTTACTCGGGGACAAGTGGGGCCTAGCTGGGGTTTGCAAAAAATTGGCAAAGTTGAAAAAGCTCAGAATCTGGCTACCATCAAAGCACTAAACTATACTGCTGTTTATGAGTCACACAGGCCTGACATGCTTAGAAAGACTGAATTCTTAATTTTTATACGACACCTAGGAAAACTTTTTTCTTTCCTTTACACAACAATGGAAAAATAAAAATGAAAGGCTTTTTCAAGTGTGTGCAGACCTCACTGAAAAGTCATCTTTTCTTTCAGAATTCAACAAAAATGACCTAACTTTCATCATGTAACGAACATTAGTAGCTTCCACTGGCCTTAGTTCACGTTGTATCACTTCTAAATACAGGTCTCATGCGGGGAATTGTTGCAACCCGGGAACAATTCTTTGCATTTGTTTTAATTGCTCAGGCTCGTAACCAGTGACACTTCTTATTCCTAAGCTAAATGAAGTCCACCAATAGCCAGCAGTTCTTCTGGACGAAACTGTCCTGGATGCTGACAAACTTGTACTGGCTCCACTGCCACCCATACTGGTATGAATAAAATTTCTCAAGAAGTAAATATTAATTTATGTAAAAATTTCTCAGAAACCACAGAACCTACAGTGGTAACTTTCAAGACTTTAATAAAATTGTAGAGAATAACCTAAGAAGCAAGCTTTTTTTAAAAAAATCTGTAACACACATTGGAAGTCGTAGTCTGATAAAAGTTAACATGAGCTTATCTCTTCCCTAAGGAAAACAGCTCCTTTAGTGAAACCAGAGACTCTTCTTTCTGTTTCCAAAATCTCCCAATCAGAGGGGGTCACACAGCCTCAGGCTTTAAATGATCCACAAAAGCCAGCTCTATCTGAATGCAAGGTTAAGAAGTACAGGTTCAGCCACTGAAGGGGAAAGTAAACAGGCAGTAAAACGTAATTATTTGTTTCAACCTACTTAAATGCAGAAGTTTTAAGTGACTGGGGTAAAAAACACAGGTCTAGATTAATTGAAGATTGATCTTGAACTGTCCCCCACTGGAAACCGATGCTCCTCAACACTTCTCTTCAGTATTAGGGACCACCTACAAAATTGCCATCTATGACAAATGACAACTAACTTCAGTTCCATTTTATTAATGGCGGTCTTTATACTATTGCTCTATATACTACAAAAGCAAATGGCCTGATCTCTTCCTTAATACTCATACAAAAACAACAACAAAACTCAAACAAAACAAAATCACTTAAATACACCAAAATACGACCCCAAGCAAAGCCCTAGAAGCTTCCTATCTTAGCTTAAAAAATAAGTGACATCTATTAAAACGAAATAAAAAGGTAGGAGAAAAGAAGGCTTTTCTTAAATATTCTTTTTATTTTGATTAAATCTTTAACAAGGGTAGTAAATTCTGCCTTTAAAAATTAATTCTATGGCCTTTTATTTCCACAGCTATATCCCCTTAAAAAATATTTGATATTTAAATTTAAAGCTAGTAAATACAAACCACTGTTAATTTGGATGGACATGTGTTTCAGCTTTGGTTGATACTCCTTAAAAAAACAAAACAAAACAAAAACCAACACAAAACTCAAAAAACAGAATTAAAGCAAAATGCTCTAATAATGGCCTTTTGGCTTTTATCCCAAATTTTTTGGGGTCTGTTCCCCACCCCCCTCCAATCTCATGGCATTTGGGGATATAATATTGTTGAACCTCAATTGTGGCTTCCATTGCAACTCTAACTTTAATAAATCTAGACCTAGTTTTTCAGTCTAAATCAAGATAGCTATTTCCCATGAGCTTTTATTTTTTTATATTCTTTGTTTTCACCCTCAACTTCTACCTTTCCTGTCTCCCTCTTCTAGAACAAAAATAAAAGCTGTAATCTTTTAGTAACCCCGAAGGCCAAAGAAATCTTTACTGGTCAAAATTTTTAAATTGAGGCTTTTCTTCTCCTTTCTGGATTGCCTCTTGTCTCGAAGAGTTCCAGACTAGTAGCTAGTTACTACCACATCAGTAGTTAATAGGAAGAATTATGAATATGCCCTCAGGGTGACAAAACGTAAGTTTCCACCAATTCTAAAAAATGAAAAATTGGAAGTTAGGCCAGCCACTGATCTTATACAGGCAAGTTACTCCCAATGCCAAAAGCAGCTTTTTGCTACATTGCCTGAAACACAAGGAAAACGAAAGATTCTTTTATTAATTGATATTAATCTGTATTAGTGAAAACATACAGTCCAGAAGCCAAGAACCACTACAGAAGACCAGCAATGCTCAGGAGTGTAACACAACTGGAAGACTACAGCTTGTCCTAACTAGTTAAACTATGTACAAAATTAGAGTGACTGTGAGAATATCTTTAAATAAGCAGTTTAATCTCTGAACCACACCAGTTAAAGATACCATTTTAGTTGTGTTCATTCCTTACTCCAGTGGTATTTTAGTAAGAAAACACTTGCATGCATACACACTTTCTTCATTAGCAGTCATCCCTCCCCCCTGCTATCTACAAATCCAAACACCACATGTTGCAAGTATTTTGTACTGAACGGTCTCACTTCTAAGCAATCTGCTACTATTGAGATTTTGCTTTTGAGCAGTAAATGCTTGAAACTGTTGCTGTTCTTAAAGCAGCTCCTCAGTGTTCATAACCTCACTGCTTGAGCAGGCTCAGTTTCACATTCAAATAGCTCCAAGCAAATGTTTCCAATCTCAATTATCCTCCTTCCTTTTTCTATGCACCCTCCCTGCCCCCATATGCTTGTTTGTAAAAGGGATAATTTTCTATGTATGTACAAGCAGCGCAGGGAGTCTTCCTCTGTAGCAGTCTGGCAATATACAGCTTTTTATGTAATCACTGTCTGGAATTTGTTAAGTTTTTTCATGCTCTGCTTTGGGTTATACCAAGAGAGCTGCACCCCGTTTTCTCACTGAGCTGTAAAATGTGGCTTTTGCCAGCTCCCTTTAGATAAGCTGGCCACTACCACCCTGGCTAAATAAGACAGTTTCGATATTTTTGGTCAGCCATTGCAACTGCGCTGTGGCTACGCTCTGGTTAACATTACATCTGTATCTGTAAGAGTTAAGCAACAAGACAAGCACTAGGCAGTAAACAAATCACGCATCCCTCTGTGCAACAGACATGTTCAGCCTCTCTAAACAAAGTTGTAGGACTGGTGCTAGTTGAACCCTGCAGTGTGTATATGCTCAAGGAGAAACACTGACATTTAAATACCAAATTTAACATTTAACAGCATCTTTACACAAATTTCCTAAGTGCTTTTCCTCCGAGGGTGGTCTGCAGTCTTCAAAAATCTCCTGAAGCGGTGGCAGTTTGGAAGGAATGGAAAGGGTGATGAACTAGCTTGACTTCTCCGCTGCACCAAGAAAGCCTGGAAATTAGCAGGGGCTTTGTTTTCACTTCGTTTTCTTTTCTTTTTCCTTTTTTTTCCGTTACACATCGTCACTAATCTGTGAAGTTTTCCATCACCTAGACAAACAGCTTTAAACTTAAATTACTGTTTAAATGAATGACTAATTGAATGTTTCTGGGAGAAAAAAAAAAAAAGTGTGCTTTGTAAAAAAATCAGAATTAAACTCAAGGAGGTCAAAATACCTCCCATTTGACATATAGCTCTGCCAGCAGGGAACATCCATAACCTATTTTGCATTTCTCCTTCACTGAGAAGGTTTATACTGACATGATTTATCTACTGTTTGCTGTGAACAAAGAGCCTGCAAAGCTTCGGTTATCATAGCCCAGCTCATTCATTGAAACTCATTAAAGCCACATGAACTCAACCATAAACATTTGGTTCCTCAGAGCCAGTCCCAATGGTTTAAAACCATTCAGAGGGGCATCTGTGGATACATGGGTGTTTGCCTCTAAAATTACTACTTGCTTCATTTATTTTAGTGGAAACAGTATCATAGACTATCATCTAGTTGTCAATGGGGAAATTGAAGGTTGTGTGTGACAACGTCTTACGAGGAGTGGCTGAGGAAACTGGGGTTGTTTAGCCCGGAGAAAAGCAGGCTGAGAGGAGACCTTGTCACTCTCTGCTACACGAAAGGAGGTTCTGGAGAGGTAGGCGTCAGTCTCTTCTCCCAAGTACCAAGTGACAGGACAAGAGAAAACAGCCCCAAGTTTCATGGGGGGATATATAGATTGGATATTAGGAAAAATTTCTTCACCAAAAGGGTTCTCAATCACTGGAACAGGCTGCTCAGGGAAGTGGTTGAGTCACCATTGCTGGAGGTATTTGCAAGACATGTAGACATAGCACTTCGGGACATGATTTAGTGGTGGACTTGGTAGGTTTATGGTTGGACTCAATCTTAAAGGTCTTTTCCAATCTAAACAATTCTATGATTCAGTCAAAAACTGAATTTTTTGCTCTCTCAGTACAAACATGTTGTGTTATATCAATAAATGATATAAAAATAAAATTAGCACCATACTGGCTTTGACCAAGCAGTCCACCCAGCCCACTCCTTGCCTCTAACACTGGCCAGCACCGTATGCTTCAAACAAATGTACAATAAACACTACAGAAGCCATTTACAGGACAATGTCAAAATTTATGTCCCTGAACAAGCACATACACTGATAAGGTCAGGCAAACTGCTGAGATGACCAAAAAGGCCCCTCAGACCCAATAAACCTCAGCGTACCTACAGCTAAATCCCTCTCATAGTCCAAATCCTGTAACATTAAACTCTTAAAACTTTCCTCAGATACTCTGTGTACATTCCAAAGCACAATCTCCAAAACTGCTTTTGTAAAGTAGGTAGAGCTTCCATAAACCACAAACATTTTTATGGGAGTCTGTGGCTTCCCATTATGAGATATAACCCATTTTAACTTTGCTCTAAGTTTCTACATAACACGTACTAGGTGTCAGACTCCGAGTGCCTCAGAAAATACAATCAGAAAGCTGAGGTCTATAAAAAAATCACCTAACTCAAGTTTCCTTAAATGCACTGATACACTGCATCTGATATCACAGATAGTAGGAAGAGGAAAAATTAAACATAACCTCTCAAAATATAAACAAGTATATAGGTTTTTTATGAACAGATGATGTTTTGATACTGGCTGACATTCACACTGATCAGCAGATGACTCGTATGGCAGTAGAAAATATTTTAGGTGTTCTGTTAATGTAGCTAGCCAAAAAACCTTTCTCTACAAGCAGCTTCTCTGTAACATGGACATAATAAAGCCAGATTTTTGAGCAATATATTTATGCTTCTCTCCTATAAAAATATCCCCTTGTCTTTCAATTCTGAACTGAATACGGTGGTCGACCACTGCTTCCTGTATCCAGCAAGTCAATGACCTACATCACACAGAAATGACCTAATATAGATGTATACAGTGTGAAAGCTTACCCACTTTTAACAACTGTGTCACTTGGTTTAATAAAAGATATTAACTCTCTCATAAACCTTGCCTGAGGTCAAGACAACAGCACGATTTAATCATGTTTATCTGAATTTCTATGAATTATTGTAATGTTCCTTGATAAAACAGATTTTTTTTTTAAATCTACAATTTCGGCATTTGTTTACTTACATGTTTAACACAACTTTCAACATTACAAGTCTCATTGTTTTATCATGCCTTTGTACTTGTGAAAGTAGGAAAATGTGGTTGTTAAACCACAAAAACTGCCAAGGGGAATCAGAGGCCGTCAGACTACTTCTCATTCTTCTAATTCTGTTTCTATAGACACATACACACCCTTACTTATACACACATGTACAAACACATACATAACCAAAGACATTTAAAACAGACTGTTCTTTTAAAATAGTTTTTGCAAAACGAGCACCACACAGTAAGGCAGGGAGGAATCCACGTCAGCTCTGTGCAACAGATATGTTTTCAAAACATCTAGTTGCAAACATGGCAGGCTGGGAAACCCATACACAAGTAGCAGCATGCCTCTTTGTCATCTAAGCGTTCTCCTTTCTGTGGAAAATTTCGGCAAAATAGCATCAGAACTAATGCTAGGATAAATCTGGAATACCCTGGAGATGACCCCATCAGATTTCTGAGATCCAGCAGATTCCTATTTTTTACATTTGACAACTAGTCTCAAGTTATAAAAAATCAACAAGCCAACCCTGAAAGAGGACACTTTGGAAAACAGAATTCATCTCCCCATTATTTGTTACTGAACATCAACAGGAAGTTGTACCCAAACTGCACAAGGAGGAAGAATGGGAGCGCAGCAGTGTGAGAGCTCCAACGCCTCGTGTAGACAGCTTGTTCTGCACCCAAAGGCAGCAAGGTGATGGATGGCTGTCTCCTACACCGTTCTGAAGCAAACAACACATCATCAGAACTAGTATTTCCCACATCTAAAGGCAGGCTCTACTACTAGATGCAGAACCAAAAAACAGGACATGACCCAGGGCAACTGCCTGTGAGAAACTAAACAAAAAAAGCAAGCTCTAAGCAATTTAGAAAGTTGGTTGGCGGTTTACTTTTTTTCTGGGTCATTTTTATTTCCTCCAGGCAGCAAGAAACAATTACCGTTCTCTTCAAAACTGTTTTCCCAGAAGATAATTGCACGATTTAGCAAGTACCTGATTCTAGATAAACCTTATTTCTCAGTATAGAAATACAGACTTTTAGCAGCTGCTTCCTAGAGTATCAGAAGAACCAACGAACCAAACCAACCGAACTTTAAAAAAATACACTACTGTAACACTACCAAGCTGCTTTTTGTGAAGGACTTTTACCGCTACTGGGTAGTAGTTTCTGGTGTCAAATATCTGCATCAGCTGCCAACTTTCAGGTTGACTTGCCCATAACCATTTCTCAATCCACTACTACAGGGTAGCCCCTCAACTAGTTCTTTCAACATTCTTTTTCACAGCCATTAACACCATTTTGGCCACATTATCAGGTCAGATCCAAACAAGGTGTCATTATGCAGATGAAAATGCCTACTGCCTACATATGTAGAAATTAAACACTACACAACTTATTAGCGCAACTGAGAAATGCCCACGTGATAACCAGCAGTTTCAGTCAATTATATGGGTAACCAGCTATGGCTAGTTACAAAGCCCTGTAATAAAATGTGACAGACTTCAGATGCCAGCTTCCCTCTACACATTTTAAGAATAAAACACTCTGGAAAAAAAGAGTCTGATTTGTTAAATCTGCTGATCAAGTCAACTGAATAGATTGGCATGGGATAAATGAAAAGAGCTGTAGTAACAACGCTCCCTTTGATCTGCCACAGTTTTGTTCGAAATCCAATGCTTCTTCCCCCCTCCCCCTCCTTGAAGTGATTATCTTAAAAATATGAGTAATAAACCCAAACATTATCCTTTTTCTGACCTTAAAGAACAAATACAACAGAATGTGACAACTTGTTTAACATTCCTAAAAGAAAGCTGTTTAATTCAGATACTGAAAACCTTCAAAATGTGAATTCTCATGATTTCTCTGCTATAAAGCATATATTACACTTAGCAATGAGTTCTACATAAACCATCTGATTTCATCTTTCTCTACTCACTCTACTCTTCTTATTATAATAACTGTGATCACCACATCCTTTCGGTATTTGCATTCCCACTGCTAGTTGGTGAAGCGTATGAAGGCTGCTCAGCTGCACATTTGGTTCATAGTTCCCACATGCCAGAGTATGCAGACATCTACTCTAATCACCTCACAACACATCTTACAGAGTGGCTAAATCAGATACAAAATAATTCAAATACCTCAAAGCACAAGCCAAGGTCAGAAATTTTCATACCTTAGTTTCTTAGAATTGTTTTACGTTAAAAAGCTATCGTATTTATAGATAGCTAGATAGATGTCAGTTTGCATGTGTGCTTTTATTAGGTTTTGGAAAGCAGTGAAGGGAGGAATATGAAAGAAACATATGGGCATCACAAAAGAAATCTGTATTTGAGTTGGTCATTATGAACGTCAAGATGGTTTTAGATGTCACCAATTACAAAGATTTCAGTTAGAGTATTCTGGATTTACACCAATTTAGGAAAGGTCATGTTCTGGCCTAATTAAAGTCAAAATCATAACTGAGGAAAATGAGTATCTGATAATCTTCCTTCTGTTAAAGATAAATAGAAGACCCATCTGCACCCTGTTTTCTAAAATTTGGCAGAAATTGCTTTATGCAAGCTGCTATATAGCTGCTTTCATGAACATGTCAGAAAATTTGAAAACAGCTAAATATACACATATATATGTGTGCCCCAAACGTCAAAACTTAATTAAAATGCAAAAATGATCATTAGGAACTCATTTTTCATAATACACTGTTGATTGTGAAGACTGGGAAAAGCAGAATAAAATTTATGTTATTCTCTTCAGTCAGCAGGGTCTGAAACAGTAAAACACAAAGAGCACAGTACAAGCCATACAATACGAAATCATATCAATTATCTTCAGTCTCTTAATCTACATTTTCTAGAGTATTTTAGAATGCCATTATATCTATTATTGTAGTCACTCATAGCTGTAGTGTCACCAAACAGTATTTGTAAAGCTGTGAAAACAGGCACATTCACTCAAACATGTCGTCATTGAACTCGAGTTGTTTCAGAAAACTGCTTTAAACAAAATGGGAAAAGGCTAAGGAGTTAATTTCTATTAACTAACAGGAGTTTTTAAACCAGTAGTGCTGAGAAACTCGTAAATGGAATGTCATCCTGACCAGAATGCACTTTTTTAAATACTTCATTTCTGGTGCCAAACCTTTAACAAGGCTGGCTTCTTAAATTCAGTGGGGGTCAGAAGTTTAGTTTATTCAGCAAGAATAACACTATTAACAGCTACTGCTCTTTCATGTCAACACAGTTAACGCCCACACATTCCAACTCTGGTTAATACAGGCCAGTCAAGGAAGATTGGAGCTGCTAAGGGCAGTCATCTCTGCAGGGATATTTTAAAACAGAATTTATACTGTGCTTTAAAAACAATCTAAAAGAATCAATCTGCCTTATGAATCTGCTGTAGACGTACACAGAGAGAAAGATGGATGGATGAAAGCATATAAAAGCAAGTAAATCTGACTCTCTCTATTGATTTTTGAGAGGACAGTGTAGAGCACTTTGGTGAGGTCTTATATATCACTGCAAAGGACCAAATGCCATTGTGCACATGTCTGAAGGATGTCAGGATTTATCATGAAGCAATGCACTGCTGTATGCTTTCATTATATCCTTGTGTAAATAATCTTGTTTTCATTGTTGAGGGAGATAGATCACTAAAAATTAAATAATCCTCAAAACAAACATAGGAACAATCACAGGAAGACTCTCAAGCAGCTATAACTGGAGAAATTCACTATTATTAAACCCAAATTGCGTATTTTTAGCGTTAACAGCAGAGAGCTGGTATTTTAAGAATGAGCTTTTGAAAACCAAAATGGAAAAATCTGCATATCACAACATAAACCTCTTCTTACTTTGTTCTAAATCATAGCAAATCAATGATTAGTATTCCCCAAAGCACTCCTACTTGGCCAAATGCCTTCAAGAAACATTAAAAAAATCACCCTGGTTTAGATAGCACTTCTTCACCAGATGGAACACTACTCTTCAAGGAAGAATGCTTTTCTCTTAAAGCATGTTGCAAATAACAAAAACACAAATAATAATCACATCAAATTGAATTTCTGCAGGGTCTCTGGGGCTTCTGTTGTTACATAATGGTGGCATTTTTTATCATAGTGTCTGAATTTCAAAATACTCAGCTTTCTAAGTTTTCATCTAAACTATTCATATATCCACTCTCACCACATACGCCCTGCTCATGATGTACATTTAAATGGCACATTTGTCTTATTCTATTAGCTATTTCTTCATATGCTTTTCTCAATATAGCAATAGTAAACAATTCTATTGTTAAATGGGGTTACGTGCTAAGTCATTTGGAAAATACACTTGCTTAAATAATTTAAAAAATGCCATTTGCTTTTAAAAGAAAAACTCACTAGCTGAGCTAAAAAGCTGTGACTGCCATTGTACATAATGATGTTCCAACAGACTAGCAAGCCCTTAGTTAGCACCCTGGCAGATACAGCAAAGTCTCCTCCTTGTTAATGTAACAGACAAACCTAATGGAAAAAACAATTTACCTTCTTCAGTTTCATGCCACACAATTCCTTCCAAGTTCACGCTGGTCCCAGGCTCACAGGGTCCAAGGCATTCAGGTTCTGTTACTACTCCAACCTCGCAAGTATTTACACCCACTGAACGAGTCCGTACCAAAAGCTGCTCGACTGGTGCTGCAATATTGGATGAAGATGGGGAAAAGTAGGAAGGCAGAATCTGAGGTGTGATACTGCTGGAAATCGGAGGTGGAGGTGCAGGCACTGTAAACAGGGGATCAACCTGAAAACAACAGACAAACTTACTATAATGGTGCTGTGAGATTTAAAAAGTAAAATTAAATTAAATTAAAAAAAAGAAAGCCCAGTTTGCTGAGACTGCATACGTGTATGCAGGGATTTGGTGTATCCCGGGTAATTTCAGTCTTATGAGTTTAATTTTTTTGACATCAGCCCAAATGCTGCACATGAAAAATTAAGTACAAAAATATCTATCATGCTAAACAAGGCAAATTGCTACGTTTCTACGAGACTATTCCCTATTGTCATAGACTGCTAGTATGAAATAATAGTATCTTTTAAAAACAAGGACTAAGGCTACTATTTTCTTGGCGTTGACAGAGACTGATTTATAGACGGAAATTAATTTTACAACCTGGGAACTTCATTTTCTATTTAAAGAAAAACATTTATAAAGCCAGTACAAAATGCCATTTTTTTTCATGTGCATCATAGAGAAATTAGCACTTGGAACAATTCTAATACCCATATGGCATCAAATATAATCTCTTGTCATCCAATCATTTAAAATACATTAGGATCACCCACCTAACAGCTTACAGATAACATTTACATCTTTCTACTTGACATAACAGATGAGGACTTTTACAAGAATCTGTCCAAGCCATCTAATTTCTCAGAGTTTCCAAAATGCATATTCGGAAGAATACAGCTCATCAGACAATCAGTCTGCACACAGACAATTCACAGAGAGACAACATCTGTATCTGAATTGAAGAAGTTATCTTTCCCATATGACTTCCAATATACCCAGTAGCAGATTTTCTGCATACAGATTTGGTCTAAGGGTTCTCAGTATTCTACTGTAGCCAATAAGGTCCTTTGCCACATAAAAGATAGCTAAATGAGGATATGAGTGTGCCCACTCAAGAGCTAAACCACCTAAAATTCACGTTTATTTGGCCCACTGGATCATAGATACCACACCAAGAAATTGTTCTGCAATGATTATTTTTTTTTAAATGGCTACTTTATAGCTGCTTTCAAATAGATGATCAAATGTCTTTATGCTGTTTTTAATTTTGGACCCCATAAGAAGACTCAACAGAAAAGACATAATGACTCACTGTACATTGTCATCTAAGTTTCATTCAAATCTATCTTAACGTAGATCAAAGTTAATATTGTTTCTTTTGAAGCCAAGTTCGCAAATGGAGATACAAAGAGAAGAAAGGACGAAGGAGTACTATCCTTGTATTATATATCCTTTGTATCAGCTCACTTCATCACACAGCCACTTTTCATAATGAGAAAATAAAATGGAAATCTGAAATTAAAAAGAAGTTTTTTTAAAAATTGTAACAATTGTTACAGTTGGCCTCTATAACTATTATTTTGCTTTGAGTGTCAGTCATACCTACAACCTGAGGGCCAACACCTTCAATTGTGTACACAAGCCTTAAGCGTACTAATTATTTAACGAAAATGCTTTGTATGATCTTTATATAACCAACCTGGATTCTGATCTCAATTACACTAGAACTAGGGAAGTGAGAGGAGAGACCTATAACCACATTTTTCTCCAAACTCTTCCTCATTTTGGGTGTGTTCTTTTTATTGAGGAGTAGAATAATCTTCAGGTTAAAGATAGGACAAATTAAAAAAAAAACAAAAAACCAAAACAATGCAAAATGTGAATACTAAAGGCATCCATTGGGAGGTAAAAACCTGCTAATACCAGAAAAAATTCTACTGAGTAAAGCAGAGCTCTTGTGGCATACAACCAACGCAGTCAAGTATAATATCTTTATTCTTCTCTTCATGCCATTGCAATTGCAGACTTAAAGCACAGGCAAGGATGCTTTGCAGAGCAGACTTGAATGCACACAGGCAAGACAAAGACCAACTGACCCCCAACAGCAGCTGTTACTCACAATATCTAATAGGAAGCATAACATAAGACCATAAGGGTGTGTGCCTAGTTCAGGAGGACACCGATTCCACGCTACACAGCCTCCAGCTGATGCCCAGTGGAAGAGGCAAACAGCTGGATGGCAGAGAGCCCTGCTGCCTGGCATGGGCTGCGTGACGGGGCTCTGTCAATGAAAAGCGGTCGTGTGGGACCTCAGGCACCATTTAGAGGAGTTCTTAACATATCTTACTTCAAGCCAGAAGAGAATCAGGATCAGTAGCTGGCAGGTAAAGGGAGCCCAGTGCTTCAGAAAAGTTAAGCCACCTCCCTTTGTGATACCAAGAAATCCTGCCAAGCAGCCCGTTTGATAGTTTATGTGGTGTTTTGTAAAGCTATGCAAAAAAACCTCCTACTACACATGCAACTCATCACAAAGCCAGAGAAAAAACAAAATGTTTGCTATTATCATACTAAACTAGCCAACGTTTTAAATGAACGTAGACTAAATTGGCAGATGTGTCTTCCATTTTCCAAGTATTATAAACAGTGACGGGAAGCTAAAGACAGCACGGGTCTGACAGTGTGCCCTACTAAGTTCTTTGTTACAAATATTTGTACTCAGTTCTGGTTTATTTAGACCTGCTAATAAATATTCATGTTTTCCACTAGAAACACACAGGACAAGGCCAAAGGGTGTCTATTGCAGTAAAAGTGGCTGTTGCTCTGTGAATTAAAACACTAAGCTTTGGTTGAGAATTAAGCAAACATTTACTGCTCCTGAGGTTTATGTCCGTTGCACAAATATAACCTTACTTATAAGACAAAAAAATATGCTGAGCTTAAACATTGTTCCAGTTTTCCATGTTTTAAAATTATCCCATCTTGTTTGATAATCGTAACGTCAGCACAGCAAAGTGGTGGTTCTCAGCGATCCTTGTGGTGACACAATTGTTTTCATGAATTCTCCAAAGGGCACTGATGTAAGCTATTAGAGGCAAAGAGAGAGGCAGGAAGGCTGCCATCTCCAGTGGAAAAAAGGCACATAAGACTAACATCTGGTGGTGGCAGTCTGTCAAACTGAGGAAAGTTAATGTCAAGAACAGATGCTCTGCAGTTTCTCACTGTTATTTTTGCATGATTATTCCCAGGTGTTGGCGCATACTGAGCAGTAGCCTTGCTGTTTATCACATGAGAGATTCCAAAACGAGAATGAAAAGCTAAATCTGAGAAAGGTTATTTACATAGATGCTCTCTTTATACACATAATCAAAGGGCTCCAGAAAAGATAGAAATATTCAAGCAATATTTTCTTCATTCACCTAATTCCAAGAGCTTTTGAGAGCTGATTAGTGACAAAGGCTACAAAGCTGGAGTGTTATTCGTGGCAGCTTTCCACTGCCAAGCGTTTGATTGTATCAGAGAGTTATGGCTCTCCGTAGTAGAAAGCTCACAGAAAATGAAGAATGCCTGCCAAGCAGTGTAGTCAGTGCTCCATGGAGCAATCCTCTATCTAAACATGACCAAAAAATAAATATTTTCGTGGCTGCATAACATTAGTCAGTATGAGGAAGAGGGTATGGAAAAGAGAGGAATATCACCCTAACTAGAAAAGGGCAAGACTTCCTAATAAGCAGGGTTCTCCTTCAGTTACACAAACATTTTACATGCTGAAATTAAGTTCTGCTCATCAAAACTCATCTTCCTGATGCAGTGTGGAATTACATCTGAAATTTTGTGTCCTTTTGTCCTTTGTTCACAATTTCCTGGAAACCAGGAGGGTAATGATGAGCCCACAGAAGAAGGTTTGGGGGGACTTCCCAGATCAGAGAGTACCCAACATCATACTATTGCAATCAGTCATACCATATTCGCATTCCTGCAGGAAAAGTAGAATTTTAAGTCTTTATGGGACAGAGTCTCTCATGTAGTCCTATGGAAAACTCAACTGGATGAAAGAAGAACAAGATACTAGGAACACCTATAGCCCCATCTGACATGGTGCTAATCTGAGACAAGCAGATTTACAGTAGTAGTAAAAATAAAGTCACTTTTCACAGAGATTTAAACAGATAACTTTTGATCAAGTGGAAGTATTCTACATCTATGTATTTTGTTCATTTCAAATTTCAGAGGGTGTGTATCTTAAGTGAGAAATGTTTCTGTCATAAATCACAAAATACAAACTAGAAAATAGCTGCCATGCAGCCAGGCCACGTGATGTGACACATCAAATGTGCTATCACATATATAACTACGAACACATATATAGTTCCACCTCATTAATGAAGGTATATCTTTGAAGATATATCTCTGAGATAACATAGTCTACCAATCTAAGACCAAATGGAGCCATACGCTACTGCAGTGTCACCCACCGGGTGATTTTGAAATGTACACGCTGAAAGCCATTTAATACATCTACCAACATACAGCCTGGACAAAGGCAGAGGAGCAGGTTTAAGGACAAAGACAGAGGACTCGGGATAAGCCCTTCCAAGGAAGCACTGCTTTTTAAATATGAGGAGAAAAAAAAAACCACCTACTGTAAGCATTCCCAGTGCAAATGTCTGCACTAGAAGAATGTGGGGAAAAAAAATCCGAATCCTATTATGGGATATACCTAAAAAACAAAGCCTGACCCTTCCCAAAACAAAATCATTCCTAAAAAAAAAAAAAAAAAAAAAACAACAGAAAGACTGAAAGGAATAAGAAACCTCCAGCCTTAGAAACAACATTGACAAGTTCTTTAGAGTTATGAATTAATACTTCATAGAATCACTATGTCTGAAATAAAGGAATTCAGCCCTATATGGAAGTTTTGCTTTCTCCAGATTGCTTTCTCTACATTTTATGGTGAAAGGAAGATTATCTTGTTTTTATGTGAAGTAGGCTTGCCCCTATCTTAATTTCCTAAAGCAACAGTGACCCCAGACACCCTCTTTCAAATCCCGTTCACAGTATTAACTGCTGAATGAGGAGAGTGCCTGGTGATGGTGGATGCAGAGAAGATGGAGCTACTTTGCTTCAGTCTTTATTGCTAAGGCCAACCCTCAGGAACCCCAGACTCTAGAGGTAGGAGACAAAGCCTGAAGTGAGGAAGATTGTGGAGGATCGGGTCAGGGATCATTTAAGCAAACGTGACACCCACAAATCCATGGGCCCTGATGGGATGCACCTGTGAGTGCTGAGGGAACTGGCAGATGTTATTGCAAAGATGCTCTCCATCATCTTTGAAAAGTTATAGAGAACAGGAGAGGTAGCTGAGGACTGAAGGAAACTAATGTCACACCAGCCTTCAAAAGGGGCAAGAAGGAGGATCCAGGAAACTACAGGCTGGTCAGCCTCACCACCATCCCTGTAACGGTGATGGTACATATCATCCTGGATGTCATATCTAAGTATGTAGAGTTAAAAAAAAAGGTCATTGGGAGTGGTCAGCATAGATTCACCAAAAGGAAATCACTCTTAAGCAACCTGATAGCCTTCTGTGATGCTTCTGTGACTGGTTGGGTGGATGAGGGGACAGCACTGAATGTTGTCTACCTTGACCTCGGCAAGCCTTTTTTGACACTGTCTCCCATAACATCTTATAGGTAAGCTTAGTCTAGGTTAGGTGAGAGGACAGTGATTTAAGTGGATTGAGAACTGGCTAAGTGGCAGGGCTCAGAGGGTTGTGATCAGCAGCGCAGAGTCCAGCTGGAGGCCTGTAAGTAGTGGTGCTCCCCAGGGGTCCGTACTTGGTCCAGTCTTTTTCAACATATTCATCAAGCACCTGGATGAGGGGACAGAGTGTACCCGCAGCAAGTTTGCTGATGATACAAAACTGGGAGGAGTAGCTGACACACCAGAAGGCTGTGCTGACATTCAGGGAGACCTGGACAGGCTAGAGTTGTTGGGCAGTGAGGAACCTGATGAAGTTCAACAAGGGCAAGTGTAGGGTTCTGCACCTGGGGAGGAATAATACCATACACCAGTACAGGTTGGGGTCTGATCTGCTGGAAAACAGCTCTGTAGAGAGAGACCTGGGAGTCCTGCTGGACAACAAGTTGACCATGAGGCAGCAATGTGCCCTCGTGGCCAAGAAGACCACTGTTATCCTGGGGTGCATTAAAAAGAGTGTGGCCAGCAGGTCGAGGGAGGTCACCCTCCACCTCTACTCTGCCCTGGTGAGGCTGCATCTGGAGTACTGTGTTCAGTTCTGGGCTCCCCAGTTCAAGGAGGACAGGGAGCCACTGGAAAGAGTCCAGAGGAGGGATACAAAGATGACCAAGGGACTGGAGCACCTCTCTTGTGAGGAAAGGCTGAGAGACCTGGGTCTGTTTAGCCCAGAGAAGACTGAGAGGGAAACTCATCAATGTTTATAAATATCAAAGGGAAGGTGTCAAGAGGATGGGATCAGGCTCTTCTCAGTGGTGCCCAGTGACAGGACAAGGGGCAAGAGACACAAGCTGGAACACAGGAAGTTCTGTCTAAACATGCAGAAAAACTTCTTTACTTTGAGGGTGGCAGAGCACTGGAGCAAGCTGCCTGGAGAGGCTGTGGAGTCTCCTTCTCTGTAGATATTCAAAACCCACCTGGATGATTTCCTGTCCAGCTTGCTCTAGGTGGACCTGCTTTGGTAGGGGAGTTAGACTAGATGATTCGGTTCCTACAATTCTGTTATTCTGTGATCATAAATCAAAAGTAATTCTAATGAAATCAACAAAACTATTCTCGAAGAAAATAATGTGGGGAAACGTGACATGGAAAAAATGTCTGTGTGTCTCATTGATCTTTAAATTTTTTCTTGGTACAAGAAAACATTTTATGCATCTTAAAACTAAAATTATCCCTTCATATTCTAACATGCAACAGAAATCACCCATATGAAGAACTGAAAAAAACTCAGTTTAATCTCAATTTAGTATTTCTTGCATCTAAATTCATATAAGACGCCGCTCAGAAACATTTTGACACCATACCTAACAGAAGCAATGTTTTGTTTTCTTTAGGATGAGAAAGATTTAATTATACTTCTGAAATACTTGTCATTACCTAGAGGTATTTTATTTATTAAAAACCATAGGGAGGAAATACTACAAGATATGGATGTAGAAAGAATTTTGGTCATAGGACAGACATACCTATCACAAGCCTTACATTCAAAATACAGAAAAGTCAGATGTACTACGGAAGTTACTTTTTTTTAGTAAACTTAGTTGAGAATCACAAGACCTTGAATATTAAAGAAGGATGAAGGATTCAGGCTGTCTAAATTTCATCCAAATTTTAGACTTAAAAACCTATGTTTGAGAATAATAAAAAAATAATACACTTATGTTTTAGAAATATTGCAGTACGGATGAGAAACCTGGCATGTAATTGTGTGTAACTGAGTAAAACAAGTAGCATCTACTTGGAGATTCCAAGTATTTCCTACTCTTAAAAATTAACTTCTCCACTTCATTCAAGTGAGTAGTTGGAGGGAAAGGGGGGAAAAGGCAAGCAAAAAGACACACAAACAGAAACTGACACCTTTTCTCTTTTTTGCAGTAAATCAGCAAATCACTCACAACTGGAATATTTTCAATAGTCTTAATATTATTATTACGTAAAAAAATAAAAATCCACTTAAAGCTCTTACTATGCTACTAATCTTTTACTACAATGAACAAGGAAGAAATTTTGTATTCAAGACCTTCTTTGCCACTCCCATCAGCTGCGGAACCAGCACTCAGACACAGTTCTGCAAAGTCAGTTGCATATACTTCCTGCATGCAGACCTCCAGATCTCCTCAGACATTATGTGCCTGTATCTACAGCACCTCCAATGCTAGGTTGTTTTTTTTTGGAAATCATTCATGTACAATGAAGACCAGGATGAAAACTCAAAGCTCTGAGTAGGGTCTAATGCAGAAACAATGGTGCTAAACAACAGGCAAAGAAAACTCCTTGTCGCGTCTCATATCATCTATTCTAGCTCAGATGCTTGGGATTTCCCAAAGCCATTCACCCGTTTTACTGTGGGAAAGATTAGCATTTGACAGCTGCCAGTGATATCCTTCTGCCAAAGGCTGCATCTGTGAAAAACTGTATGTCAACTCTAACGTTTGGCAGAGACCTGGGAGGATGCCCAGATCACCACCTGCAAATTTATAGTGAAGGCATTTCTCTTCTTTCATCCCAAGAAAATCATATTCACTGAGATAATTTCATTCATAGGTCTCTAGAACACCGTTCTCCATTAAAAGTTGATTTCTCTTGGTCAGCTCTTCAAACTTGCACTTCCAAACTTTTACTCAGTCACCCTGGATGCCTTGCCAAGCATTAATACAGAATAATCAAGCACTGAAATTCACTCAAGATACCTACCCTCTCTAGAAAGATACACTGCATTCCACAGTCAAGAAGGAATTTCTCTCAACTGTCTGGGTGTAGACCAATGCAGAAGATTGTCTCACGCCACTGAATATGGTAAAAATCAAGGCCCTGACATTTGCTTGTAAGGGTTAGATACTGCTTCATCAAGTTCTGCAACCATTTAGCAGCTTTTCATTTTAAAGATGACAGTCACCTCTTTTACTTCCCAAATTTTTGCTACACTCAACTTTTCAGGGTTCTGAGTCTGAATAAAGGTAAGGAAGGTTAAGCTTATGGAAATCTCACAGCATTATTAATAAATGGTACCCTGAAGCTGCCAACGGTTATTTCTAAGAGGTGTGACACTTTGACCCAGGAATGAAGCTATGCTTGTTCTATGACATATCAAGACATCAAATGACCAAGGAAAGTTTTCCCACTCTTAGTTGTATATGGGAAGATAATATAGCATTGAATCTAACCATGACTGAAGGCATTTAACTGCTACATTTCAAATTTTCATTCTCAATGTCCAAGCAAATCACGCCACGATCCCATGACCCTGCAAAAGAAGTTTTCCATAACCAAAAAGATGGCTTCAGATAGTCAATGATGTGACTGCAGTCTGGTGGAATAGCTGCCTTTTCAGCCATTCTGGAGTACAGGGACATAAAGAATCAATGTAACCTTTATGAGTTTTTTTCAGGAATCCTCAATGTGTAATCCAGTGGAAAACAAGACTTAGAAGACAAATGGCTTCTTTGCCAAATGGCTTCTTCAACTTTCTGTATGTCAATGGCCTATCGCTAGGTTTTTTGTTGCCTTTCTCCCCATTTGCTCACTACTATACTTTGCAAGTGCAAAATTGGCATACAATATGATTCAGGCTGTTGCTTCCTCAACTCAATATATTTTTTGTTGAGGAAAATCAATTAAATCATTAATTTCTCTTCCAAAAACTTGTCAAAGAATCTCTAAAATTCTCAGAAACAGAACCAAGCTTCCTTGATGGTCTATGCATACCAAAAACTTTTAGTTACCTCACTAGATTTTTACACATGACAGTTTTTAGCATATTCTGAATGCTCATCATTTGACTTCAAGGCCCTGTATTTATCAATGTCTACAGACCTGAGAATTTTTAATTTCAGTAGCCCTTAGGCTTCATAGGCAAGACAGGTGGATCTCTGGTTAATATATTCATGTTGATATTAATGCCATACATTGGCCACTTGGCCTTTACAGTAGAGTTTAGGATCTCAGTTAGTTAGGATACCGGTTAGTTTTGCTCTATATTTCCGAGACCAACTTCATTGCATTAGCTACAAACATGACCAAGTGCATGATACCATGTTCTCATCCTATTTAAAGAATAAGACAGTTTTACTACTTTTGAGAATGGGACATGACTATGTAGCAAGGCACTAAAGGTAACACTTCTGAAATGACCTTTCAGCTTTCCTTTTCACTGTGATAGTTCAACTTATTTAGCTATCCCTGCCACTACCTGCTATTGAATATCTATAGTTAATACTAAAAATAAAGTCTATTCTCAAATGAAGTTTGAGATATTCACAGTATCTTAGGGAAAGTCAATCTATTACAAATAATTTTTTTCTCTTAACTGGCACACACCTTTACTGCGGTGTACATACAGACTTATTCCACTGAAGTCTAACTGTGGGCAAAATTTGGACTGTAGAGTATATTTTACCAGGGAGAAAAGTAATTAGCATTTGAAATAGTTTTTCAAGAGCTCTAAAAAAATTCTGAAAATAATACATGTACAGTGAAGTTTTTTAAGAGGAAAATAATCCTTGTGAGTAGCCAACAACAAATACCTATTCCCTTCATATTGTTTTTGTTTGTTTTTTCTCTTTCTAAACTGAACATGGTACTGATGCAAACTGCCCAATAATCCTTAGCAATGAGACTGAAGGATTAAGCTTAGAGTACAAAGGCAAACACAAGAACTGGAGTCATTGGGGAAGATCTTCCTAAATTTACTTACCTACTTGCCTCAGTTCTGAGGCCACACAGTTTTGGTGGAGAGGAGAAACCCAGCTTTAGCATGCACTTAATTCTCTTTCACAAGACTATTTACACTACCAGCACTAAATCATCTGATTACAGGCTACTGAACAGACAGCCAAATCTGGTCCTTTCTGTAGCTTAGGAGTGGGTCACCTTGAGACATCTGTTCTCATGTCCCTACCTCAAAGACATTTTCCCTATTGATTTTGCCTTAGTACCTTGGGATCCCTTGGGATCCATTGGCATGCTCCCTAAGCACCCAAACACAGGTAAAAGTTTATATTCACAGAGTTTTAGTAGAGGCTTATCATTCCTGTGTTGCTGAGAAAGAATGAAGGCGTGCAAAGAAAACCGATTTCACACAGAAAATCCCCAGCACCGTTGTCGAAACACCTTGTGTTTCAGTACATCAAACTAACTTTTAACTTCCTCCTTTCTTACGCTCCCAGAGACTATTTTTACAGTGTCGCAGTGTAATCAACACCTGCTGCAAATGCAGCTCTCTTTCTGTTCCTGTAAAGCCAAAGAAATCAGTAGCCCAAGTATTCCACTTCTCATGTTATATTCTGCAGTTCCTTGCATCTTCCGTTCTCTGCTCTAACTGTACACATCCTTTGTATTCTATCCACCACATGATGGGCTTGTAACAAAGACAAACAAACAAAAAGAAACATTTTGAGTGCTTGGTAGAAATTCAAATATTTCGCTCAACTGAAATAAAAAAAATAAACCTAACCTAAGCTGTCATGAAATAATGAAATTACTCTGGCAGTTCTATCAAACTATATAGACATGTACAGATCCTTTGAAGAAATGAAACTGCAGTTTCTCAAGTGTGATTTATAAGCAACACTGATTTAGCTGGGAGATAACACTGCTGTCTAATCATTAGTAGTCAGACAACAGCCATGTGAACACATCAATTATGGGCCACTGCCAAAAGCCCTTGAGATCCCAGAGATTAACAGCCAATCCTCTGTTTTACAAGCTCACATCAAAAAGAATATTAATAAGAGGAGGGGCAATGTGAAAGCTTGTCAGAGTAATTCACGCACTAAAACAAGGCATTTTTCCCTTTGCTCTGCCTTGAACTGGTCCATGAAAAAAGCTGGCATCAGCTACGAAGCATGAAGCTGCCAATTTCTCAGAAAATGTTTTTCATTAACATATGGGAAGTTGTGAAAGGCTGCAAAAGCTCTATTTGGTGGATAAAGGCGACAACTTCTATGCATTCCTCTCCTGAATGTATCAATTATACAACCTCAATCATTTTTTCAGATATTTGGAAATGAACATCCATGCACAGAAGTGTTTGATGGCTTTTCTCTCCCTCAAAACCAGAGCTGTTTATTGTTACAAACAAATTAGCCAGCCTTCAAGGAATCCATTTACTCTGACTCACTAATGACTTAGAAAAACTAAAGTGGAAATAGTACCAACTCATCTTCAGGTTCATTTCAGTCTTCAAATGTGTGGAAAAAAAATCCAACAATTGTGGTGCTTACTAACTAGTATGCAGTGTGGCTGACTAGAAATTTATTCTTCTTACATATAAATGCATGGAAACAAGGCAAGAATATACCTCCAAAGGGAGCAGTTACTCCTCTCTACAAATGTAAACATGCCTATTGAGATGGACCTCAACCAACCTGTTGCTGGCATTTTAAGTGCAGTGATATTAGCTAGATAGTCATCCAACCACTCACTGTCCAGTCATCAATTATGCTGTCTGGACCCTATTCAAGGGTCTGAAAATAGAGAGATGTCTTAACAGCATTGCTGCAAATAACCTGGGTTCAATTCTGTCAATACCATATCTAAAGGTATGGAATTGTGGTGACTTCCCAGAGCTACCTTTATATAAGCAATCACAGGTACTGCCAGCAACCTCTGAGCAAAGGAGGGGGCAAGAAGCAGGAACCTTTTAGACCGTCTCTGCTGCCCAAGAGCCAGTAATGTGAAAATTACACCTTCACAGCTCCAGAATACATATCCTTTGTTAGATGCGCCAGTTTTAAAAGTTCCCACTTTGCTGTGGTCTTTCAGACACTCAATCCCTTCACTTGTTTTTACATAGAATATTACATATACATATCCTACTGGAGGACGGCATATTGTTAGTGCAATTGACACAGCTAAGAGGGCCATAATCACACATGGAAGCACACACAGGCAGCAAGCGTTTCAAGCAGCAGATTCATATTGTAGAACTGCCCCTTTAGTAAACAGCTGGAGCAAAGAGATGTCAGTTCCAGGCTGTTTGCTCAGGTAACCATGGCAATGTTAGCCTCCACAGCATTACTGCTTCAGGGACACCTGTAATGGCAATTTTAATTCAGGGTACCAGTCCTTGTGTTCCTGTAGATGAACAGGTGGACAATTCACATGTGGCCAAAAGAGAATTCTACAACTTGTCTCACACTTTTGGTGGGATTTATATAGGCATGCCAGTTAGCTATCCCGGGGCCCAAGGGAAAGTGTGACAGTGACAGCTCAGTTTGGAATGGGTTTCTGCAGAGGTGGGACCACAGGCTAAGAATGCGCTTTGCACGGAAGGGGACAGCCGACTCTCACACAATCACTCTGCCAGCACAGCCACGGAGATGGCAACTGCTGCCAGAGACGTGCAGCATCTTAAGGTCACACTGAATCTTAATAGATTAACACTGTGCGTGAGTCCTTTGCTGGCTTAGGTTTGCACTTTATATTCCCATAGCGAAAGCAATGCCTGGAACATATCAGGTCCTTAAGGATATATCACTTGCAGTTTAACAGCTGAAATGACTTCAGAAATACTTTTTATCTTATCCTAGACATGTTTTGGAAATATATTCACTGTTTTAAAAGCAAAGATTTCCTCTGATACATATCCAAAAGCAGTATGTTTCTCTTACATGTCCAAAAAGAACATCATGCTATGAGAGCCAGCCTAAAACATCTCAAGTTTTTAATTTCAGTGTATGCTCTCTTTCTGTCATTCTGTGAAGACTAGTGATTTTGTGATTCAATTGCTTAAAAACTAACCTGGGAAAACATTTATCAAGCAGATATCTTCCAAAGCAGTAACTTTATAAGCACATCATCAAACAAGAAAGTGATTCAACCATTGTGCAGCTGACAATGGTAAAAAAAAAAAAAAAAAAAGAATTTTGGATTGAAAAGAAGTTAAATTTATTATGAAGCTATGTTTTTGTTCAGCTGGCTGGGACAGGAAATTTGTCTTCCAAATGTTCTCTAACATTGTTTTCAAATTTGAATGAACTAATACAAACTAATACCAAATGTTGGACTTAATGCGCCAAGTGACATGAGTTAAGTTTGACAGGAGTGGCCTCCCAGTATCTAGCAAATTAAAAAGAAAGACTGTTTATCTATTTTTAGACTGTACTCAAACCAGGGTCAAGATTTTCTAAGTTTCCAACTTAAAGACATCATTTTCAGAAAGCACTGAGCAGTCTGTGTACAAAAATCTGGGACTTTTGAGATGTCTCTTATCGGGCAATTAGAGGTTCTCTTAAATCATAATTGAAAATTTTGATTTAAGAGCATAAACGACTAACACAGCACCTGGATCAATGGGATCCTATTAGAAAAATGGAGACTTTAGCTGACTCTAATGACTCTTATATTGGCTCTTACTAGGTCTTCCAGCTCACTACCAATTAATGCAGGATAAAAACAGTGTTGTGGTTTAACCTGGCACAGCCATTCACTCACTCCCTCCTTGGTGGGATTGGGGAGACAATCGGAAAAAAAGGTAAAATTCGTGAGTTGAGGCAAAGACAATTTAATAGGACAGAAAAGGAAAGGAAAATAATATTGATGATGTAATAGAACATATAAAACACACGATGCACAAAGGAATTGCTCACCACCCAACAACCAACAACCAGCCAGTCCCTGAGCAGCAGCTACCCCCTCAGCCAACTCCACCCAAGCTTTATATGAGGAGCATGACATCTTATGATATGGAATAGCCCTTTGGCCAGTTTGGGTCAGCTGTCAAGGCTGTGTCCCCTCCCAGGATCTTGTGGACCCCCAGCCTGCTCACTGGCAGGGCAGCACAAGAAACAGAGGAGTCCCTGACTTAGTGTGAGCGCTGCTCAGCAACACCTAAAACATCAGTGTGCTCTCAACATTGTTCTCATCCTAAATCAAAAAACAGCCCTATACCAGCTGCTAGAAAGAAAATTAGCTCTATCCCAACCAAAACCAGGACAAGCAGCAAGTGAAAATAAACCCTTTCATAAAGTGAAGGGCAGGACTTAAGTCTTTTTTTGGTGGTGATCCTGTACAAATGATCCTCAGGTTCTACATGGCACAGTTCTCAAGGAAGTGTCAAAATGATATAGATTAAATGAGGGTTTTAAAAGAGGGAATGTATTAGAATATAATAATTGGATGATATCCCCAATACAGAGCCCCTGATGATGCAAAGCAGCAGAATCTTTATTACGAGCAACACCAGTTACTTTTTAAATTCACTATTAGAAAGGTTTTCAGCACTAACCGCGTCAGGCTCTAAACACTTATTTGCTTTAAGACAGTGTTAATGACTTAGTTAATCACACAATTTTATAGTTCTGTAATGTACTGTGCTGTAAAAAAATAAACCAGTGTTTATTACACCTCTGCTACCTTTCCTTTCCTTCTTATTGGACTGACTATTAAATGGGTTAAAGCAAATACTGTACTACAACAAAGCATAAAAAGTGTACTGGTTGACAACAGTTCTTAATATGTTACACAGTATTTTAGTTCAAAGCCTGCTCGCAAAGTAGTACAAAACACTACTCCCTGATACTGAAATTAATGGCATAGTTAATTTTCAATTTTGAGACGGCTACTTAATCTGAAAATGTAGAAAATGTTATCAATGTTAAATTACTTTAACGAGATACCAACAGATTAAAAATTAAGCTACCCTGCTTAATACTTGCTACCTTGTATTCTTACTAACATTTTAGTTAACTGAAAAAGGAAAAAGCTAAATTTTCTTGTCATTGTTTTTATTTGCTGCTGAAATTTCCCTCCTTTTGGACCTAAAAGTCCTTTTTGGACTAAAACCAACCTAGTGAGTTTTCCTTTTTCCATCTGAAATACAAAAGGCAAAATACAACTCAAGTTTGTATTTTTGCAAAATTGTGTGTTTTTACAAAGTCTCTTTGATGTCAACAATGTTTATGTGACAGGCCCTGATACTGTACTGTTAAAACTGCATTGAGAACAAAGCTTCCTCTATCACTGGAGAATCAGTATGACTAATGGCCAAGCAAAAAAGACTGGATCAAAGACACCTGAAGATGCAGTGTTTGTGTGTTGAGGACTGAGAAAGAAGAAAAGGCACAGGCACACACACAAAAACACTGGAAAAAGCATACACCGACACCCAACATACAGACACAGAGTTGGTAGCTCTTTGAATATAAGCAAAGAAGTGTGTACACATTTTAAAATTGCAACCTAGCTTTTTTCATAGAGAAAATATGGCAAAAAGAATCAGATAAACACATGCCTCTTTGATCTCGATAGGTATGATACAGAAAAGTCTTCACTCTTACACAGCAAAGAAATAGGTATTTCCTAGACTGGATTAGCTTGAGTATCTACTGAAAACTAACCACTTGCTTTCAATACTGTTTATAATTAAAAGGGAATCACCAAGCGTTTTATTAAAATTAGTGTAATGGTATTTGAATTATGAGGAGTATTTTTTTGCTGCTCCACAGAAAAGAACACAGTATATGTTGTTCCACCTCCAAACAAGTGAATATTATTTCACATTCCCAAATCATGCCGAAGACTCTGATGATAATGTAGGAATGGATACAGTCAGTCCTTATGGCATAGTACAGCTAATTTCCATGCTGTAATAGAAAAAACTTTCTTTGTGGTTTTGAAACCTAGGAATGTTATTTGAGATCACAGATGTATTTCTTTTGGTCTGAATTTAGGCTCTAAAAGTCACTTTTGATGGAGCTATTCGGTATGGAAATATACTGGCAATTTTCAATAACTGCATGATCTTGCCATCCCAATTTCACTGACTATAAAAACGGGATAGCTTCCCCCCCCCTCCTCCTTCCCTCTGGGTATTGTGAAGCTTATGGCCAGACTGTGTACTATATTTAATTAGAATCTAAAACCAGAACTGATGCCAGATTTTCAAAATAGCTCACAAATCAAAACAAGAGGCCAGATGTTCACAAGAACAAAGCACACTGGGTGCATGGGTTTCCCTCATAATGGCAAAAGTAGGTGCTAGACTGTTCAAAAATCTTACATAGTTGTAGGTGTTAACCACATTAAAAATCTGCCCTTCAGAAATGAACTCGTAATGCCTGCAAGTTCTCTGAGATCCTTGAAAGAAGAATGAAATAACCATGCATTGAAATAGTTAGAACTAATTCCTCTTTTCATTCACGTAAAAGGAATCTGGAATTTGGTCTTCCATCTGTTTGAGGGCACGGAAGAGACTGTTTCTTGGCTCGCTTTTTCCTTATTATCACACAGAAAGCTTTCCGCTTTTTATTGCACATGTTTGTTCTAAGCAAAATGAAGAAAGACGACTAAAAGTGGAGTAGGGTAGGATGCCAGTGGATAACTCTGACAAATAAAGCTATGTTTCCTTCTCCCACACACAAGCCTTCAGCTTAGTCCAATGCATCACAGGAGCACAAGGGAGGAGGATGTATTGGCTTTTTCTGCTACACTCACATTTGCATGAAAAGGAGCAGTCAAACGAAAATTAAGCACTTAAACAGCTTAAAAAAGCACTGGTTCAGAATACTGTACTTCAATAAAACACTCATTGTTATTCAATGCTTGGCAAATGACATTGCCATCACATACTAGTAGAAGAACCGTGAAGAATAAATGCTATCTGAAAAAGAGGCTTGTACTTACGCAGTGCTAATGACCATCTAAAAGAGCGATTCTGCATGGTTACATCCTCTTTGAAATTCACAGCTGCAGCTTCACAACAGCAGCCATACATCATAATCTGCAGCCATTTTAGGCTACCCTTGTGTGTTGGAGAGCAATATGGGCAGTGAGGAACTGCTAATCTGTAAAGTTGCAATCAAAAACAAGTTTATTCAGCGGCCACGACTGGAGGAGCAGAAGGTATTAATATTTTAATACCGACAACACCTTTGACCATAACAGCGGCGACACGGGGAAGAGATCTCCACGTTTAGGTCCATTACAGAGAAAACACACTCATTTTTTGATTGCTAATTCACTGTAACAGTGGCACGGAGCAGCACACAAGCCATTCTTTGAAAAGGTCAGATACCTGTGTTTTGCGATTTAACACTCACTTTTTAATTAACACGAGGAATTTGCTCACTGAACAACATGGTGATCCTATAAAACACCATTAATTAACTGCTGTACAGTGATTTCTCAGAAAGCTGACAGCTTGGGAACAAACATTATTTCACCATACTTTGAAACTGACATTCAAAGGCAATGTAAATATCCACTAAATTAATCACAGATTTGTGGGCAAACCAAAGATAGCCTCCACTTTCTAGATGCACAAGACTAACAGCCACCCCCAGCACATCAAAATATTTCCTCCTTCAAGCTCAGTTATATGGAAGCAACTACGGGTCTCTGTATAGTACATTATCTGTGGCTTATTAATACAACTCTTCTGGATCTTTAATTATGTTAGACAAAGTAAAACAGACTGGAAACTCTTTTGTCATTACTGTGCTCATTTGCCTCATACATTAACTATCTTTGCCTCTTTCCACCACTACCTAAAGCACATTTCTCAGGCCAGGCCACTCAAGCTAGCGCTCCACTGCCCTGTAAATGGCATCAATCTGGTAACTCCCACAATATCTGTACGTACAAATTTGGAAGAGGAAGCTCCAGAAGAGAGAAATGGGGCTGGTGCCAGTTTAAGCTGTTCAGAGTTCAACCAGAGGTTAACTGTAACCAGGAAAGACTGTGTTTTGCTTTCAGCCCCCTGTACTGCAACAGCCAATACATATCTATTGTGCTTCTTCAGCTTCTCTTGCTGAGATGAAAGCAGCTTGAAATCCATGTTGCTACAAGCATAAGCACCTATATGAAAATGCTGGCGCACTGAAAAAAGCTCAACCCTTCGGTAATTAGCTACTGCCACAGGCTCCTCTGCACTGGGAAAACACATCTAACAGGAGTGAGCTCATACAAAATGTCCATTGATATATATTTGTCACTGGGAAGCTGCATTTCAGCATTAAACACAGCACTTGCAAGATCTGGCTAGGGCCACAGAAGGACAACAAAGCCAGGATTCATGAGTCCCACTGTGTCACAACCCCAAGTGGGCAACACAGAGACTCAGTGAAGATACTGTCCTTCCCTCACAAAGGAGTGTTCCCTTTACACTCTCTTGCTGCCTCTTCCTTTCCAAAGAGGTGATTTTTTATTTCCTCATCATGGGATAGCTTATAGAAAGCTAGCTGATTGATGTGCATTAAATGCAGAACAACAGCATACCATTTCTACAGTCGCATCAGCACCTGGCTTCCTAAACAGCAGAGATTTGCACATAAGCTTAGCATCTATCAAATCACACCACTTGCACAAGGGATCGTATGCTCACCTATTTCCACAGGTTACCATTTACTGTTTCACCAGGTACACAAGGCTATTAACGGACCAATGAAAGGTCCCCAAAAGACCGCTTAGCACCCAAGAGTGTCATAAAGACAAGGCTGTTCCTGTCTTTTGCCAGCTCTGAGAAATGTGTTTTCCAGAGTCTGATGGCAAGTATGAACACAGAGGGAAAAAAAAAAAAAAAAGAAAAAAAGAAGAAATAAACCACCGCTCCTCATGATCACAAGACATGTTGCTTAACTTCTCCTCTCTCCCCCTCAATATCTTCCCCTGAAGAACTGAAGGGTAAATTTTCATCATATGTAAGAGAGCTTCATTCATGTGAAGTGACTCAGTTCCAGCTCCTACCATTATGCATGAAAGCCCTGCCCTTCTTGCTCTTTGTGATATTCTTCCTAGCTACATCCAAAGCCCAGTGAGAAGTTTCAAATGCTGTTAAAGAGGTCTGGATGGAGACCTCCAAGACAAGACAGCAAAGGAGACAAGGATTTCACCAATCAGGTTTCTACAGGCACTGCCCTTCAAGTTAATGAAAGCTTTTTAAAAAGGAAAGTCCTGACAGAGTTGTCCCAGATACACAGCTTCCCTTGGAGACATCTATACGTTTTTGAAGTTTCATGATACATTTCTATTAATTTGGAAATACTTTTCTGTCCTCAGTACCCAGTTGATAAGTCCACAGAAACAACAGGGGAAAATGACAGTTATACCATGCAAGCAGAGATTTCACAGTGTACACAACCAGTCAAATGAATGGCAGGGTCTTGAGGAAGACTTTGTCCCTATATTCTACCTCTTCTACTAACATTGAATACAGCATAAGATGGAAAAAAAAAATGTAAAAGGCACTACAGTGAGATATTAAAATGCAAGGAATTAGTATCACGCAAATGCAAGCAAAAGTAAGAATAATCACCCATCTTGTGGAAATAAGGAGAAAGAATTACACATAAAGCAGCAATGTCCTTCATGAAGAAAGCCGGCAATGTGACACAATAAAGTACAATGACTTTCAGTGCTTATTTCTCTTTATTTATTTTTTTTTAATAAATTTCACTGGTTAACCAGGAGACTGGAAACGTCAGTATAAATGCCCGCATAAATTCAGTACGTTTAGGCTGGAGTCACACATCTTGCTCAGCTGCAACTGAGCTCAATTGAAATGAGGGCATCGAACCCAGTTACTCATCTCCAGCCCCACCTCCCCTCTTCTGGAGATCACTGCCTTTCCCTCCACAGTGCCCACATAACCCACCTGAATTCCAGCCGAGTTGGACACTGGGGTAGAAAAATTGCACTATTGTGATCATCTGGACCTTTTTTCACACTCCCCCTGCCCTCAACAGAAGCAGGATAGGGAATGGCACACCTTGTAGAAAGTAAAAAAGTACCCATGAGTACTGATACGTTCTGGGTAGATGTTGTTAGAAGCCCTCATGGGATTACAGCTTGCGTTTCACTTCCAGCAACCTAAAAGAACTGTTCCACCAATACCTGAGGGCCGAGGCATGCTCCGGCAGGCAGCTACCCATCTTGTCCTGGCACTGCTCCATTCACTCCCATTCCGCAGATGCAGCCTCACCACACATCCAGATGCAAAAGCTACAGTACTGCCAAGGCATTTGCAGACACTCTTTTGCAAGAGAGCTGTGCAAAAACCTTTTGCGAGAGAACTGAGCAAAAATGTGACCTTTTGTGTCCAGAAGTCAAGAGGACAAGATTTATCATAGCCCGCTTCCATGCTGGCAAACCCATAAAGATAACAAAGAATTTCTGTAGTGCTCTTAAGAGGAGTTACTCTTGGAGGTACTGGTTCCTGGAAGTGCAGCCTGACTTAAATCAAGCCAAAGAAATGATGTTTCCCTACTCAACAGACTTGTGATGACGCTTTGCTCTCATATCCCAAACTAACAAAGGCAGCAATTCAACTCTGAAGCAGGCTACCCATTCATTTTTAAATGAAGCTGTATTTTAACAGGAGAGTAAATTAATCTCAAGGTAACCAATATTTCCTCACTGCTCATAGCCTGGATTTCTCAGCAAATGCTTTACAGATTTAGAAATGACTAAACCAAATTAGCCTAATTATGTGGAAAATCTGGTATACTGACTTTCCATTTCCAGATCAGGTGACCTTTAAGTCAAAACACTGAAAATACTGTGACTATGAGGACGAACAACAAAGGTGTCACACTCCTCTTCCATGGAACTGGTTTTTCTTTGCAAAAAAAAAAAAAAAAAAAAGTGACTCCTTTGTGCAACACAGGCAAGAACAGATCAAAAACACCCATGGGCTATTCTGGTAGAATTTTGTAGTGGGGGTTAAACCACTCACCACCACCCCTCATTCTTAAAGTAATACTATATTTGCCTGGCTTTTCTTCAAAGAATTAAAAGTTGATGAACATATTTCTAAGAAAGATGAGCTCTTATGCCACCATAAATATAATCAAGAGCTATTTTTATCTTAATGACTTAAAATCATGTCAGCAACTTCCTCGTCCTCAGAATTTTACCAGCTCCCTGGCTTCCAGTACAACAACAAAATTCAAACTAAGCCTCTATCAAATTTTCCCAAGTCCTAAGATTAAATAATTTCTTGGTCCTAAATTGTTGACTTAGAACGCAAATTTCCTTTGGAATTTACTGATACCCACATTCAGGACAATATTGCTTAATTACTGTTTTACTCTATCGAAGAGACAGAGAAGTCCATAGAGTCTATCAAGCATTTGGATATGGTACTACTGATAAAGAAAACCCTTAACTTTCTATTACATACTTCATTACTTTGATCAAAAATGGAAAACTTAGCCTGGAGTGAATTTGTCTACTGATAGTTAAGCCTCACACACCCACAAAAAAACAAATACTTTTGTCCTGACAATTTATGAAACTTCACCTGTTACTCCAGTGCTATCATTTTTAAATTGCAGTGTGACCATCCAGGTATCTGTTAGAAGCAGTTAACAAGAATAAAATTACGTACTTGTAAGCAGATGCAAATGAATATTACCACGCAGAGGATATGCCTTAAAATCTCCTATTGTAAATTTCCTATTACAGACTGGTTTTGTAGCTCTGCCAGTCACATTATACAAGTTCTACAGTACAATATGAACAAAATCGTAATACCAGAACATAATGTGAAGTTCTTCAAGGGTCACTTAGAACCTTAAATCACTTAAAACTCAATCACTTAAAATATGATGTCAATGCTCATTTTACCAAAGAGATATCAGGTAACAGACTGGTTTAATGTTCCAACGGAAACAGACATTTCACTGCTTCGGGAGAAAACAAAGGGACATAAACATACACAAATATGCATACGATTAGACTGCATATAAGAGACCCAGCTCTTACGTAACTTTCATGGCAGGTTTTTCATTACAGAGATGTTAGTGCTCGTGTTGCTACTTATTCCAAAGCAACCGGACTCTGCTCTTCACTGCACTGGGCCAAGCGGCCTCTTCACTGGGAATGCAGCTACATGCACTTCACCCTGTACTATCTCTCATTCTCTGGATAAGGAAATACAGCAGACAAAATAAAAAAATTCTCTACTAAGAAGAATACTGTTGATAGTATTGGCCTTCAGTTGGAGAGTGTAATATTTTTAATAGCACAAGCTACTGGGAACACTCTTTATGTTTGTTCATACATAAGCAGAGTAGCATCTTCTACATGTCAGTAAATTTCAATCAAGCAATATGAAAAGAAACAACACATAGCGTTGCTAAGCACTTAAAAAGGCCACACCTGCAGCTCATTAACTTTTTCCCTATGCCCTTACAGAAACTATAAAATATAATGTACACTAAAAACTTTCCCATCCCTCTGGATTTCAAATATGACCAACTGAAAAGTTTTTTTTTTCTTGCCTCTTTCATCAACTTGCCACTAGCCAAAGGGATAAAAAACCTCAGTGTCCACTTTATTATAATCTAAAGGGAATCAAACTAAAAAGATGCTTTGTAATGACTTCAGATGACCAGACACAACTTGCCAAACTCAGCTATGCCTGCTCCCTCTCTCATGCAAAGTTCCTAGGCCCACTGAAGACAATAAATGGCATATCTATAGCCAGTTTTACATAGGCTAAACATATTCTTCAGAAGGTTCAAAATCTGATCAAATCAAAGCCAATTTTCACACAAGCAATCATGACAAATTTTCCAAGGAGGTTTTGCCTACCAAGTTACTGGCAGCAGGGATGTCCTGTATAAATAAAATGTTTTCTTTTCCATGATGGTTTTTTTTTTTTTCCTTTAATATACATTTCCCCTACTCAGACTTGGCAAATTCTTTTTCACACCAGTCATGGTGAGGAAATTACAGTAAAGTAGAGAAAATTGAACTCAAAAGGTAAAAGTTTTGAAAGGCTATAAATTACTGAAACAGAGGAGGTTCAAATGAAGAAGCCTCAACACCCTTTACTGTAGAGGTTACTCCACTTCTGCTATAATGCTTTCTTGACTTTGATCTTTAAACCAATGACTCATGAAAATGATATCTTCAAATTTACAGGCCACCAGTAAGTGGGTCTTTAAAAAAATGTTGTACAACAATAAAGCAGGAACTGCAAGTACTTCTTAACCATTTGAACTGCCAACTAATTAATTACGATACTGAAACAAAGGCCTGTTTAAAAACCTCACTCTTAAAAAAGAAAGAGAAAAGGGGGGGGGGGAAGAGGGGGGAAAAGGTCTTGTGAGCAAGCCAAACTGCATTTCAGGGAGAGAGGTTCAAGAAAATGTATTATGTTTGCTCACATTAAGAGAGGCATTTCTCCCCCACCCCATTCAGACAGAAAACAAAACAGGGCAGCTCTTCTTGCACCGACTGGTGCCCCTTAGCTGGAATCAGCTCCAGTTGTCAGGTTCCTGTCAGCCTGTAAAGCGCACCAACACTTCCCTTCTCCCACCCTTTTTGTTCCTACTTAATATGTGCACTTTGCTCAGCAGTCTTTGCTGTTAAACAATTCATTTTTTCCTTGCCTCCTCTGCTTTAGGAGGAGGCAAAAATAGCAGGACTTAGTCACAAAATATAAAGCTCATTTCCTGTACCTTAGTGCCTCATTCTTTCACCTCCTTGTCCATAGGATTTGGCTACCAAATAGGTCTTAATCTGTAAACAAAAGATTTGCTCTACAATTAAACCATTCAGTTCCTTTTTTTTTTTTTTTTGGCTGCTTGGCTGCTGTCCAATGTGGAGGCTCACAGGTTCTTCTATTATTTAGTGCTGGTTAAAAGGCAATAAGCTCATTTGGAGTTTATAAAACTATAAGCTATCAACAAAAGCATTTAATGCTTCTCTGAAGCACTGCCGCTTTTGCCTGAAAAATTAATAATGTATGGTTGTGTGTGTGTACACACATACATGTGGATGTGGGGGAGTGTCTTTTTATGTGCTGGTCTGGTTAAACACTCTGGATGTCTTTAAGTCAGTTATTGTAAGCTACAAATACATGCATTTCACTCCAATTTTAATTGTCTGTGTACTTTTTTCTCAACAACTGACAGTCACAGGAATTGCAATTCACCATGGCTCCAGAGCTGAACCTCAAAGACCTTGATGTTGTATGAGGAAAAAGAAAAAAAAAAAAAAAGTCATGCTGCTGCAGTATTTCACAATGTTTGCACATACTATTTCCTTATAAAGCGATGTTGTCACGACAGTCTACTAGAGTAAGTGAAACCTTTAGAGAAATAAATAACATGTTAGGCTTCTCATCTCTGCAGTTAAAGAGTCACCCACGACCCAAGAGAAAACAAGATAACATCAAGGTCATTTTCCTTTATGTCTCTTTTTACATTTTCGTTCTTGGTGAAAAATATATTCTCGGGGACTATGAACCAAAACACAGCATGTGCGTGTTCGCCTCCATTCAGATGTTTATACATACAACGTGGGGCTAGCAGGCCACCACCTCAATATGGGATGATAAAGACAATGAAATAACTTTTTTTAAATGTGTCTATAAATAAAGTGACTTATTGTAAATGAAAAGCTAAATTTACAGCTGTTAATCTCATTTAGAAATGACAGGTACTTAGCAATATCAACTTCAGCAATATACTTTCAATGAAATTCTGCAAGCCTATTTAAAGTCTATTACAGCTGCTGACATCAATCTGCCAAGCTGCAGAGTGCTAAACTCCACTAAAGATTTGCACCTATAAATTTAGCTACTGGTATATTTGAATTAAATACACCGTGTTTCTCCATATAGGCAACTACAGACATAAGACATTGAGGTGAATGGGCAATGCAGCAGAATTGTAACAGAGCCTCTGATGACGGTTGCATCTGAAAAAGGGCTCAAGTTCAGACTCCCACTTGGGTTTAGATTCCAGTCCTCTCCAGAGAGTTTTAGTCTAGATTGCCACACTTTCCACTTCAAATTTCACTTCTTCCCCAATGAATACAACATTAAAGGCCATATTCCTACTGCAACTGCTCACAGAAATATAAACACTACAGAAGAATCCCAAAAACTTAATTTATGTAAAATATCTTAAAGGTACACCCATGTACTCATGTATATGCATGTATGCATGCACACACAAGTACAGCCACATGTGAGGGGACACACACAGATTTTAATTAGCTGTACCTATTAAGACTCAGCAAAGGCTAGATGAATCTCTGTCTCCCTACTCCCAGCCAAATGACAACTTCTGGAGCTCCAAATAATAGGTGGCAGGCAGAAAGGTCGCAAGTAGTGAAAGTCCTAAAAAATTACTTAAAGGTTAAAAAATAATAAATGTTGTGCTAGCCCTGCAGAAAATAAATGTCTCATATCCTGAACTGGCACAGTTATCACAACCAAATTTGAACCTTAATTATATGTATTGTTGCTTTTTCAAATTTACCCATATGCAATGTATCTTCAATAATCACCAACCAGCTGACAAGGTTTTGTAAAAATTAAGCAGTAAGAGGCATTTTAAACCTATAATACATATTTCAGTTTGAGGAAAAATGTAAATCTTGGAAGTAATCTGAAAATAGTTGGCAACTTTTCCTCCCAGAGTAAATCTGAAGGCTCAAAAATAAATATTCAAGAGCATTAATTTGTTTCTAGATGTGTGCGTGCAAGTAAAACAGCAGCCATAATGTAGAAATTTGAGTCACATTTTGCAACTAATTGGAAGCAGATTAGAATTCTGCCTCAGGGGAACATTGTCAAACTAGAAGCTGGAGCAAATGAAGAAAGAGGTGAAAGCATCGTGAAGAGCTGACAGATTTACAGTGCTCAAGGCAATAAACGGGTACTAGATGAAAATGAATGTGCTTCACTGTACTGCATGCAGTTTTCAGTCATATCTCAGCAATAACAGCATACAGCCATGAACCTATTATTTTCAGAGAGATGGTGAAGGAAAGAGTAAGAATGAACAAAACACTATTCAGGCGGTGTGCAAAAAGATATAAATCATACAGCAGCTGAAGTTGTTACCAGAATAATCAAATTGGTCATACTGGGCCCTGTTTTGTAACCTGGACTCATCTCAAGCAGGAGTTTACACAGACATAATGCAATGAACTACTTACTTGAGTTGAGAAAGGGCTGTAAGCCCTTGCTCACTGTGAGCAAGAGGCAAAGCATTAAGCTCTTAAGAGGAAAAAAAACATAATAATAAATCACACAGACTTTGTATTTTTAAAGCTAAGAAAGACACAGAACCCTGAGACAGATGAATTGGGAGGCAGGAGGGAAAAATCCTTTTCAAAGGCGGATTAGGAAAGGTTGGAGGGGAATATAAAAATGAAAATAAAGTGCAGAGGCTAATGTACCAATGCTGTAATGGAAACAGCTGCTAGCTTTCTCCTTCAATGTTTGGCATCTGATGCAGCATCACAGGAAAGACTGTTAAAGGACCTCGACGTGAAAGGTAAATATAAACTATTAGCCAAAACTCAGTTGCTGTGTTTGTAAAACAGTAGCAGGTCTTTTCAGTGTATATGTATATAAACACACATATATACTTCCCCCATATATATGAGTATATATGTGTTGATATACATAGATACATACACATGTACAATCCTGTCCTTAAACAGCAACTAGTAACACTACTACATGACACTGGCCCTTACTACTGGCTGAGGTGGATAAGAATATGAATTTAGTTTATCAGTAACACTGGGTGTGGAACAACCACCTTCACTGTTCTTAAATTGCAGCAATATTTTTCCTTAAAATTCCACAACTCCAGTGCAATTCAACATACACTGCCTAACATTGAACTCAGGGCAAAAACTAACCAGCACAACTTTAAGTCAAGTATGTTCAATATATCTAGAAATACTGCAGTATTAAATCCTTATTGTCAGTGCAAGCTAACTAAACAACTCCCTGGACATTTACTAAATCAGACTTAAAACTCCTAGCAGCAAAACAAAGTTCAACTGAGTAATGAGGTCCATTTCTAATTGTATTTGCTTCTAACTATTACCTTCTGTCACAGAGATACAGATCTAGTTTCATTTCCCTCCTTCAAAAAGGAAGAATTGGCAAGAACATGAAACCCCAAAACATGCAACTACTGCCACTACTCCGCTGCTATAAGCCTATAATAAAGCACAGATTTGATAGTACTATCCATGCAGTGTGGCGAACCACACACAAATAAACAGTTCTCCGTGAAGAATGAAAACTCAAAGACCAAACACTTCCAATTCAAACATTATTGTTGCTTTTAACATAAGCCATCCACAGAATCAGCCAAGGAGGTGACAGGAAATCCAAAAATAATTTGGTCTGGCCATATGCGCTATGAGAAAGGAGATTACAGGTTGCTTTTCGCTCTTCTTACTGATTGAGGGAAGCAGTGAAAACTATAAAAGCTACGTGGATGTAACAGGCTCCTATGGTACCACTCCTGCAACAGACCACGGTCCAGCACAGCATCACCGAAATTCATCAATAAAGGTGGCATTTGAGTACTGTGAATTTATGTTGGGGCGGGGGGAAAGCAGGCGGGGTTGGCGGTGGACTTAACAAAATCCCTGAAGTAATTCAATGTCTAATGCAAATGACTAAATGTGTGCAAAATCAAACTGTCTAGTGCACACAGTTAAAGAGGCCAGATGTGCCTCAAAACTTCCTGGGAAACTAAGCCCAAACTTGGCACTTTCTTTTATCAGAATGAAGAAAGCGACCTCTAGGAGTTTATAAAAGTGTGACCAATCGGAGCTTAGTCTTCTGTTGCTAATTGAAGCATGAAAAAAGAGAGCCAGTTTCTGCGGGTAAACTACAAACATATACTTTTTATATTCCACTGCCACATGATAAAAAACAGAATCAAGCTGACTTGTAGAAAATTGACTGGCAACCAAAGACCAAGCTATTATTTCAAACTGTTATGGGAAAGCAATAAAATTGCTACCAGGTCTCCTCATGTTACTCTTCAATAAAAAGAAGCCATCAGGGAAATAAGAGGAAAAGAAAACACATCAAAACCTCTAAAGTTTCTTTAAGTAAAAATACACTTCTGTGGCATAATGCCATCTGCTTCTTAGTTAACATGACAAGACAATTCAACAACTAGAATGCCAGTGTTTTGAAAACACCAAGTAACCACAATCAATAGGTTTTAGTTTGCTCTTTTAACTGCAAAAGCTCCATTCAGGTGCCACTACTGGCACATGCTTCAAACATCCCCATGAGGACATTTTTCTAACACTGATGAAGATTCTCAGGGGACAGAAACACCTCAGCCAAGCTGGTGCCCAGGAATAAGATTTAGGCTAGGAAGACTCAAAAATTCGGAGAAGAAGATGGGAGAAGGTAAGAGAACCAAAAGGTCAATGTTTATTTTTTCTGAATAGTTGGACTCAATGATCTTAAAGGACTGTTCCAACCTAAATGATCGTATGATTTGTGAAAATCAGTAAATCAAAATGGTTGAGGAAGATTTATCATAAAGGACATACAATTCAACATAGTACATCTTCACTTCCAACGTACTGAAACAAAGAGTTTCAAGTTTCATTCCCAATGGCTTTGATCTGAATAGCCTCAGTGGACGTTACAAGTAGATGCTAGAAGAGTTGATCCCTTTGCTTTAAGACTTAGCCAACTTACAAGTATTTTCCAACTTACAGAAAAAGCAGACATGTTATAAACTTTTATCACTAAAATGCCGCTTTCTTACTTGCAGTGTTGGCTTAATATTTCAGAAAATTTAATCAACATCACAGCTACACTAGAGCTTGAAAACCTATATATGGTCATAAATCCTATCTCATTGCATGCAACTTATCCTACTCATTCTCTTAAGTCGATTAATCAAGCAGTCTTTATATATAAGCATATATATTATGTATGTGTACATGCAACCAGGGGCATGAGGGGAATCATGCCAGGGGCATCAACTACCTATTCCCATCCCCTTGAATTTTCTCTTAGCTTCTTCCAAGAAGGAAGGGGGGAAATTACAAAGAACCCACTTGTCAGTCAAGTCATTCTGAATAGTTTTACAACCTTTCATTCAAATATAAAGGCTTTGTTCCCATTGCCAAGACCATTTAGTCAGAATTAAAAGAGAAAATGCAATAGAGAGTGCTTACCGAAAACCCTGGCTGCAGCACAACCAAAAGTCATACTCTGATCTTCGTATTTGCCCAAATGGCTACTCATAGCCTCCAGTATATTGTGGTTTTAATTCAAGAATGTAATCAGAATAAAAAAGAGAAATGTTGTGATTTTAAATATCATTTAAAAAAAACCCTCAAGTCCTGCTATGAAAACTGGTAACTATTTTTATTAAAATTACCTCATTTCAAACATATTTTTAAGCAAATTTAAAAATGATAGCTTGTACTATTATTCACTTTGGCAAAACGCTGCACACAGAAGGGCTCCATTGGTCAGAAACATTGATGCAAAAATGGAAAAAGAAAAAAAACTTTATCAAATTGAAAAGAAAAAAGAAAAAAAGATTTAAAAAAACTTTTCTAAATTTTAAAAGGTTATTTGCTTTTTCTAATTATGTCATCATCAGAATTTTTTCATTAAACACCATTTTGGTCTTTCACCCAACAGGATGATATGACAGACCAAAACTTTTTAAAAAGATCAATATATTTTCTGTGATTATTATTAAGAAACAAAAATAACTCCTTGACATGTAAACACTAAAACAAACACAAGTTTTTAGCAAAACTATGGCCAGCCCTTCAACTGAAGTCACTGCATCCACAGATCCACAGGTGTGACCTTATCTGAGGACTTGTGAAAGGACATTATTTCTGTTGTAAGAAATAAAGAACAATTAAGGAGTTAGATAATCTCTCCAGCCTTCCAGGAAATGTAGTGAGCATATCACCACGTACATTAGAACATTATGTAAGTACAATATAAAGCTGGTACAGTGCTAAGCGTGTTACATAAAGAATAACCTGGCTGACGGATCATCTGTACAAAACATCTCAGCTCAGAACAAGGCAGACTCTAAAACTTGGGTTATATTCAGCAAACCCAATTATATATCTCATGGAACAAATCTGGAACATGTAGCTGACATGCCATTCAATAAGCAAGTACTGTATCTGAGAAATACAGAACATGTGGCAATGACAGAAAGTAGCTACAGAAGTAATCTAACCTTTTTTTCAAGGGTGGTGATGGAAAACCAAAATAGAAGTAAAGGTGGTGTTTCTAATAGCAGAAATGTTAGGATTTCTGAGACCATATTCCTGATGACGTTCATAAAATGCGCTCGATACCACATGTACCAATAACACCATGTAAGACGTGGAGAAAGAGTTTTTCTCTTTGACTCTACATAAGTAAAAAGAATGCTTCAAAATGAACATTGCATCCAAGGCCATGGATCTAGGGTCAAGGATGCATATGCTGTCAAGATACTGCTGACACATGGGGTATTTTGAAGAAAATTTTAATTCTAAGCATATTTGTCCTATGTCCCCCATCTCCATTTCCTTATATCCTCTCCTCAGCCAAGTCTTCTCATCTACTGTTTCACAGACTATGTTTGTTGACCTTTAGTCCCATGTGTGGTCCTGAGACACATGTGTAATCTTAGTGGCTTCAGGGGGGAGAAAAAGGTGCCGGGACACAATCTCATGCTCATTATTAACTTCCCACCTGACACCTTTTCAGGGATATCTCAGACACCTGCTCTCCTACCTGTCCAATGGATTTTAACAAGTGGATGCATGCATTCCAGCTGTCAACTGGAACAGTCTTGACATAACCTGCACAGTCAGCAGGGCATACACAACTGTTCTCCACGACCATAGAGACCATAGCAAATGTAGAAAGCACACACAAGGCACTTGGGACTGCCATCCATCAGGCCAGGAGGTACAGAACATGCTGGTGGGATTCTGGACATGTGCAGCATAGCATCATGAGGGAGAAGCAGAGGGAGATCAGTGCAGCCCTGTACAATGTCAAATTTTCAATTTATAATGGGACCTCGATGGTCCACCCTGCGCCTATTCTCAACAGCCTTTTATCTAAGGAAACCATTTTTTTTTCACTGTTGTGGATTGCTGGGTTTTTATCAATACACCTGTTTTACAAAACAAGCACAGGACAAGGCCTGCTTTCACTGAAGGAACAGCATTTAGCCTACTTTTACAAATGCAAATCGCATGGATAACACAGAGCAAATAAAGGGGAGCCTGCATTCAACATGCAAAGGATGTGTCCAATTAACAGAGGGCAGGCCACAGTATCTCCCACGAACAGCAGTAGGACGGAGCCTACAGATGACACCTTTAAAACACTAGATCATTCATTTCTTACAAAAAAAAAAAGTATCAAGAGTTTTAGTATGCAAGGAAAACTGCATGTTTCAGATTTATGATTTACGTTGTTGTCGATAAAATAGCTTTCCAATTATCGAGGGCCTGGTAGGAGAAGCTGGAATGCGTTATGTGTTAATGATCACAACCAGGGGTCCAAGCTTTACTCTTTTGTCAGAGCTGCAGCAGATCCTCCCCGTAGCTTCACCATTAACATGTCTGTTTCCTGTCAGACCACTCAGAGATAATGTCATTTATCTCAGGGCGGCACAAGACCAGTCATTAGCTTCAGTAAAAGACCTCAAACAAAGGCCGGATGGCGTTTTATCCAGGGCTGGTAGGCTGCAGCCAAGAATCTCATTGCCTAACAGTGCAGAACTTGAGATATCTTTAAAAAGAGTAATTTTCCCCCTATCAACGATTCTAGAACACCTCTCTGAAGAGCAGGAAAGTCTCTGCATGGAAAATTTTAGTCAGTGGTTTTATCATGTGCAATTAGGTGACTGATAAGACCTTGCTAAAGTTATCCTTTGAGAGACTTTTTTTTTTCCCCCCTTTCCTTTTACCTAGTTGGGAAAAACTGACAGAATAATTCAGGTTCTACCTAAATAGTAAGACCTTTGAAGAACTGACCCTTATTGTGTTTGCCTGCAGGAGGTGATTCACTATTATAAATTCTTCAATGACTGAGCTTCTGGAAATCTCTTTAAATGAAAGTGGAACTGGTTAACTGTATGTACGAACATGTGTTTTCACAGTCTCTCCTGTATTATTGCATTTCAGAAAGCTTCTATAAAGTGCCAGGTGAACTTTTTAAAATAATGATGATAATAATAATAAAAAGAAAGAGAGTTGAAAAAATATGAGCAAATCTCAGCTATTCGATTCCTGTTTTTATGCTGAAAACTAGGAACAGATGGTACTTTCCATGTACTTGAATCTGGTTATTGAACACCTCTATGGTTACGGGAGATTTCGCTTAGCACTTTTAACATACATTTCATTTATTGGACTATAAAATGCTACTTTAGAAAAACAAGTCTTTATATAGCTATAATTAAAACAGTCTTGCAGGAAAGCCCTTTAACATGGAGAACATGGTTAACCTCATGACATCTGGACAATCAATCCTTTCCTTTTTACTGGGTATTTATGAAGTTATTAAAATTGTAAAATTACCAATGCCCAAAGTGAAATATTTTTCCAGTAGTTCCGAGTAAGGTTATCAGCTCCCCTTACTTTATTTTAAAAATGTTCTAGACCAGCCCCCGTTGTGTTACGCTCACTCTTGCTTTGCCCAGGAATTCAATAGAGGATCTGGCCATACATATTGGCAGAGGTCAGCAGGTTCACACGGAAAGCTTTCCTCAGCCAAAGGGCAACACCTCTTCACCCAGCTCAAAAAGCAACGTCACACTACTAGACAGCACTACAGAACTTTAAGAACCTTGAGCTGTGCTTATTGTTAGACACCCATAGTTATCAATGTTTTTAACAGCTAAATCCCTTATGTAGCTTTCAAAACAGTTTGCTGTCAAACAACAATAGACTTTGTTCTTTAATTACAGCAAGTGACCTCCCTGCCCTTTTATTTCACAGTGAATAAACTACACCCAGGGCCGGCAAGAGAAGTACATGAAAAGCATATCTCCATAACATCATTAATCAAAGCATGTACATGATTTACATCAATAGGTAAAATGCACACAGAGTTTGCTGATGGAGTGTAAAACACCCTCAATCTCACTATTAAAAAAAAAAAAAAGTAAAAGAGAAGATAAAACAAACAATAGCAGCCAACACATTAATTTGCTGAAGACAACTTTCAGATGTGAGATGCAGTCTTAATGAGAAGCTATAAGCTAACACCATAGAAAAATTCAACCCTGGAGTAGCACTAGGCTGATTCATTTAAAAACTGCAACTAGACACCTCTGATTATAGCTTTGTATCTTCTGTATTATTTTCACGTAAGCATACTGATTTTCACATGCCAAATACAATTTTCCCATATCTCAGAGTAAATTGTGACTGTTTGAATCCCAAAATCTCTTTGCAACACACACAAAGCAAATTATTGTAGATACTCTGAACACTTTTCAGTGAAACAGCTATGAAAAATACAAAAAAGCTTTGCTAAAACAGATGAAGAGTTCATGCTGACAAACAGTCAGTAACTGTGCTAAAAACAGTATGGATGAGAAATGGAAAATGGAGACAGGTTTTAACACCAAAAATCTTAGGAGTGGTTAGCCTACCTGTCAAAGCTACTTATTCAGACATGTCACTGGTGGCTTAACCACAAAATGGGCTGCACGAATATAGCTCAAACATCTTAGAATTACAGCATACTTTGACTTTATCCACATATTAGGGGAGTGGCGACTTTTACAACATACTTGCGGTTTCTGCATAAAAGAGCCAGCAGAATACAGTCATTGATTTAATTAGGCTTCATAAGATCCCATTTATCATGTTTTACATGACTTTCTGCAGCAAGGAAACAGAATAAATAGACCAAAAATAGACATTGAAGCATGCTGTGAAAGCTAAACAGTGACTACAACTGCTGGGAATCTGCTCCAAGCTTTCACAAATAGTAAACAAATGCAATATTATATTCTACTCCACTACAAAAACCTGTAGATTTTGAATCACCAGGCATGATCTAATCATGTGTATCTAATAGGAAACATCCAAATTCATGAGATAATGTCTTTCACAATATTAAGATAACTGGAAAATTATTTTAACATGCAGGCTTGAAAATTATTTATCTACAGACACAAGGTGCTTTGTGCAAGTACAGCATATATGTTATAAACAGTCAGAGCAAGAACACTTCAGGAATGTAAAACCCTTCAAAAAAAAATCTTACTAATGATTATTAAATATATAGAGGGAAAAGCCAGCAGAACGAACACAAACCACTTAAATTTCACTAACAGTGCCACAGGCTGGGCTTAGGGTTGCAACCATTGTCAGCAAGGAGCTTTACTACTATTGTCTGTCTAGAAGGGGACATTCTTTGGGAAGAGAATGGCTCGCGGATGTTATTTAAGGCAGCGAGCAAGCAGAGCGCTGTGCCAGACAATGGCCAAGGCTGGGCGACCCTGGTGTGCGAAGCCCCTCTTACAGCCAGTATGTGCCCACAGCAGCGGCTGTGCCTGGAAACGCGAGCCCCAAACCTGTTGTCCCCCCTGGAGCAACAGCTACAAACACAAAAGTGTACCAGGGGCTCCGAAAACCCTCCGGGTCCCTACGTGTCTGCTCCGAATTCGCACGCCACCCAATTTACACCGCACGCAAGAGGCGACTGGCGTGTACACGGATTCTTCATACAATTTCCTGTGTGACTAGAGAGTGAAAAGAACACAAAAACGGGAGAAACCACACCACCCTCTAATCTCTGTTGCCATGACAGCAGCCTTTGAGATACTGAAATGTTCAGATTGCCAGCTAAACAAAATTGTTGAATGTGAACATTTGGCTGGGAGATTAAAAGGCTAAGGGGGTTGCAAAAGGGCAGTACCTCCCACATTCCAGGCAGCCACTGAATCCAATCAAATGGCTCTGACTCTTTAACCACAGCCATTGTGAAGACCGGATTAGGGCAATTTATCTAGATAGTTAAAACAGATTAGAGAACTGCAATTTGAAGACTATTGGCAACAGAAGTAAATGCCTACTGTACTAAGTTAATAAAGAGACCGTGAGATTTTAGGACACCTTTCCGCCGCAAACAGAGCTTTCATAAATCAAAGCGCAAACATATACACATGAATTACAGCAATCTGTTTTTCTCATCTGCATTTGGAAAAGGTCACAAGGCTCATTCAAATTCATCCGTAGATAGGCTACCTTAAAAGCAATAATATGCATACAATATGGGATTTAATTTGTTCCTTGCCTTGAACAGAAGCCCTTGAAATTATCTCGCAATTTTAACAAATATCTGATGTCACGAACACCCAAATCTAATCCTCCAGTCGACGAATATTATAAAAACTTCAACATGACCGAAATACAAAAAAAGCCAGTAGCGGGTTGTAAAAAAACATAACTTTTCCCTCAGACCTTCAGCCCTCCCAGACACTTGCAGACCATACAGTTAATACCGACCCGAAAGTTTTCCCATTGCTGAACATTCACTCAGGGAAGTTGTAAAAGCAGGTAATTTAAGACCAACAGCTGACAATAAAGTCACAATCTAACACCCTGAGATTGTTCACTTGTGGGGGGGTGTTGGTTCGCTTTATTTTTCAGGCAGACCCGGTTATCTTTGTTTAACAACCTGTAGAATTCATCAGACTTGTAATCCTGGGCCAACGCTTGCCCCCAGGTCCCCCAGAAGACTTCTGCTGCCTTACGGACAGAACAATTCCCGCCAACACCAGAACCTCCTTCAACCAGCAGTTAACAAAAGCCAAGCTCTCCCTCCACCCTTCCCGATGAACAGAACCGTGGCCATGTATTATTCTTAGAGAAAGCATCCTTCAAAAGGTAACGTAACAGAAAGGAAGTAAAAAAAAAAAACCAACCACACACCCCCATCTGATTTCTTTCGTACATTTCAACCACTCAACAAGCGAGCAGTTCGCATCCAGGAGCCAGCGGGGCTCAGAGAGGAGAGGTCCCCCAGAGAGGAGACAAACTGCTCCCCTCTGTTCCGAGAGCTCTTTTGCAGACAGGCGTCTCCCAGCACAAGGTGCATTCCCCTCCTCCCAGCCTCCTCCTTCCAGGAGGAACGAGAGGCACCGCCTGGCTGCTGGCTCCTTCCTCCCTGTCCTCCACACCAGCTTCTGGGGCCTCTGGGCTGCTGTACCACTGGAGCACCCAGCACGACGAAGTACCCTGCGTCTCCACGAGAAGCCCAACAGTGGAGCCTGAGTCTCTCCTGATGCCTCCCCTTCCCCCCCTCCCCCTCCGCCAAAGCACCATCTCAACTCTGGACAGGGGGTCAAGGCAGAGGGGTCCCTTTGGACTTTGGGAGAGGAACGGCCACGAATGCCCTCCAGTGCAGGGGAGAAGTGTCAGCAGATATAAGACCTGCTGCTCCTGGAGCCTGAGCTGCAACACCCCCCTAGGCAAACACACTGACCTCCAGCCCGAAAACACATGCCATCCCGCTGGTACCAACACTGCTGCTCTCTGCTAAAACCAGGGACAGCTCAGTCAGGGTCATCTCAGGGTTTCTCCTTCTGGGCAAGTGGGATCAAAAGAAACTGACTAAACACAGAAATATTCTCCAGGTTGGTGGACAGGGAGGGGAAATCATAAGATAGAGCAGCACACTCAAAACATGGTGTCCGCTGTCTAGGGAAGAGGTCTTGGGGTTGTTTGGGTTTCTTTTTTTTTTTTACGAGAGAGAGGGAGAACAGATGCACGTCACAAATACACAGCAGAGAGAAGGACACAGGAGCCAAACACACAGTTGTGGAACATTTATTATAGACACAAGGAGACACAGAAGAGAAGAGGCGGAGAGGAGCTTTGTCCTACCTTTTCTGTTTTCAATTTCTTGATTCGCCTGTGGCTCTCCTCCTCCTCCTCTTCCTTCTTTACCAAAATAGAGTTCCCCATTAACCCCGAATCCGGGGTACTTTTGCTCACCTCCCCCACGGCAGAGGAGGCACAGTGGAAGGGACTGCTGCTTCCACCACCACCTCCCTTGGCCCCAAAGCCATAGAGGTGCCCAGGGGGAGCTTGGCTGCTGCCACCCCCACTGCCGTTGGCGTGGCCCTGCTGCAAGTCATGCTGCTTGTCCTTCCTGGATTTTCCCGCATCCTTATCCCGCTTGGAGCCTCTGCTGCCTGGGGCTTTACCTGGTTTCTCCTCTTTGCTTTTCCCACAAGAGGCAATGGTGGTGGTGTTGCTGGTGGTGTTATTATTGCCGTTTGGGTTACTGCTCACGCTTTGACCCAGTGCTGAATTCATGCCAGTTGCCTCTCCAGGGCGCCCTTGGACTTCCTGCCTCTTGCCAGCACTGCTGATCTCAGGAATCCCATACAAGGCAGCAGAAGGCAGAGATTTATTAGCATCCTTAGAAGTTTTACTCCTTTTCACTTTTGATTTGCTAGTCTCTTTGTGAGAGGAATTCCCCTGGGGAGCAGAGGGCTGAACAGAAGCAAATTTTAGGCCATCAGCTAAGGCTGAGGTAGCATTAGCCCCATTGGAAGCCAGACCCCCGCAATCCTTGGAGCTGGTGTTGCTGCTGCTGCTGGTGGTATTAGTAGAATTATTCATCTCAAATTTCTGTCTGTCCTTCTCCAAATCGGCGTCCAAATCAATTATTAAATTCCCAACCCCGATTTCCCAATCATCGCCACTATCGTAAGTGTCAACTGCGTTTGGATCCACACCTTTTTCTGCACTGGAAGTGTTCAATGACATCCTGAAGATGAGATCTTTAGAGTAAAAATCCGATGAACTTTCCTTTGGAGATGTGGGGACATTCGTTTATCTCCGTTGGGCTCTCTTAAGTTCAACTCTTCTTGTCTTCCTCCCCCAGGTGCGTCTAGGTTCACAACCCGCAGTCCACGTCCACCTTGTCCTGTAAGGAGGGGAAAAAGTTGAATATTTGTCTGGGTGTTACCAGAATATAATACGATTAAAAAAAAAGGGGGGCAAGGCAGGGGGAGAAAAATCATGCACCGTTGCCACGTTTTTTCTTAAGTTTGTTAAACCGGAGGCAGTGGCTGTGTTGCTTTTACAGTGAGCATCTTTAGTTGTATACCAACATCCACAGTCGCTCTTAAAAAGTTGTGTCCACAAAGAAGAAAAAAAAAAAAAACAGAGAGGAAAAAAAATTAACTACATGATTTAAATCCACAAAGCTCAGGAAATACAGTCTTAGAAGTGGTGCCTAGCTGTTGGAGCACATGTTGTAATCTAACCCCTTGGACCACCACCTAGGCACGAAAGGGAGAAAAGGAAGGACACAGATTCACTCTTCACTGCATTCCATGGATTTTGTGGCTTTAAACCAGACCCTTGAAGTTTTGTGACTCTCCTATATTATCTTCTACCTCCCTTCTACTTAATCTCTTGGGGGGCTGGGGGGGGGGTGGGGGGAGGGAGCGCTAAGGGAAGTGGGAAACCTAATTTTCCTTGTCACAGTACAGCTTCTGTTAAAAACCAACAACATATAAACACAAATGTCTACTGGAAAATATTAAACTCCATAGGTTAAAAAAAAAAAGAAATAAAAATTCTTCTTTCTTAAAAAAATATTCTCAAGATAACAGTTCTAAAAGCAGTTCTAATGTACTCCTAGGTCACACAATTGTTAGGTCTGTTAAATATAGTATTACTGACTGTACAGGAAACTGATTAAGACATACACTTTAAGTGATCTGCACCAAGGTGGCCTCAGTGACCGCAAATGAGTGTGTGTTTGACAAAGCTTAGTTAAAACGATTTTTAAAGGGATCTCTCCCTTTTACAGTTGACTGTCGAAATATTTATACATATATAGCCATAGTCTTACCTTTAATCCTTTATCATTTTTTAATTAAACCAGCAAATCAAAATGCTGTTCCCACTCGTCTCAGCAACAACTCTGTGCCTCATTTTACTTAAAGAGCAAGTGATCAAGAAGTAGAAAGCAAGTATCATCTCAGCCAGTATAAATCGGTCAATAACATATCTCCCCCTACTTTGGCACACGGATCAGAAGTCCTTTTTTTGTTTGTTTGTTTAGGTTTTTTCCTCCTTGCTTAAAGAAAAAAAAATAGTAAGAAAAAAAATGCTGATCCTCACAACTTTACCAGCTGGTAGGTAATATTTCACATTCAGAACTGAAGCATCAAGGACCAGATTTTTGTTTGCTTTTCCTGAATGAGCACCGAGAGGTAATAATCATCACAGTTAATTTAAAAAAAAAAAAAAAAAATGTTTCCCCAACTTCACACTCCGTCTTCAGCCCCGGACCTGGGAGCCGTCCTGATCAGTAAGTAATGATCCCATGAAACAAACCTACAGGCGCCCGGGTGTTACAAGACAGAATGTGCTAACATCGGGATAAATTAGTGAAAGGGAGGAAGGAAAAAAAGAAGAAGAAAGGACTGAAAATCTGGGCTGGATTCCGCCTGTTAGTTGGGAAGTGGCATTTTTTTCGCCCGTCCTGACAGATCTGATTTCTTGAAGTAACTTGAGGGGAAACGGGGCGGGGGGGGGGGGAGAGGGGAGGAACAAGGCGGGGGGGGGGGGGAGGCGAGGGAGAGGGGG
>JAOTQQ010000019.1:61228738-61245529 GCA_026546715.1 Gallinago undulata | reverse complement strand
TGGGGGCCGGGGCGCTGGGGGGGGTGGGGGGAAGGGGGGTAACGGTACACCCTCCCACCGCCGCCGCTTGTGTGTCCCCCCGCCGCCAGCCGCCGGCCCCACCGTTCCCCCGGCCGTCGGCGCCCCGGGCGCGGAGCGGGCAGCGACCAATCAGCGGTCCAGAAATCGCTTTCCCGATCTCTCATTGGCTGACGCTGGGCGGGGGTGCTCCCGGCTCCGCGGCGGGTCGGGGAGGTGGGGGAGGGGGGGGGGGGGGGGGAGGGGGCGGTGTCCGGGTCAGCCACCTCAGTTCCCTGGTCCCCGAAATCCCGCGGCATCTGTGCCCCAAGGCTGGCCAGGGTGGGGGAATAAAGGCTACGGCAAACACTTATTTAGGGGAGACTTCGGGAAGGGCTCTTTTCCAATCCTCGCCGATGGCCCCGTCCCGCTAATAGAAGAAGAAATTTAAGATCATAAGGTGGTAAATTTATTACGGTCTGAAAATGCCACGTAGCCGTACCATCACTTGCAGCGAGGCCTTAATTTCCTTCCATCAGACGACCTCTTCCACCTGCACCCGTTGTCCCCGCGGTTCGCGTTGCCGGAGAGGTGTGCGTGTGTGCAGGCAGTCTCCGGCTCTGCAAAGATCAAATCACTGTTCTTTTTTCTTCAACTTTGCAGTAAGGAGAGGACAAAAATCGCTTTCTCTTGAGGACTTACTTGTCAGATTAATAAAGTGAACAATGAGTAGCGCTTGTCTCAAATGCAGGATTTTGCACATAAAGGGTGCAGATTTGAAAGTGGTACAGTGGAAATTACCACATAGGTCTGAAAATTTTGGATTAGCCCAACCAATCCTTACAACCCTCAGAATTTGTCACAGCCTGTCCCACAGTCTCACAGAGAATCTTTTAATTGGTGTGTGCAAGCTACTGGCTCTACGGATTAGTTGTGGGTAATTTATTACAGCATTGCAGACTGCCAGTGATCCATAAACCAGAGTGTGGGAACTGGTGATACAAACATACAGAGAAGTCATTATACACTTGGCAGATACTACTTTTTGTTTTGAAAGAGGCAATGCTAACAATGTTTTCTTCTTCTTTAGAACAGTTGATCGACTCTTCTACATTTATCTGCATATTCACAAGGAGTCTCAGTTTGTTATCTAGTCTAAAGGTCAGTGTCTCTGATGTTTCAGCACACAAATATAGGTTATATATGGAAACAAAATGCTGCTGTGGTTTTTATAGAAGAGCAACAAAAGCAGCCTGGCAAGTGGCAACCAGAGGGAATGATTTCTGAAAGACTCTGTGTGTGTATGTGTATTTATTTGGGAGTAGGGTGAGAGTGACAGGGTAGTAAATATCTTTCTGAGAGCACAGGGCATTTAAAAAAAAAAAAGCAAAAAAACCCCAACTGTTGAAGATTTTTAAAAAAAAACCTAATAGTGAAATGTGCTAAACAGTGAAATAAATAGTGTCCCAAAGGAAGTTCTTAAGTCCCATTGCGTAGGACTTGAACATTACGCTGGAAAAAGCACTAAAAATAAATACTATGGGGAATGACTCCATTCTGGCATTAGAATGGACTGAACAACCTAGTAAGTCTTTTCCATTTTGTAACTTAATAGTTCTGTGAAGTTCTGCTGTAGAATTTGAACTACAAGCCTTTTACACAGACATGAACATAGCCTTCAGTTCTCTGTATAGATACTCGATTTCTCTTCAAGTAATTTAAACAGCTTACTTATTTATGTAGTGCATTGTGTAAACATTCAGATAATACTAAAAACATGTATTTATTGGTTAATAGATTGTGTGCAATCAGAGACAGACAATACATGTTAAAATCTGTTATAGCCTGTTGTCATAGCCTTACAGAGTATTTTTACATTTATTTAATGTTTCACAGTCTGTTGTAATTTGTAATAGAAGTGATGGATGCAGATTCAGTATTTTAGTCAGGCAGCATCCACATTACGGTAGTGCTAAGGTGAGAAATGTACAAAAGGCTAGTGGCTGTGCGCCACACTTCAGGTTTTCAGAGAGAACAAATGAGCATGGGGAAATGAAGCCGAGGCACAGGGAGTAGGATTGGATTGTTTTATTAGAGAGAAGGCTAGGAGTCATAGGCCAGGGAGAGGGAAGATGAGTCTTGAAATGGAATTTGCAAAGATGGAGCCAGTTAAATGTAAGTAGAGACTGTAGCAGAGTCAGGTGTGAGGGGGATTTGTTGTCCAATGTGAAAGGAGAGCAAGAAGCATGATGCTGGATGAGCAGAAGGAATTGGCTAGTGGTAAGATCAGAGAGTACATGCTAGGCATAAGATAAAGATGACTAAGAGGCAGAGTGTGTATTGGCTGGTGAAGTGAGAAATGAATCTGTGAAAATTTTCGAATCCAAGGTTAGGTATATCATCCTCAGGGGAGGAACAAGGAAACCCGCTGCTACATTTTTGACACAAAGGAGCTTGAAGAGGAATGACCCTGAAAACTCTTAAAGAAGTTATCAGAATGTGTTTGGGAGTTGACGTCTGGTAGATTTGAACACTGCAGAGGTGCGGAAGGAGAAAATAAATGCTTTGGGACAAGATGAATGCCTGAGATCTTGATAATCAGGCCGAGAGGCATTTTAATAAATGAAGCACGTGGGCCACTAGAGCTACAAGTGAAGAGGGTACCCCTAAGAACTTCTCTATATGTACCAGAGCAGGCAGCTGTGGCCTCTTGCTTTACTGACTGTCCTTGTTACTCTCTTCTTGTTTCCTCGGCTGCACTGGGACAGAAGGAGAAGCACACAAAGAAACCTTCGTACCCTCAGCTACACAATAAGGGACCTGCTTCAAAAGAAGTGTGAGGAGAAAGAGGTCAAGACAGTAGGGAAGAAGGAGAGTGGGACAGAAAAGATGACGGTGTAAATACAAAAGGGGAAGAATGATCTCATTCGTGCAGAGGATGAGGATTTGGCAGGGTCTGTTGTCAGCTGTCTCACAATTATTATGTGACTTGGGAAGTTCATGGTGCTTCCCTCTGTGACTTGGCCAACTTGCCTTGAAATAGTAACTAAAACGATGCATGGATGTAAAAACATCCCCAGCCAAAAATAATGCAGCCGTGTTTTTTAGTGAAAGGGAGCCTGGATCAGGCAAGACATAACTCACTTGCAAGGCATGTATTCTCTATGGGGTCACCTGAAACATTGCAGAACTCCAATCTTGATGTTTGAGAAGAAGACCCATCCAGCCTTGAGATATTTCCTGCACAGATATGATTGCAAAAGTTTAATTTAAAGAGGAAGGAAGTGTGATAAGAAAAAGGCAAGAAAAAGATTCTGAGGAATGCACAGATTTAGAAGTCCAGTGGTCTCAAGTCACCAAAAGATTTAATGTTGTGAGAATTTCCCACAAAAGGCAATAAATCACCTGAGAATCCAGAAAATTTTATCCAGCATTCAAAATTATTTGGTGATGTCTTACTCTGTCAAGATATGATACGTGTACAACACTCTTAATAATCTTGTTATGCTCCTTGGTTCACCGTCAAGGAGTTGTACCACAGCAGGGGCTGTAAAACTTAGCTGGTGTTACACACCACAGCTGTGACACAACAAAATAATAAGCATCATTGTCATTGGTTGACCATCCTTCTCATTAGGGAAGAAAGTGGTGATTGTAGCTAAACTGAGTGCGTCACTTATGTCTCTGTTTCAAAGCAGGGGCATGTGCTCAAGTTCATCTCAGAGGCTAGCCAGAGGTAACCTGTTTAGCTGGTGAGCCTCTGGGCAATCTGGACTTTGAAACCTGTGGGTCTTCTCATCACAATGCTTCTGCTGCCTCACTAATTTCGCATAACAGTGATTGCTTACCGTACAGGGTGCCCTGGGGACTGTATTTGTTACCGTATTGAGATCAAGCATAAAGCGATTAAGGACATCTGCATTAGATTTAGACGTGTATTGCAAATAACTATTATTAAAGCAGACCTTCCAGTGACTGAAACTGCTCTCTTCTTTGGAACTAGAGAAAAGAAAGACAGTCCAAAGAGTCACATACAGGTCTCAGTTTTATCTGCCTTGTGTAAAGAGGCTTGGTGCTTTCAAACCCTTTAAGTAGGGACAGTAGCTGACTTTTTTCTTTTCTGCTCTGAACAGCCACAGGGATGTGAAAAAAGACCTGGTGCACATTTCATAATTCTGGTTAAAGAAGTCTTGAGTCCTTGAGTCCTGAGGAGATGCTCAGGGATTTTTCTGGAGCCTAAGGTTTTCTGTGGTGTCCTAGAGCCAGAAGTGCTATTTTTTTAACTGTCTTCCAACAGAAATCCTAAAGAACTTGGAAGAAATGCTGAAAGGATCACTGCTTCTACAGAGTGTATTCTAACTTTTATTCATTAAGAATGCCCAACAGAAGATGTCCAAATTGTACTTACAAGATAAGATTACTTATGAATTACTCCATACACTGGACCACAGAATAGTGTTTTGCTGAGTCCTTGTCCTTCCCTTTCTCATTAGATTTGAAATTTAGGCATAAATTAGAGAATCTTTACTATAAAATTTTGCTTTTTCATTTTCCACTTCTATAATTATAAGTGTACACATGTAATGCCCTCAGCATTAAAACACTTGGGTTAAAATTCCTCCCATAAAAGCCATAGCTTTTAAACAGTGTTTCTGGTTTTTACCTTTAATAGCGATATTAATAGCTTCTGTAAGTACATTGATATTAATAAGAAGTATTAAAACACAGAGGTTTTATTTGGAAAATGAATTTATGTGAACTATTTTTAGCTGTAAATCTTTTTGCCTGGCACTCTGTATTTTGCTGGTGAAACACATTCCTCTGAGGTCAAATAAAAATTTGTAATCAAATGCAGACCAACTTTCTCTTGTACTGCTGTTAAAAATGGTGAACTAGTTCTGAAATATAATCCTTTAGCATATTATTAATGAAAACATTTAGCACTGAGGTCAAGGTTTTTCCAGAAAAAAAAAGAAAAAAAAAAAAGGAAAGAGCACTTTTTCTGTCTACTCTTCTTACTTGTTCTTTGTAAAAAAATCTATTGGCTTTTGAGGGGAAAATATTATTGACAAGACCGCATTTGCAAATGCATAAACTAGACAATGGTCTCTACATGATTGCTTTGCGAGGAGTAGGTGTGAGAACTGTGCCAGCATTGGGGACTACCCCTATGACATCCTTAGTTCCACAGGCTTCAGCGTGAGGAAGAATGCCAGAGTGTGACCCTAAGCAGAAAATATGAAGCCCTAAGTATTATCTGCCCAACATTTTAACATGTTCACATACTTCAGAGCGATCAGAAACTTCCAAGGATACGTTGCTGTATTCACACACAGTGTCACAACAACTCAGATTGCAGATAATTGTTCCGAAATTCAGTTCTCCAGAAGGTATTTATAGAAAGAGCTTTGAGGAAAATGTGATTGTGTTCCCTTTATTTCTCTCTATTTTAGCCTTATTAAAAGGAGAAACTATGCATCTGAAAAGAAAAACATGAAGAGGAGACCCCATTGCCATTACTTTGGAGAGCTGAGAAGTGGAGAATGAAAAAGCCATTGGTCTCAGTTTTACTACCACAATGGCCTTTTATGAGAGGGATTAGATACGCCTAGAGCTGGTGCAGCATTCAGTGCTGCCCTGGACAACAATCTGGAAGGAAAGACGATAAAAATCAGTTTGTCATAAGGTTAAATCACCACAGACTAGCTAGATTGGCTTTTCAGATTGTTTTTCATTTTGGGGAAAAGAGGAAAAGCAGAAAGAAAGAGAGAAATATGGCTTAAAAGCTGTTTGGGTTCTTTTTTCCCCCCTTCTCTCTCTTCTTTTTTTTTTTTTTTTTTCCTTTCCTGCAAGATGTAGCATTCAGAAAACATGTTGAGCGAGTTGAGGCATTAAAAAGATCAGTCTTTGGTTGCTGAATGAAAGACTGTTGTGCGTGTGACTCACATACTAAACAGAAATCTGCCTTCAAAGCCTATTTTACTGCCTAATTATATATACACAAAATGTAGCTGTCTGTTTCAATCAAATCCTAGGAAAAAGAATAAAACTCCTCTTAAGATGCAATTTTCATGGTTTTTCATAACCTCAGAACACACACTGCTAATGCAAAAGGGGGAAGTACAGCTGCAAGGTCCAGATAAGGCACCAGAATTGTTTTTCTTTTAATTATTACTTTATAAAGACATTATACCTCCTACTCAGAATGAGGAAAATTAGTGTCCTCTCCTTTTCTTTTTTTTTCCCCCTCTTTTTAATGTCTTCTTTTTTTTTTTTTTTTCCCCTCCCAAGAAAGCTTGTTGTTCTGTGTTTCAGGAGCAGCCAGCAGCTATGGAAAGTACTTTTAAGCAGCCTCTGTTAATAACAAGCTTTCAGACGGGATCTAGGAATTCCAACCCTCTACAAACCTTTGTATTGCACTGAGCACTCCATATGAACAAAACCAAATACGGAGTGAAAGAATGCACCATAAAACATAAAATAATTGCTGGCAATCAGCTCTCTTGGAAACTTCCAAGCTGGACAACATGTGTGAGCCATTTCTTTTATGAGAGACAAAGAAACCCCAAACCGATTTTAGCTCTTCCTGCAGTACTGTGAGTATACGCATGTGTGTGAGTATGTGTATATACACATACATATATATATATATATATATTAATCCCACTAGTCAGAGGTCTTTTTTAATAACTTCAACTATAAAGTTTGATAAGCCATTACTAATTTACATCCTCTTGCAGATACAAATCATTAAAAGGAAATGATGTTTTAATGGCTTATCCAATATATATCTAATTGCTCCTTAAAATTTCTTACTCTGAAGACATCACTGGATATCTCCCTGGGAGACCAGAGCAGTAGAGATAGACAAACCTCTGTGCTGGTGGAAGAGGTACTGCCTGTCATCTGCCAAGGGATAGCACATCATATTCTTTCTGACCTGAGCACTCCTTAGACCATTCTACCCAAAGTGAGACAAATTAGCAAAACCATCTTCCTCACTGTTTAAGTAGTTGAACCCACTTAGGCAGGAGTTAGTTAGAGGGAGCTCTTACTGGAAGAGGTGAAAGTTAGTAACTTCTGGGAAGAGGCGTTGGAGTACAGTGAAAAACAAATCACAATGGGCTTAGAAAATAACTCTATTCCATCTGCAACGGTTGTTTACAACCTAATAGTCATATCTTGAAGCTTTGTCTATTTTTGTTAACCCGTTTATTCTAGTAGAATATTCTTGCTAATTACTAAAGGTAATAAGGTCAAAATTAGTCACTGAGAATTTAATTCAAAACCACATTTTCTGTCGCAGTCACTGGCGTTACTCACAAAAAGGCTGATCTCTCCAAAACTGGGCAATGTCTGTTAATTACAGAATTAATTAGATAAGGGGCCCGACATGTTCTGCTGTGCAATGTATGTGCATTCAGCCAGAAGAAGTTTTCTGGCAAACCTTTCTCCCATCTAATCAATGTCTAGTAATTTAAACTCTGACATAATGCAGCGATGGGGTGAATGGGTAAGGTTTGGGAGTTCTGCTTGGTGTGGCAAGCTTGCAGGTTTGCTGTTCTTCTGAATGCCCCAGCAAATGGGTATCGAGCTCACATGGATGGCGTCTTCTCTCTCCCAGACTGGTACAATGGAGGCTTGTTGAACATAATGACTGTACTTTAGCCAGACAATAGGTATGCTAAGGAGATTAGCTGAAGCTACTTCCCTTACCTGCCTGCAGGGAGGGAATTTGGAGAACAAACACAGAACAAAAGACCTATGGATCAAGTGAAGTTACTGCAAAGTATGCAGGGGTGTGACTTTACAGCACACTAGCTACTGCACTCTTTCTCACATGGGCATCCTTTGTGCAGGGTAAGGGTGCAGCTCAGCCAGACACTTGAGCTGCTCTAACAGCTGCCAAAAGGGGCTGTCCCATTCTTCAGGCCCTGCTTTCCCACTTTTTCTCCAGCCCTTCAAGCTGTGTGGTCTCATCCTCTCCATTGCACAGCTCTGGCACTCGTTTGACCCCTAAGTGAGTCAGTGGAGTTTGTTAAGCCAACAAAAAACTGTGGAGTGTTTTGTGGGGTGAGTTTGCTGCTGGCTGAGTGAGCTGAATCAGCTCGCTGTGCAGTCAGAGGGGCAGCTGGGTCACCTCTAAGGGGGTCACTGGCAGCATGTAGGTTAGGTGAGAGTGAGGGAGAGGAAACTGAGGGCTGGACAGAGCAGGACCACCCCTTTTGGTCATAGCAAACCGTGAAATTGGGTTATGCCATTTCATCTAACTACACTGTAAGGACAGAGACTTGTCTCTTCTCAGACTGTCCCAGCTGCCATCACCAGATCTGCTGGCTGAATTGCCAAAAAAAAATATGTTTTAAACATAAACCAATCCCATGCGTTTTGACAGGCACAGACTAAGACATACTCATGAAAGCACTTAATTCAGAGGAACAGGTGAAAACTTTTGGTACCTAAAGACAGAAACCACTTCCTCTGGCTCGGCTGCAGTAAAAAGAAATTATCTGCTTCTGTCCGTAGAGCGTCTACATGGTGAGGGATTTAGTAGAGAAGAATTACTGTGCCATAAATTCACAACAGCATACAGTAACTTCCTCACTGAGGAAAAAAAAAAGTGCAAAGAAATCAAGGGACTCAGAGAGACACATGGGAAATCCTGGGCAAATGAAGGGAAGAAATAAACCTGCATTCATAGCACAGCAGAGGAGTTTGGCTGTTAGATCAACATATGTAATAGATGATGAGCTGAGCTGAAGGCAGTAAATGGTTTGGAAGACAAATGGTTTGGAAGAGTCACACAGAATATTCGGGGCCAGGCCATTGACTACAGAAGAATGATCCAAAACGGTGAGAAATCAGGAGTGAAGAAATAATTGCAAGAGTTACTGTTTCTTGTCTTGGTCTGTGTATTTTTGTGTTGAGTGAAATTCATTAAGTGATTTTTAGAAACCTAAAATAAATTTCTGTATGACTTCTTTCAGGTAGCAGGAACCTGATACAAATTCATCTGATTTCTCACCACGAGAGAAGCCCACTGGCTTCTCTCCTGTCTTCTGAGCAGACTGCTTATTTGTTGAAGCATTGTGTGCCTGTCTCAGACTCACCCACGGGGACTGCTTTGTGCTGTATCTGCCTTGGCCTTCAGTGCATCAGTCTGGGACGCATTTGCTGGCACACATGGAGCACATATTCATATTTTTTCACAGAGGATTTCAGCATTCTTATTCTTCACTGTGAATTTAACAAAACCAGATCTTTTTAGTGACATTCTTGACACACTGGCTTTGTCTCTTCAGCTCTAAAGTTGAACAAGGAGAAATATCTCTAAGAGACATCCCAACTCCTGGCATAGGTTCACTATTCCAAATCTATAATGGGATATCAGTCATCCAATCAATCAATCAATTAAAAAAAAAAGTACTCAGAAAAACATTGTCAGGTTGTTATAGTGGAATTTTGTAACTGTAGTAATACCACCAAGTGAGCATAGTACTATGACATCACCTAAAGCCAATGGGGCAATTGTCTCAGATAAAGACAGTAGTAAACTCTGATTTCTAGGGGCAATGTTGCACATGCAGTTTGAAACACCTTAGGCGTGCAAGGCCCTGGCAGTTGACTTGAAACTTCCATTAATGAAGTTCTTAGAAGCAAATATTCTGAAAGAGAGAAAAAAGGAATCAAAACATTTTTTATTATTGTTTTAGTTTTCTTACCTCTTATTTTCCACAAAGAGTTGAAAAAACCCGAGAAGGTGTGGTTTATTTCTCAAAGAGGTGTTCATAAATGCCACTTCAGAATATGAGGCAGAAGCCCAAATATGACAGAGATATCTAGTAGACAAACTGCTAGATAGATAGGAAGTACGGATGAGTGCAAGTTCAAGTGTCATGCATGAAGTCTGTGGCAGAACTGGGAGCGCAGTCAAAATCATTGAACTCCTACTCATTTTGTAAGAGAATACCAGAGCATGGGTTTGGAAAGGACACTGTACAAGAAGTCCAAATATCTGCTCTTGCAGAAAATCGTGCAATAAGTGTTTTAGGAGGTTCAGAGAATATATATTCTACCTACTACTGAAACATCATAGGCCACAGAATTCATTCTCAAGTTCTTCAGCAAATATGAGACATATACCCAAACAACGAAAGCCACACCTATAGTATGTCCCAGGAAAACAGCAGACTCCCCCCCCCCCCCCCTCAATGTTGTAAGACTCTGGAGCAGAGGGGAACTTTTTAGAGAACCCCCCCGGACAACCACTGGAAAAAGACTAATTCTATAGAGGAACATCAAGAGTACATGCCAATCAGATATGAATGAAGATTGTTTCCAGACATCAGTTTGGCATAAAGTTGTGGAAAACACACATGAAACAGATGTCTCATAAATTTCATTGCTACTAGAAGCATCTCTTGCCTTCAGCTGTGACCAGTGCCTCTGATGATCCATAAGAGGAACGTTCTTTCTAAATGCTGGGAAGCATTAAGCTTTCTCACTGCTTTCTGCACTGGTCTGCTACAAAAAACCCACTCTTGCTCAGTGAAAGTTCATCAGGAAGGAGATAAAAAACTTGATAGTGTTTGAAGTACTGCAGAAATGTCATCATTCTCCTAAAGTTTGTAGAGTTTGGTGCTAGAAGTCCTTTCCAGGATGAGGGTCTTCACCAAGGTGAGAAGCCACTTACCTTTTCTACAGAAATCAGCCTGTCCTGTCAAGGATGCTGAGGTGGCGGTATCCCTCCTGCATGTCACCAAAGTCAGGCAGGGAGTACAGGACTTTCCAAGGAGAGAAGGATTGCCTGCAATGCTCAGTCCATCCAGCCTCAGCCAGGAGCCTTTTTGTGCTCTGATGAGATGGCTGTGTGTTATTTACTTCTGTGACTCTGTAGAGCTATATAAGGCTACAAGCTTATACAGATACAACAAGGGCAGGCCCAGATTTTGGATGTTGGCTGTGTGAAAAAAAATTCTGTTATCACTGAAGAAGACAGCGTTTAATATTTCAGGCCATTGCTAGGCATTCAGAATGGCAAAATAATGTTAATCTTCCTGCTTTAATTTTATAGTTGAGCAATTTAGTTTCCATTCCTGTTGCTGAATTGCCTAGTTTCCTAATTTTTTTTAGAAACATGAATCTTTTATTTCTGACACTTCAATATATTCTCAAGACAGAGATAGTTTCATATCACCATAGGTTTTTCTCCTTGGGGTTTTCACTAGGGATTATTTGTGTTTCAATTATCTTTTTATGACAGTGTAACATAATAAAAACAAACAAACGTTTAAGGGAATTTTACAAGAATGGACGAAGGAATTGTTACAATCTGCCATGTAGAATATAAATGTTAAATGCATCTTTTACATTTGCAGCAACACCAGCATGAAATACGAAGTGTTATAGTACTAATGTATGTGCACATACAAAAAGAAGAGAAAGTATGAAAGTATAACTGATTTTAAATACTCTTTGGTTATTAAATTTTCTGTCTTAAAATATTGCAGGACTTTAGTACCTGATTTTTTAAATTCCCAAAAGCCTAATTTGAGTTACATAGGAATATATTAATGCATTTTTAAAATAAATGAATAAGTAAAAAGGGGGAAAAAATCACTCCTACAATCTAGAAAGGATTTTAGTGATTTTATTTAAAAATTCTAAAAACCGGGTTAAATGAAGGAGATGGCAACAAAGCCTTAAATATAAATGAGCTGACAACAACATAGTAGGAAAAAATCTCATATCATTCTGAAAGCTTGCTACAGCACTGCTAACATATTTTGTTACAGTGCTCTCTTAGTTCTTCACCAAATGTCTAATTTCAGATCCGCTTCACGTGCTTTCCTTGCAGGGTTTAATGTACGTGATTAATCTTGACTCGGCTTAATACTGCTAGGAATGTGGCAATGACCTCAGCTGAACACTGGCAAAGTGATTAATGTTACATGAACTGGGATATTTTTTACTTGGGATCCTGAATAAACACAGACATGCTGTATTCCGTTACAGACCTTTGCTCAATTGAAAATGTACTGTGGTTTCAAAGAGTAATGTTTCAGATGCAATAAACAACGTTGGAGGAAACATGGCTCTTGTTAAAGAAAATGCTGTTTCAGGCTAAAGTCCCAGTGATCATAAAAGATATATGATGCAATAAACAAAATGAACCACAGTCAAGACAGGTCCATTCGATGACTAACCACTGATTGAATTTTCCAACACTCCTAGACATTCTGTGAGATAAACTATTCACAAAAGGTCCCTATTAAATATAAGGTTGTAATTTCTTTTTTATTTTTATAGCAAGGTCCAAGAACTGTATGAATGTCCCCTATTGGTTGTTTGTGTTTTTGAATTTTTTATGATATGAGAAGACAGGCAAACAGTTGCTATGATTGTCAAATGTCTTAAATCAAGTAGAGAAAATGCAATAAAACACAGTTTCCATGGCAACACATTGTAACCTAGTACCTCTGGATTATGAACCAGCTCACATCTATGATCATTATTTGTTGACAAGCATAAATTGAGCCTAAAAGCATTAATTTCAGAGATAAAACTGGAATGTTGAGCTAAGTAATAATAATGTTTAAATATTTCCAAGGTAGTGGCAGCAAATCAAGGCTAGTTATGTTGCCATTTACATAATGTTAATAAGCTAAATGAAAATGCTTTTATTTTCAAGCCTTTCAGGAAAGATATAACAAATATATACATTTCCAAACCTGCAAATAGTAATTGACATGTATTCTGTGCTGCTAAAAGAATACAATAGGACCAATTATACAAAATGATATACAAGACATTGTAATCAAATAATGTGATTTTGATTTGCAGTTCTTTGACAAAAATCTGGAGAGAAAAAAGAATAAATATTTCAACACCTGTTTACTAACACCATCTCCTGCTTCTGCACACTATGGTTCCCTATTGTCCATTGGACTTTTTTGCAGGTCGCTATGAAGCACTAAAGCAGAAAAGGGAAATTAACTCTCTTGGCAGAATTTCTGTATGCCTGTCATCACCACATACATTTCAAAAGCATAAAGATGATAGCTTTGTCTGTTTTTCACAACTCAGTAAGAATTGAACAAAACAATCAACAAGGAAAATGAACCTGTTTTCTGAGTGCTTCTCACTCTTGCTGCTAGTATTCACCATCCTCTCAGAGCAGGAGCCCCTGGAGGTCCAGGTCTCTGCTCCAGCTCCAACAGCCAGTGCGGGAAGCTCAACACCAGGCATGTTGGACAAATTGGACATTCCCTACAAAGCTGCTCTGTGACCCCCACAGGTGTCCCTGGATGAGTTACTTTCACAAAGCAATGGAAAGTAGCCCATGTACTGGGAGACTGATCCTTTTGTCTTACTCTGCATGCACAGAAAATGTATCCCATGCCTTTCAATTATTTGAGATCATCCTGTTTCTAGAGAGGATCCAGTGTACCAGTCTGTGGTTTTTCTTCACAAAAGTTAAGGTTTGTGAACTTTTTAAGAAAACTTCTGGTGGCTTCTCACAAGGCAGTGGTGGATATTCATCTTTGTTGCTGCTGATTCAAAATCTCTGCCCTCCACAGGCTTTGGTATAATTTTTCTTAGGGCTGTGTGTCTTACATACTGCCTTTACATTGTTGTTGGAGTTTAGAGAAGAGACTGGATAAGATAGATCCTATACCTAGATTTGCACTTGGGGCCATATCTTAGGGGGCTGTTAAAAGAAAATGAATTGTTCTCCTTTTAGTTAAAAAAAAAAGTTGGGTTTGACCAGCACTAACCACTGGAAAGGGCCAATTCGATAAACATATGCAGCAGCTTTGGGAACAATGGAAGCATACAGCACCACACAGCTGTTTATGGCTTTAGAGTCTGGTTGTGTGAATGAATAAATCCTTCTTAAAATGCAGATTTTTTTTTTTTCTGGGTAGATGACAGCAACTTTGTAAGACATTCCTATAATATTTTGTAAAAAGCTCTTGCCAGTTGCAGAAATAAGTGAGTTTTGCCTAGCAGAACACACCTACTCCTTCACAATCATTATTATGTAAATATCCACTTAAAGACCTTTGAAAATGCAAGCTTCTTCATCTTATTTATGTATGACAATTGCTGTGATATGTCTTAATGTCTATAAATAATGCACTAAGGGCTCTAATTCTGACCGTCATTATGCCTTACACATTTTGACATTTTCTATGGCTTAGGACAAAATACAGAATTGGCTTTCATACAAATACAGTGGAGCTGGAATTTTGTATTTTAAAGATCACAGACATTCCCAGACATTGTCTGGGTACCTGAAGGGCAACACCAATCCCTTAAGGGACTGTGAGAAAGTTGAAGTAAGAAAGCTAGTTGCACCTAGTTTTGGAAAATTTTGTGCTGGCCTGATTCTTAAAAGTTCAGTGATTCATTGAATGATGTATTGTGCTTGAAAAGAATCTTCAGTACAGAGAGAACAAAATGATGTTTAAAAATCAGAGGCATGTAGTTCTTTTCATTTTACTTGTTGCCTATCATAAATAACTCCATGAGTGGATGAAGAATTAGCAATTGATCATTGTCATTCTAGGCACAGTCAGCCCATATTTCTTTCCCCACCCCCCCCATTAGGTGCAATGGCACCAATAGAAACCAATGGAAAAGTAGAAACTCTGTGCAGTGGGTTGCCACTGAAGCCAAACCTTTTTCTTCTGATCTCTCTGTGATCTGAACACGTGGTCCATGCTTTGTATCTTTCTGTTTTAGACAGAATAAGCCTCCTATTTGGATTGCTCCTCCTGTATGAGCATCTGCCTCAGGTGCTAGATATCCTTAGCTTGGCACCTCTGCATCAAACAATGCCTGAGATGTGCTCCAGTTTCCATAGGAGGATCTGTTTTGCTCCGTGTCCTGCCGCTATGTTGGAACTCCGTAGCTACACCGTTCTTGCATATTGTGTCTTCTCTGTAGCTTGCTTATTACATGGTGACTTTGGAGGTAATCAAAGCTACAAGTTTTGGATAGAATCTGAATTCTGAGGGTAATTTCTGAAGCATATTCATAACTAGACAAGGAATCCCATAATCCTGTATGTAGATAGATACCTCTACAGTTCTCAAGACAGCTAAAGTACAACAGCAGTACTAAGTGTTCAAACGTTCAGGTGATGGACAAAGTATAAAAACATATTCAGATTAGATAGCTATATATTTTTATATTTTTCTCAATTATCTTATTAAGAAAAGAGAGTTTATAAGAAAGTCTGAACTTGGTAGCATCCAACATAAGCTTTCTTCAGAAAAGACTGGGCTGTTGTAATCTTTAGGGTGATTCTTGGGCTGTATTGCTAAAGGACATGGCTGGATCAAATATTTTCCAATGCAGTCACAAAGTTTAGTTTCAGTGACAGTGGCTGAAGCATTCCTCGAGGATCTGGTGTTTCTTTAGGGGAGGCTATTTCAGTCGACACCATAGTTATGTGGCTTGTTTTACAGCTTGATCTGCTTGCTTCATGGTGGTGCAATTTCCACTGGTTTTCAGCAGTGAAGCTGGCATGAGCTTCATGTTGTACTGTTATCTTTTTTCCTTTTTTTTTTCTGTCATCCAAAGCGTGCCTTCCTCAAAGCCAGTAGAGTTATCTGGAAGTAAAAGCTAAAGAATGTAATTGTGGATTGGAAAAGCACAAGAACGTCTCTTTTGCCTATTAAATTCCCAATTAAACACATCATTGGTCCAAATCATTTGCAAAGGCCAGTGGAAGGTCATGTATTTTATGTTACTTAGGAAGAACAGCTTATAGTTGGCATAACTGTCCTGCTGAGCAGACGATATGCAAACAGGAAATCTATATGTACATTTTTAAGGGGCCAAAGGAAAATCCACAGGAAAGCTTTAGGCTGCAGGAACTGTTTAAGGTTTGCTTATTGTTGTGGTTTCAGCCAAAATCACTGCAACCGGACCAACAGATGGCCCTTCCCCACCCCCGCCCCTCCCAAAAGAGAGGAGAGGAAGAGATAAGGAGACAGAGAGAGCAGTTTAGAACAAACTAAACTACTTTAATGAAGAATTAATATTAAAATAAAAAAAAGAAGAAAATAATGAAATAGATACAATATATACAAAACAGTATCAGGCTCCCAGGATGACAGTCCTGTCACCGGCAGGCACTGGGGAAGTCCCAGACTGGACTCAGCAACGGGTGGGAACTGGATTCCACCTCTGGAGTCAGGCACACACAGATTGGGATCAAAAGCAGTTGAACAGACAGTGTCCTCTTCGGACGTCGGCCATCCTGGTGGAAGCCAAAGGAGGGAGGAGAGGGGCTGACCCTTTGATCCCTCAGCTTTTATATTGAGCATGAGGCAGATGGGATGGAATACCCCACCTGATCAGGTTTGGGTCACCTGTTCTGTCTGCTCCTCCCCACAGGTTGGACCCCTCTACATTTTTCCGTTTCCGACCCTCTAAGGGGCAAATAATGAAAATTGACTGACCTTGGTTGTTACAGCAATAAGTATAAGCATGGGCCTCTCTGCATACCCTTCCTTGGCATTTAGCACAAACATTGGCCTTATCATCCTGAGAACGAGCAGTTTTCTCCACAATATTCTGTTAACTTCAGAGAGTTAGAGGAGGCCTAGCTAAAATGTAAAATTACAGAACACAAAATTTATTCAGTTTTACCTCAAACCGGGACACTTATAATGTGTATTAAAGGTTGAAAGACCATAACAGACGTATTGAGCTATTGTATTAACTCCTCTCCTCTCCTCTCCTCTCCTCTCCTCTCCTCTCCTCTCCTCTCCTCTCCTC
>JAOTQQ010000019.1:61132905-61228638 GCA_026546715.1 Gallinago undulata | reverse complement strand
CTCCTCTCCTCTCCTCTCCTCTCCTCTCCTCTCCTCTCCTCTCCTCTCCTCTCCTCTCCTCTCCTCTCCTCTTCTTTTTTCTTTCAAACTGTATATATACTGCTGTGGATATTCATAGTTCTGTATTTACTTTAAATATATCATGGCATATATGCTCACAGTTTTATGCTAAAAATCACTATGAAATTTGTTAAGCAGACTTAATAAACACTTGAAGTATCCACTTTCTGTTTTAGCTATCATGTTTAAAGGATGCAGCTCATTCAGTTCAGTGAGAAGTTGCCCAGACAAAACCAAATTAGAAGCTGAGTGAAGCCAAAAAAAATGACATCATATGTGAGTTTAAAATTGGGCCTCCTACATCTTGGCCGTTAACACCTGTCTCTCTGATTCAAAAGGAGCTTCGTCTACATTGCAAAGTATTTCAGCTAAAAGGGATAACCTATGTCGAGTTACAGAAGCTTAGGAGTAGTATTAAAACATAAAACTCCAGGGTGTTTGTACTGCTGCTTTGTCCAAGAGACATGAGAAGAGATGAATTTACTAATGGTAAATTCATGGGGGTTTTATGCAATGTTTTAAAATTCATCCCTTGCCCCTTACTGCAGATGGAGGAAGGGCCCACAAACGGGTTGCTGAGCAGCCTGAAGCCTGGTCCCTGGTTGCCACTGCAACCCCTGGGGTGCAGCCCTCACCTCCAGGGTGAGTGAGGTCAAGGCCCCACCTCTTGGTTGAACACCAACAAGACTGGCAGGGTTGAACACTGACAAGTCTGGCAGGGCAGGCCCGGCATGGCTGCGCCCAGCCTGCTCTCTGAGCCCCGCAGGCCCAGCACCGGCTGACAAAGCTCCCTCCTTCGCTGTGCGGTCCTGCTTCATCAGCGGCACATTACAACCCTAAAGGTTTATGACACTTGCATTTACTCTAATGCAGTTATGACTATTGACTTACACACATTAAGAGTATGTTGCACTGGGAGCAAAATTTTTTGGGTGGTGTGGTTTGTTTCTTGTTTGTTTCCTCCTCCCCACCCCCCCCACTTCGTGCTTCACAGAGAATATTTTTTCCTCTGCTTTAATTAATTGGCTCTTGGATTGGATTTAGAAGGTAAGAGACTCTAGCTGCAAGCTAGAGTGCTTTATTCTTTAATTCCAGCTTCACAGAATGAGGTAGTAGCTGTCATAGCCAATCCAATGCATTTAATCTTCTAAACTCAGTTTTGAGAGAAAAAAACCAAACACTTCTACTCCTACCTTGGGAAAAGAAATAAGGCCAAACCAAACTTGAGACAGTTGAAATTATGGTCTATTCAGATTAGGTGGGCGAAGGAAAGGCATGCCCTTGTTCCACCTCCTCTTATCATTAGTAATTCTATTCCATTCTTATCTGATTATGCAGGGACACATTAACTCACTGGCAAATGAATACACGATGGAAAAAACTCCCTCAAATGCAAATTAAACAGGAATTGCTGATATTGAACACAAGGAAGCTTCTTGTACTCCTATCCGTCTGCTGACAAGGAGCTGCCAGCCACCCTGACAAAATCTACCCTTCCTACAAAAATAAAAGCCCTAATCTAGCAAATATTGCAAAAATTATGGCTTTCTCATCTCCTTGGATGAGATCTGATATTCAGTAAACCCTTAACATTCAGACTTATGACTTATCTGACATTATATTTTTGAAATGCCACATTTCAACCTTTAAAATAAAGCAAAGAGCAAACGTAGATTGCATGTACGCATCAAGCCCAGTTGTTGAACCCATAGACACACTTTAGCCCACTCCTCAGGCGTACATCGTTTTACCAGAGGTTTATCATCTTTCCCAGGTCAGTTCAATGACAACAGTAAAACTCCAGCACCTTGCAGGGTTGGACAGATAGGAGAAGAACCAACATTTCAATGCATTTTTCAGGGTTTCCATTCTGGTCATCTTTCTAAGGTTTGCTAACACCCCTTCCTCCCAAGCTTTAAGAGGAGAAAGTGTCATCTGTGTGAGAACAATGCCAATCAAAACAAACAAACAAACAAACAAAAAAATAAGGATTAAAGATAACTCAAATAGACTATACACAAAAATGCGCGCACAGACAGACTGGAATCTGTCTGTCCACTACTGACTACTTGTATTTTTTCAATTTTGCTAGTACTTAGTTTTCATTTGGGGCCAAAAGGAAGTCCTCATGGAGTTGTTTTTATAGCTATTCTGAGTAATTTCTGAACATTTTGCTTTATCTAGCTGTGATTTCATGATGAACATACCACCATACTTTAAAAAAATTACATTTATTATTACTTTTTAATAGATTAAAGGTGGACAGGAGAATGGATTAAGCGCTATACATTTCTATGCTTTTTGAATACCTACCAGGCCTGATTTACAGGCAAACCAAGGATCTGTGCTTCAAGCCAGTGCATGCAAAGTACATTCAAAATTCAGGAATATTTGGTTTTCAAAGTGCATGTAGTTGTATATGTTCATAAGCCATTTGTGTTAAGTGGGTACTTGTATTGCAGAGAATTGGACACATTGAGACTGCAAAAAAAAACCTGGATATGTTTTTAGGTTTGTGATCAAAACTCCTATTTTGTATCTTTTTAGGTTTGTGATCAAAACTCCTATTTTGCATCTACAATACAAAGCTTTTAGGAAGCAAGCATGGAAGATGGCAAACATGAATGGCAAGACACAAAAAATACAGGGTACAAATGACAGCTCGTGTTCTTTGAACTGCTTTCAGGAAAAAATCACTAATTTGCTGAGGTTCTGTGTGAGCAGATTGAGTGAAAACAATTATTTTCTGTTTTATATATGTCATGTCTCGTTACTCATACTTTTTACTTTGTTTTGTTTTTATCTGACATGGTTTTATTTTACTTCATCCTTCAGATTAAGGCAATGAAAACTAAGAACTGGCACAGTATGAATTTACAATTTATTTAATACTTTGACTTTCCAGAGCTCATATACCTCTGATCCATTTGTTTCATGGTGTTAGTTGGCTTAACCTTTTTAGATTTCTCCAAACAAAATAACTTGAGCTGCAGCAAGCTGTTTGCCAGGGATTTGAACTCTGGAAAGAATGGAGAAAAAAGCCACTTAGTTCCTGCAGAGTGTTGGAGAAAATATATTTGCTCTTGTTTGTGTGTTAGACTCCTGTTCACCTGGTTTCATTCTTATTACTATGCTGATTTTGTCTGTACAATATGCTCCTTTTTCCAACACTAATCCTGGTAACTGCTTCTTGAAACATACAGGGCATGAGTAAAAATAATATTAAAAATGGTATTCAGTATGAACACCCTTTCACTATAAATTGAAGTGTAAATGTAACAATTCCTGTCTATAATCTGTATTTGTTCCATGGAAAAAACTATCAAAGGTATGGTAACTACATGAAAGGATCCCCTGTATTAGTACACACAGGTTCTTTACACACATTTTTTAAAATGTAGCTTCTTTCACTTTGTCACAACACTGTAGCTTTTCTTTTTCCAACAAAAGGGAAGAGAAAGGGACCAGCCATACCATATAGCAATTCAGCTTGGAACAAATAATAGAAGCCATTACTTACAGGGTAGAGGACTTCAGCAGTTCTGAAAATGAGCTGAGGCTTATGGGAAATAGTCAGCTGAATTGCAAAGCTGTGTGACTCTCAAATAAGATTCAAAAGATGAAATTTTATCTTTATGTTTTTAGGGATTTTTTTCAGTAAGATGGAGCACTGACTTCAAGCAAAATGTTAAAATTCTGGAGAAAACACAAAAAGGAATCACAAGAAAAATTTGGAAGCTGAAAATAAGCCTCCCTGTTAAAGATTTGGGGCGTGCAGTCAGTTTTGTTTGGCACAGAGGGGTTAAATGGGACCATTGGTTATAGTTGTAAATCCCTACAAAGGATCAGAAATTTGATGATATGGAGATCTATCAGCCATAACTGCATGGAATGAATTGGTGATAAACCTAGACAAACTCAGGCCACCTCAGTCCAATCTTCACAGGGGACACCTTTTAGCAATAAACTTTGTTAACTATTTTTACTGGGTGCATAGATTTTTGACAGATTCTCCATTGCTAGTCTCCATTGCTGAGAGGAATATGTCCCCAACTCTGGACATGACCTACAACCAATTTCTTCAGCTTTATTGCTCTGGCTTCCTGGACAGCAGTACGGCATCAATGTGGAGCAAGGCTTCCATTTCTGAGCATCAGTGACCTGATATAGCCATCCTCGCTAAGCAGAACAAGCCTGTGAAGACACAGTATATGCCCTCCCTGCTGAAACTGGACTGGGGAAATGGCAAGGGGCTATGCAGGGCAGCCACTTCCCAGCATATTCTGGCCCTGCTGCCATGAGGAGCAGCCATCAACCCTGTCCACAACCTGGCAGAACATGCATGGATCTAGCTGGGCTTGAGAATGTGTGACATGACCGCTGGATACGTGATGCCTGGTACCTATGTCATCGTAACCCCACATCTCTCCCACTGTGGCAAGCAGCATTAGCTTCCATAAGTGTGAGAGTAATTTAGCAATCATCCAGCCCTTGGTTCAGCTTGAGGAAACAACATGAGTGCTTCTTGCTTGTGTTTTTGTGAGAGGGATACACAACTGACAGAAAAAAAAAAAAACACCAAACCAACTCACAATTAAAGAGCACTGATTCATTTTGTATGAGTAACTAGGCAGCTTTCAAGTCATGACGAAATTGAAACGCAAGTGACCCAGCTGGGATAGGCTCTGTTTCTAAATGAAATGCCTGTGTTGTTTGACTCTCTTTTTGGATAGCTTCATTTAAAATGGACTGGCTTCACACTGTCAATGCCCTTCAACAGCTTCGCCTGAACCTCCACATTATCCTCAGGTCAAATTAGAAACCTCATTCAGCCAGTCATCATGGCTGGCTCAGAGCAAAGAAAGTTACAGTCAGAGTAATAGGAAATAATTTCAAATAATGTCTTCTTATGACTGTGAATTCCGAGGTTTTGGTTTTCTGAAATATATATATATAAAAGCACACACACATGAAAAGAGCGAGAGTGTTTGCCAGGTGTTATGTTTTCCAGCCTCTTACAGCTCCAAAAATATTCTAAGGAAGATTTTATGGTGAATGTTTTCCGATTTAGCACAATTAGAGCAACTGAATATTTGACCCGTTTTCCTTGGAGGAGTGTTTTCAATGGATCCTTATACAGCAACAATCTCTCTATTCTTGTGAAAGCTGTGGGTTTGGATGGTATTTTTAATTTTTTTTTAAATTTAATGACTGCCACATTCCACTGCAAAAAAAATATAAAAATAATAAATTGCAGTAGTCTTTTTCTCCTTTGCTTCTCTGCTGCTTTTCATTTCAGGTGGATGATGTAAAGTCCTATTTATGAAGAAGCAATCTGTGATCAGCATCTGAGAGCTCTTTATACACTGTGCTAACAATGTTTTGATATAGTTTCCCCCCCACCCCCTCCCCCAGCGGGCTTCCTTCGCTGCCTGGCGGTGTCTGCCGTGCTGCTGCTGAAGCCTTTGCTGGCAGGCTGCCCGGCAAGCAGCTCTCCTGTAGATTTCAGCCTCTCTCCAGGAGTTGCCTGCCTTCAGCATAATGGGCAACATTGAAAGCAGCAAGGCGTTCGGTCGACAAGGTCAGAGTGCCTTTCATTCCTGCAATAATCAACCAGTGTAGCTCTTCCTCAGACCTGGGGAGAGAGAAGATAGAGGTCAAAAGAGCAATTACATTTCACGTTGACTCCAGGAAAGGCTTGGAACACAAAACTGAAAAGAAAACAGCATAGAGCCTCTCTCTCCCACATTCCTTTTCTGGTCATTATTATTAGAACAGTGCAGCAACCATGTCCATTATAAGCACTATAACACGAAGAACCATTTTCCTCTGGTGGATGAGATCCTTCTTCTCAGACATTTAATGCTGTCAGCATATTGCGAAGGAATGTAAATGAGAAACACCATGTATAACCAGATACAGTGAGTAAAGACTATTAATTACATTTAAAATGTTAACCCTAGCCAACTGCGGAGCAAGTAGTTGCTCTAATTTCATCTGTAATCAGTCTTTGAATTATTGTAACTTTATTTATTTAGTATTAAGACAGTAATTTAGGAATATAATTTAGATGGAAATGTCAGTAATTTTCTTCTGGCATATTGTCATTACAAAGCTGTCTTTATTTGACCCTACAGCTGCTGGGCCTAATTACTTTAATGGCATTAATTGTAGTGACCATTGTGGTATTGTAGCTTTTAATTGCTATTACTGCATAGCTGAGATCATTGCGAAATGCGTCATGTTTGTTTCACAGACATCGTCTGTTGCTTTCTTATATTCTTAAAGCATAGCCTGCCAAGGATTCAGCCAAAAAATCTCCATGAAGCATAAATCTGGACAGCCCTTTAAGCAGGGCAACCTGCAAGCTCTAATGTTAATATACTGTGATAGTCGAAGAATGTAACTGATCCATTTACTCATTGCCCTACCCTGTCTTTATGAAAGCTGAATTAGCTTGGTGTTGACAAAGGATTAAGAAACTTGGTAGTGACATTCCTCACAGCAAACAAAACCTCCCTCATTCCACATTTCACATTGAAGGCAGACACTTCAAGAATATTCACTTCTTTGTTTCCAGCTATAGAATGCAAACATGGCTTTATTCCACAGTTTCCTATGAAACGAAATGTGAGTACAATGTCTCTGTCCCACGGAACACCTGGTATTATTCACTCCTCTGTTGAAAGCACTATATCACTAATGGATTGAAAAACATATTTATTTTATCAACCATGACAAGCATCGTGATTTTTTTTTCTTTGCAACATTACGGTTGCATGGCAAGAGGAAAAGACACAAAATTTCACTGAAGATATTTTGAGAGAGCTCAGATTTCTGTAAGTACAATAAGCTTCGTAGCCAACATTTGAAAATTGCATTGATAAAAATCACCATGGCTCTAGGCCAGGTCCTTAAACTTAGACATCACCAAAGCAAAACAAATTGAGGATTCAGGGGCAGCTGAATCAAGACCAAATAGGGATTTCTTTAGATGGTGAAAGGTGTTCACAGGCCAGTGGACTGTATTGCTGTGGCCCTTCCAGCTCTGACATCTCTCCAGCCATGTCAACATTTGACACATTGGGAACAGTGGCTAAGATTCATTTGTGAGAGTTGGCACTGTTTTCTCTTCCATTTTAGTGATATCTGTTGGACACAAATGCTATTCAAATGTTTGGCACAAGCTTTTCTAACTGCATATTTTTTTTCCTCCCTACGGCTACCACTTGCTAAAGGAATGAGTCTGAAGTGGGAGTTCTGTGGTGTGTATCATCAGGAAAGATACGACCTTAAAAGGACGTGGTTTGGGACGGTGTTGCAATGGAAAATTCTGCTCATTTCCCTTTTCCTTAAGTTCAAGTGAACTTTACTGATACATGGACAGGTTACAGGAAAGAAAGCATTTGTAAAAATGTTCCACTCCTGCAATAATAATCAGCTAGATGGTCTGTGTGGAGAGAGAGGAATTAAAGGAATATGAGTGTTAACTTTCTCATTATTATTCTAAAAACCACGCAAACCTTTCAAATTATGACAAGATGCATCCATTTTCCCCTCTTAAGATGTTTGCCTGCCATGATGATATTTTTGAATGATTAGAAATACACACAATACACCTTGAAAATTTGCTCTTTCAAACAAATATATTGATTACTCACCTCTGCATTACCTGGGATAACCTTAACAAAGGAGATGCCAGATCAATAAATGATCTTGATTCTATACTCTTGCCCTCATAAAAATAGGTGATAAGACAAGGCCATCCTACAGAGCTACAAAGAGGGAATTAACTGCATGACCAAATGTTACACGCAGAGACAGGAATTACCCTGAAAGGAGAAAAATGCAATACTGGTAAATCATTGCTAAGTCTGTATTAGCTGCGTGTTTCCATTCCTATTTTATTTATAAGTTCTGTACCAGTAGTATACAGAATTTTTGAGTCATGTCTTATTTATAAGATGAAGTGTCACGAAGCCTCACCATTCACTGCAAACCTTAGGCTGCAGGTTTAGGCACCTGTAAGCTGCCAAAATTACAGCCATCCCTATGCACTGCTAATGTTGCCCAGTCCCTCCGTTGTGCTGACCTACATCATGCCAGAAGCAGCATTTGTGAAGCAGAGACTAAAAGCAGCTTCATCCAACCGATGAAGAAGATGAAGAACCGATCCATCCGAAACACACAGAGGCGGTTCATGCTGGGCTGTCTTTCAGCGGTATCAGTTTCCTAATCCTGGCTCACAACACAAGCACACAAGCATTTCTGCTGGCGCTGGATACGAGGTGGCACCAGCCTGCAGAAGAGTAGCCAGCAGCTAAGATGGCAGAGACTTCTCCAGCAGCAGGGATGGCGTAGGTGCACCTCAAAGTATGACTTTAATATTCTGGCATACTTCTGTGATCTTTTCCCTCATCTCTTTTCTGTATAATGTAAAGTAACATTATTGCAAACAAAATGCAACTATTAATTGGCTAAGTATGTCTGACAACAGCATTATAACTACTTAGAGAAGTATTTAAGCCTGGATTTATTTTTTTTAAAAGTAGTGACTGTGATGCAGGTTGCTTTACTGCATACCTTAAAAACCACAATTTTCAGAAAATTGTGTCCTACTTGATATGTCTCATGATAAAAATGGAGTCATTCAAAATGGTGGCCTCAGTGTGTGGAGAGATGACGAGCAGGGTCTGGATGTGGATGAGCTGCAGAGAGGGTGAGATGTCCTAGCTGACATCACACAGCATCTGTAGCAGAGCTCATTTACTGGGACTGGCGTTTGGGGTGGCTGACTGATGGATGTACTTCTCCAGAAAAGTAACTGTATTAGTTTACTCACTTGTCTCCGTGTAGTGACTATAAGGAATAGCTTAGAAAAGTACAAAACTCCCCAACAGCACATGATATAGTCAAATCAGTTAAAAAATAATAAACCTTTTCCTATAAAAGTCAGGGAAAAAACTCTCATCAACATTGTTCAGAACAGGAAAAAGACCAATAGTCTATAAAATGTGCGTATGTGCTCTGTTTATGGAAATCTATGCAATATGAAACATATGGTAATGCCACATGGAAGGAAATATTTCAAAAAAATATTTGCTAAAGGAATAAGTCTGTCAAGGGAAGAGTTAGTGATGGAGCTTTTTAAACAATGTTAAACATTTCAATCCAGACTTGCCCTCATTTTTTAACTTCAGCTGTTATTGATGGGAATTATTTATTTAATTTCATTTTACTTTATTTTCTGGTACCTATCCAGACTTCTTGGAATCCTCTAAAATTTAATATCTAACCAGAAAATGTGGCATTTCCCAGTAAAAAAAATCTTTATTCATTAAATTGCCTATTATGCATTTTATCCTTAGCAGATTCTCACAGAACCCTAAAGGAGGCCTGACAATAGCACAACATAAAAAAATCAGCTAAGTCATCCATAATCTTGAGCTTCTTCTGTTACAAACTTGCAGAGTCCCTAAATACCTACAAAGATAAGAAAGACTTTGCAGCATGCCCTGAAGAGCAATGAATGTACAGCTTGGGACAAGGTAGCAAGGTAGGAGTTGATTAAACTACTCCAAAGTCAAGTCTTTTATCATCAGAAACTGCTCTTGAAACCAAACTGAATTCCTCTGAGGTTGATCATTATCTATGACAACCTGTAGAACAGCTACGATGCAAAATTCCCCTTGAGAATGACTCCACAAACTTGCCTAAAATCTCCATGTTAGCAATCCCTAAATCTTCAATGATGTCTTTCCAACAACTTCTCAAACTCTATAAATTGCCAAGAAGTCATGGCTTCACGTCATTTCATGTTTTCCTCAGTGAAAATAAAAGACAAGGTAACCCATCTGTACTACAGCTTGTAATTATGTTACGTGTTTTCTTTGATGCTGAAACAAGGTTAAGTTCTTCTTGACTTAAGACAGGTTCTTCCTTTTCCCTGTCCTTGGCTGCTTGTTTCTACCTGCACACCAAAGATTATTGCTCGTCCAGCATGGATGGTTCAGAAGTCAGGGGGGGGGGAGGGTGCTGAGGGAAACAGGAATACTGTTGCCTAGAGCATGAAAATAATACACAAGTGGTGCATCAAGGAAAGTTGAGATTAATCTTCTCTGGTGGTGTTGTCCAACTTAACAGACAGTTATGACCTTTCAAAAATGGATTTCCATGTATAGTTGTTTTCCCCAAAGAATAGCATGAAACATTGTTATGAATGCTGCAGTAGCTATTAGAGATATTAGGAAGTCCACAGGAATAAATAATGGCCAAGTTCTTACAGCATGAAGTGCAGTTAACTCAAATTTCCTTCGGGACAGAGGTTGTTACCTTATTAGAAATAGGAGCAGTGAATCAGCAAAGTCTTAGGGAAAACAAAAAAGCTGTGAAAGGGTAGGGTGTCCAGATGAACACCACATATGCATGAGAACAGGCAGTATTTTTGCTCTTTATCAATCTAGGTATGAAAGAACTTCAGAGGGGATGAGCAAGGATGCTAAAGTTTTTCCAGTGGCTCATCATATGGTTGCTGAAATTTCTGCAGCTTCTTCTTTGTCCTGGTTTGTCTTGGTCAGTGTTGTTTACTCCCAAATGAAATCCCTCTGAAGGCTTTATAATACTTCCCCTCATTTTTTATGTGCAAGAGCCAGGGGGTCTTGGCATGGCTCCTGAAAAGGGTGTCATGGGTGTCAGGCAAGAGAACCTTGCTGAACAGTGGATCCTGAGCTTTCCAGAATGTGAAGGGGAGATTTTCTCAGACACAATGGACATTGATCTTATCCCTAAGTCAATGAATAAATAACAAAACACAAGAATAAAATTGCTATAAATACTAATATATTTTATTTTAATGCTTACTTATATTTCATATTTTGCTATTACTATACTTAAGATTTAATAGTTAATTATTTTCATTATTGTTTTCCTTATTTTAATATAATTAAATTAACTATAAGTCATTAAATTAGCTAATAAAATATTTGAATTTTTTTGCTGATGGACAGATCCTCTTGAGGAAATCTCAATGGCTCTTCAAATCATTTCTCAAGATGAAAAATAATACAGTAGAATCTCTTGCACTGATCTGTTTTTTTTTTGTGTTTTTTTTTGTGTTTGTTTGTTTTGGATTTTTTTTGTGTGTGTGTGTGTTTTTTTTTTTTTTTAGTAAAATGTCCAGAATTGAGTTTTTGTTCCATGTTGCTCTTTACAAGAACACTTCTTGAAACATCTTGGACAACAAGCAATTGATTCAGCAATTAATAACTGAATGTATCTGCCACCTTTGAATTTCCTATGCTTTGCTCATGAGGAAAAGCAGAATTGAAAATACATCCAACAAAGTGCAACGAAGCTCAGCCTGATCATTTAGAAATTCAAGCTCATGGCATCCTACTGGCTTCAACGACAGCCTTGTGTGCTAAGTTTATGATGAATACAATTCAATCTAAGGACCTGTAGTTATAATTTCCCCCCCCTTTTTATATATGAAGGACACAAAGATGTGTAAAAAACCCTTCAGAATAACTCCTCCAAGTAAGTTTTAACAACCATTGAGTGGAACGGTATTTGTTCAATTTCCTTCAACAATTTTCTTGTAACTTTGGATAAAATTGAATCATTATCCGTAGAGTAGGTGGTGTAATTTTGGTTATGATCCACATTTGCTCTTTTGCTTAATAAATGGATGTAAGCCTCATTTTATCAGACAAAGTCAATCCTGCTGTAACAGTGGAATCACTAATGGCCTCATCATTTTTCATAAATCTTTTTATTGCTCTTTTGTTCCCTTTAGCTCCTTTTTTATTGTTTTTTAGCTTTTTTTGGCCTTTTACAGCTTTTCTTTTCTATATTCCCTCTGTTTTTCTCTTGTCATCCTTTCTTTGTGAGTAAATGTCTTCTGATGCTCCCCAGTACTCTCATCAGTTGGCAATTAACTTTGCCTGCTTATGTTTCCCCTTTTTAAAGCTAGTATTTCATGTACTCACCTAGTCCCATAGTCTTCTAACTCTGCCTTTGTGGAGTAATATAGCAAGAATTGTCAGATGAATAAGATGCATCTTGTCTATTTTTAGCCCTTTCCATACCCATATGAACAGCACCTGAAGGAGGAATCAGCAAAAAGTTGAGACAATCAGCTCTCTCTCTGTGATCCTGCTAATCATGTATTATTTTCTTTGAAATAAAATAGCTTCAACAAAAAGACTTATGAGTGCCTCAGACCCCTAATGCCCTATAATTTTCTGATTTTGGTGAGGAAAAAGTAGAGGGAGGTGATGGTTTTATTTCCCTTTGGCTGGAGAGGCACCTGATGAGATGATTTGCTATGCAAGTCTTATTCTTTCTAGGTGTATTTAAAAGAGAGATAAATCATCCTCAAAGAATAAAAATAAATTTTGGAAAGCCACCTGAATTTAAGCATGTGCCTTTAGAAGGTTATTTTCTCTGCATTTCTTATCAAATTAGTAAAGAAAAATAGGTTCTGCCTGAAGAAGCAGGTATTTAAACAGGCTGACTCACTCACTGCGGTCTAACATCCTGGTTAGCACTTTTGTTAGAAACACAACATGACATGTAGGGAATACTTAAAATCAGTCAGGAATTCTTGTGGCATATAGTGAAATTGAAGTTTCAGTCATGTTTTTGGACAGTTAGGTGAATGATTTACCATTTGCACTTGCAATATAGAAGGTATGTTTTCACATGAAATTGTGTCTATCTAGATATATTTATAGCAGGCGAGGACCTTTTCCTCGAGGGTAACGACAGGGTCATTTTCTATTTTTGATGCTCTTTGTTTTGAAATCATCAAGGAGAAAACTGTGAAAAAAGGTTCAAAATTTGCCATGAATTTAGTGAGAGAATTATATTTTATTTTGCAGGCTTTTGGAAGCACCACAAAAGGCCTAAAATAGCTTGTGACAACAGACATCTGTAATAAATATCATTCAAATTCAAGGGACTACATATAAGAATTCTATGTAACTTTCCTCAAGTTCCAGCTCCTTATTAATTCAACCATTTGAATGCTAGACAAAAACCAGCATTGTCCAGATGTCCTGATGTGAAATGATCAATGGAGAAAACAAGAAGGGGCGATGTTTCCTGCATAGATAGCTAAAGAAACACACTAAGGAAAGGAGATGAACAGATGGAGGGAGAAGCGAAGGAGGAAGCCAAAACAACAAACAAACAAACAAGTAAACAAGCAAACAAGCATTCTCTATGTGGCAGATTACAGTCCAGGCTTCAAGAATCCTTCTGAAAACATGTACAAGAAAAAGCTCTGCAAACTGTTTTTGTCCTGGCTGTCCTGTGAACAAACAACTCTGTGGAGTCACAGGCTCTTTCTTAACTGTGGCTACTTGCAGCAGATTCGCTGTGACTTACTTTTGAGTCATGCAAAAGGAAAAATGTGCACCATAAGCAAAATTAACATGTGTGATACAGCAAGCAACAGTTCCTCTAGAGTCCTGGGGTTAACCACAGAGTAATAACAAAAACAAAGAGTAGTAGTAAAAACAGTTACACAGCTAGAGTTGTATAACAAACAAAAACGGTGATCACTGATATTTCAGGCTTGAATTTGAAAGGTCAAATGTGCAATCATGCAGAAAAACCTTGCATGCAGTAGCTTGCCTAATCTGTTCCTCAGTTACCATAGCTGAGAGTGAATCAGTCCTGGTGCGTGCAGTCGTTGCCTGACAATTGCCTAACTCCCCACCTGCAAATATCAAATTCACACGCTCAGTCTTTTTTACTGAACATATGTGCTTACATATGCAATGTATTTCTGACTCTTTAAAACAATCAAAGTGCTCAGCCTGTATTTGGTGACTGAAGTTCTTGTCCAGAATGTGGCAGGAACATGAAACCTGGGCCACCACCTGCTCTCCTGGATTAGAGGCAACAGGAGAGCACTAAGTCCCATCCCCCATGAATGTGATTAGCCCTAAAACACTTTGCTTTAGCAAGTCTTTGGTATAAAACAACAAAGGTATAATGAGTTACAGGAAAAGAGTGAGTGAGATCAAAGGAACTTTCCATTTCAAGGAACTTCTTATATGGGAATGCAGACCAACAGGATGGCTATTGTTACTGATTAAGAGAATGAATTGGCTGGAAATCTGCAGAAGCTCAGGTGTTACAAGCAACAGACATACAACATAATAAAAGCCCCAGCACTACACAAGATTTCACAATTTCTTCTGGCTGCCTTTGCGAGTTTATCCACTCAATATTGTGCAATCATGATGCCGAGAGGTATTTTGATGAAGTTCTCAGAGTCATCTCTGAAAAAACCCCAAAGCTTTCTTCTCTAGAAACTCCTTGTAAATGGGGGAGGGGTGCTTGTGTGTCTCTCCCCGTGGCTCCTATTGAGGGATTCAGTCGAAAACTGAAAAAGCTCAGCTGTTTTATCCTGTGAAATGATGGTACTAGTTCCTCAAAACCTTTCCGTATAAATTTAAAAGAACAAGCAGAGCACCTGCACATACATGCAAAACTTGCATCTGTAGACCTAACCAGCCAGTCTGCCAGTTCCTGTTTACACAGGCATATGTGAGTGTTAACGAGCCTCACCAGGCTAAATCTGCTAGCTGAGATCTACAATAGGGATGAGTTAAGACAGCCTGTGTTGAGACAGCTTTGTGGTCCTCAAGTAGTAGTACATCAGAGATTCAACACTGGTCTGAAAGGGTAAGTAAAAGGAGGCTGGCTGTGGGCTGCTCGAGCATGCAGCTCCCCTGAGGTTCATGAGGCAGAGTTTTTTTAGGTGAGTGATTTCTACCCTGGGGAAGAAGGCTGTGAGCTCTGGAAGGCAGCTGAACAAGGGGTCCTATGGCTGATACTATGACTCCATCTACCTTGACAGCACAAAGATGTTGTGCCTGTCTAATCCTTGGACCCAGAGAACTTAGTGGGGTTTGTTTGTAATTACAAATCAGAAGAAATCAAGGAACAGTGGCATCCATAAGTTCAGCAGTCCTGCCAAGGGCCCTGGGCTGTTTTACAGATGAAGCAAAGGAAGGAGGACGCAGAGATAATTCACAACTATCTCTCCATAAAGCACAGCTCAGCTGACCCAAAGGCATAGCTAAAAAAAGATAAATACTAGAATCTGCTTAGCTCTGTCATATTTGTGCCTTGTAAGCATTATTTTGAGGTTATGCAAAATAATTGTGTCAAACGCTTAAACACCCCCCCCTCTGGATCCAAGGTTTTACTGTTGCTTTTGTGAAGGAAGTCTCATGTGCTGTTTTGTTAGAAAATGAAGCTCAGTTCATGGCCACATGATTAAAACAGCCTCTTTCCTCTCCCCTAAAAAAATAAAATCTCATGAGCTCACTTACAAAAGCAACAGTCAAATCCTGGGGTTTGCTGTAGTATATAAAAACACTTAGCACCATTAACTATTTCCTGGGATAATCAACTCATGCAGCAGCAGGGTGAGTAAATGAGTGAAAGGCCTCAGAAGATTTTTTTATTTCTTTTATCTGAAGTCTACAGTAGAAGTGCATAAGGCACAGTTGCAGGAACAGTTCAGCAATTACAAAAACAGAAGAAACCAGGAGAAGCGGGAGGCTGATCAGACATGAAAGAGGGCAGAGGAACATTAAACATATAAAATGTCATTTGGCAGTGTTCTATGAAATCTTGTCTTCAGGTTATGTGACAGTAGGGTTTTTTTGGTATTATTATTATTGGCCTTCAAACTTTTTCCAAATTCCATAGTAAGGGCAAAATGTTACTATTTCCCTGGCTATAATTTTTAGAAATGTGAAATAAAGGGCATTTCACTCCCCTCTTCCGCCCCCTCCCCCCCCCACTTCTGAGGCCGTCGTTGCTAATGGCCTGATTCTGCATGGTGCTGGGTGACCTCCACTCCCATTGAGGCAGTGAATCCCTCAGCAACACTCACAATGGGCCTTTTTTCCCCAAAAGGTATGAAAAAGATACTCAGTAAACCCAATAGCTATTAAACTAAAAAGACGGGAGAAGAAAGGAGAGAAAGTCTCACAGCTAAAATGTATAGACCTGCTGTAATGCCAAAGGCTTTATCTTAGAGTGGCCTTGGCTTAACTTTCATGTCAGGACTGACTCTGAACTGTGCTCAGACAGCTCTGCCCACCAGTCCACAGGCTGCTTCAGAGAAGAAGGAGCCATTCCTTCACCCCAGCTTCATCTTTTACCATGCTGTGCCATTGTGCAACATCAAGAGGTGCCGATTCCAATAAAGGTCATGTTGTTAATGGGAGGGAAAAAAAAAAGAAAAAAAGAAAAGTGCTCTCTCTGCAAAAACTGCATATTAAACCTATGATGTTTAATCTGATTCTGCTGAACTTGGGCTGGCACAGGCAGTCCCAAACTCCATACAGTGTGGGATTTAATGCCATTAGTAGATAATTAATAACAATCTAATCTCCACCCCAACACCTCTGCAGAGAACGAGAGCCAGGGCATAACCCGGTCGAGCGCCAACTCCCTGCAGTGCAGTTCCTGCCAAGCCTACATGTTATAATATGAAAAATAGGTGCTGAAATGTTTATGTCAAATAAGGAGGTGTAGGAGTACTCCTAGCTGAGATAAAACAAAACCGAAAAAAAAAAAAAAAGGCCTTTGAAAAGGCACATATCTATATGTGAAGATCCCTCACTATGTGTTCAGATCTCCTTCCTTGCTGAAGCAAAGGGCAGCCCGGTGCCTGGGCAGCCCCTCAGATGCGTCAGGAGTATGTGTGGTACAGCACCCTGGGAATCCCTGGTGCCAGCCTGGCTTACATCTGCTGGGGGGTTCAGCACGCCTTTTGAACAGGCGGTCGGTATACACAAGCTCCATCTGAAGTGTACCTAAATCTCACAAATTACAGTATTTAAAGAATTCAAAAATAACCCTTCATCCAGCTGAATTCCCTGATTTGTGTGTAGAAGTTGGAACTATAACAAACCTGTGGAGCTGTTCTCAGCAGGCTGGTGAGACCAAACCTACTTCCCCTACACCTAGAGTAGCAGATCTGTTTGTTGTGCAAGTAACAAGGTCACTGACTGTTCAGCTGTGGGAGCAAACTCGATTAAGAGTGGTGATAATCTTTTGAAAGATAGTAATTTATCTCCATTTGAAGAGTATTATATTTGTTCTACAGCTATCACAGAGAACAAGGTTAACAAATATTCCATGATGAATTTTTGAAAGCTTTAGTCAGATCTTGTACGTTTAAGCCTTTCTAAATGCCTGTCAAAGGCAAGGAAACAAAGTGTCAAATTTGTACACAGACTTACCTAATGGCCTTTATCTGAGAAAGTGGTTTATGATTTATACAGTCTCTACCTTTACTTAAACAATTTCTCTTTTGCTCTGTAGTGAAAGCAATCTTCTAGCATTACTCACCTGGGAGAGATTAGCCCCAAAGACTGATCTTACTGAAAGAAGTTAGGAGATTCAAAACATAAAGAGGCATGGTGCAAACAGTAGGATAATCAGCTTTTATTACTAATTGCTTGCAAATTGTCGGTTGACTGTGTTTAGATATAAAAGTTATAAACACATTCTATATTGAAAGGGATTGTGCTTTTAAAATGTTTTCAATGATTCTATGACTCTATGATTCTATTATCCTTAACTTTCAAGTAAATTGTCACCTTCAATGACATTGCATAAATCTGAATAAAAGTGCATATTTTCTGTCCTTGAAATAACATTAGAAGCACAAATAGATATGAGTAAGAGCTCCACATCACATACAAATTCATGGAGCTCTTTCTCTTGAGAAAAAAGGGAAGAAACGATTTCTGGATTTCACGATGAAATAATCAATATTGCATACTATTTACTGTTTTAGAGAACTGATTCTTGTAGCCTCTTTCTGGGAGTCTTTGTTTTACATACAGGATAGCTCTCTGGATAACAGAAAGAAGGTACATATCTTTTATGCAGATAAATTACGTATATGTACCTGGGTATGGGTATGCATAAGTGTGTGTGTGTATACACTATATATATATATATATATGTACATTTATGCATCTGTACCTATATCCACAGACATGATGTTTATTTAACCACAAGGCCTATAATTTTAGGAATATATCAGAATGGGAAAATAGAACAAATGCATCAAGTCTTCTTTGCACGAATTCATACTGGTGAAATTTCTGTGCAATTGTTCTGTCATCAAATGATCTCAACTGGTTAGGGCATGCAATAGATTTTGCTGACTTCAGTGAAAAAGATTTTGAGACTACTTAAGCATAAAGTTATAATTTTGAGCACACATTCTAAATTGAGAATTTGAACTTGGAATTTAAGCAAGATCCTTGATATGTTAATGCCACTTGATCCGAGGAGTTGTAACTCTTCTGTTTTTCTCAGGACCTAGTTATGAGACTATAGATAATGTTTTTACTGATGGCAACTGACTTCCTAGTGAGCTCTGTTACCAGCTCTTTCAGCAGCTCTGCAGTTACCATTTGGTCTGAGAATTAGCACTGTTGAAAGTGTGCCAAGGCCACCGTGTACTTTGAGACTGTTTTCCTCTGGCTCCTTTTTGATTGACAGTTCTATTACAGATATCTTGTGGAATTGCTAGAAAGGATTATGGACATGAGGAAATATATAGTACCTGTGATACAGGTACATCCACATATCAAGGATCAAACCTGTAAAATGAAAGGTACATGCAATAATACTAGTTGTATTTAATTTACATTTCCAGACAAGTCAAGGATCCATATTGCTGTGATGAAATGAGAATAATAATGTGTGTGTCATGTCAAAAATGATGCCAGAGTTGTCCAACCTATAGTTTACAAACTATGTGGTATGGGAAACTAAGTTAACTATGGTTCATAGGCAAATGTAGGTACAGTCCAAATCAGGAGAAGAAAATGGAACAGAGCCAGTCAAGACCGCCCAGAATTTGTGAAATGCAGGAATGCATGCACATGTGATTTGGAGGATATTCATAGCCAGCCTACTGTAACAGGGTGCACCAGACCTGCAAGGCAGATGGCCAATAGGTAAAAAAAAAAAAAATCCTGCCAAGGCAAGCATATTAAGACACTCATTATGCATGCGGAGTGGCTCTAACTTATTAGACAAGTGTTCTAAGCAGACAGAGGATAACAAAGAGTTTTGGCCAAGTGAAACACTGCAACAGCTTTGCAAATCTGAACTTCGTGATAACTCAAGCTAAAAAGCATATGATCTGAATGTCAGGACATTAAATGGGTACACAGTTCATCGTCTTAAGTGCTTGTACCCCCATGCATCCTGGACATGGGTTCATAATACATTAGTGAGTATCTAGAAAGGAAAAAAAAATTGTTAGATCATAATTTTCCATTTCCATACTGTCTAATGTTTGTCTGTTACTGCTACAGTATTTGGCAGTGAGAATGCAGTTCTTTTCAGGTAGTTTGGCCCACGCCATAGTAATGGTTAACAAATGAGACAACAAGAACAAAGAAATACTGCATTAACATTGCGCTTGACCTTACCTCACCTCATTAGCCCTCCAAAATCTTGTTACCTTGTTAACCTTGTCAATACAAGAAAAGTCTGAAAATTACAGCAGCTGTAATTATCTCAGGCACTAAAGCCTTTATGCATAGTAACAATTTTTTCTTTAAAAGTACATAAACAAAGCTGTAAAGTTGGCGTCTACTGACATAAAATACAGACAAGGGAATAGACAATCAAAGATAGATAGGTGTTTCTCCACAAGGGGAGATCTCTTGTTCAAAGCTACTTAAGACTGATAATGACCAAGAGTTTTTGCCATGTGGTGGAGTAGAGTGCCAGGGTCCCTCAGCAGACCGTGCAGAAACAGATCTTCAGCAGCACAAGGTACACACTTTATAGTTCCATCTGGCTGTGCCCTTGCTGTCTCTACCATTCTGTCCTGAACCAGGTCAGTGGAAGCCTGTCTGATGAAGGAACAGCAGAAGACTTGAACAAACATTCTTATAAACCATAAACCTAGATGACCTGTGGCAGTCCTGCAAATGCAGGAGTTTCAGGTTGGCTCAGACTCAGCAGGATGATGTCAAGCTGGTGGTGTGACCTCACTCAGTGAGGACATATTTAATGATGTGTCTGTTCCTGGTGGCCCTCTCGTTTGCCCAGTGATTCCAGTTTTAAGAAAAGATATTACTATTAGATCCAAGTTGGATTTGGACTCATTGTGGGAATAATATGTGTTCTGGATTACTGATTGCAAATAAGAAAGATAAGCTGAAGGATCTGTTATTATTATGAAATCTAAATTAAAGAGATTGCTATTTGTCAGCACAGAGAAACTCTGGAAAGTCCATGGAAAAAGAAAGATGAAAAAAATCTTACGGTTTTCAAGCAAATCCTCCCTTAATTTATGAAAACGATAAAAGGAAAGTAGAACTGATGACACAGAAATCATCGCTTTCCCTCTGGTCTTGTCCCAGAATATTTAATATTCCCAGAATATTAAAATTCAGTGAATGGCAACATAGAAAGCTTCCCAAGCAATTGAGTAATTACCAGTGTATTTCATGAGACAGAGGCATACAATAAATAACATCTGCAAAATGCAAACAGATGTGCAAATAAGATTCTACATGGGTGAATCTGAAACTGGCATGTTTTTGCACACTTATATAGTCTCATTCCTTGCACATGACAAGTTGTCCTCTTTCACTTCATTGTTCTCCTTGTACACTTGACTTCTGCATTGTGGTAGGTTGACTGTGACTGGCAGGTAAGTCCCCACCCCGTTGATCACTCACTTTCCCCCAGCTGGATGGGGGAGAGAATCAGAAGGGCAAAAGTGAGAAAAATTCATAGGTCAAGATAAAGACATTTTAATAAATGAATGCAAAAAAATTAAAATACTCCAAGTGATGCAAAGGCACTCACCACCTCATCAGGAGAATGATGCTCAGCCACCTCTGAGTAATGGCTACTTTGGGAACCATCCACTCCACTCTCAAGTTTTATTTCTGAGTATAGCATTGTATGGTGTGAAATATCTCTATGGCCAGTTGTGGTCAGCTGTCCCGGCTGCACCTCCTCCCAACCTCTTGTCCACTCTCAATCAGCTCTCTGGGGCAGACAGAGAGACAGAGGAGGCCTTGACACTATTCAAGCACTGCTCAGCAACAGCCAAAACATTGGGGTTATCAACACTTTTTTGGTCACAAATCTAAAACATAGCACCACACGGGCTATGATGAAGAAAGTTAACTCCATCCCAGCCAGACTCAATACACATATCAACTTATATATTAGTATTGAGAAAACATAGCTCAGTCAATAACTTATTCTTCTAAATAACACTGGCAAGTGGGCGATGATAAAGAAGGTGTTGCCTCCAAATTGTGTACAACTACTCTTAAATACTAGGCAGTATTCCAAGACAGCAGAGTTTTGTTTGCACCAGTGAGAGAAGATAGTAGCCGGCACAATTAGTACCTCCTGCAGAGGACAGAAAGAATGTATTTTGCAGCAGGACAGTATTGTCAAGCCCACAGATTCAATAGGTTCTACATATTTGCGCTGCAGCTTTTTTTCTGGGTACTGGACACATCATTCTTGGGGATACATTATGCATTAGCTTATAAAGTCCACAGAAATATAAGGAAAGCACAGCCATGGTCTATGGTGAAGTACAGTGAAGTGAACCAAACTTCATACAATCTCCAAAGTATTTATTTATGGGGGTACTCATATGGGTTTTATTTGTTGGTTGGACTTCTTATGACATGTAAAACACTTCCTCATTAATAAATGGATTTTCCAACAGTGTGAATTGTCAACACTGAATGCTAAAGAAAAACAGAGTTTCTGAAGTGTTCATTCTTTGCACTCACAAAAGTGGCATTTTGAGGCACCAAAAACTAGACAATGTCGTCTGGGAAAAATAGAGTAATCCATTAGAAAAATGTCTTCCTTTTCTCTTGTTTATCCAATAAAACTGTCTTCTCTACTGTCATCTACTAGTTCTGATGTTTATGTTCTTGATTCTATAGCTTAGAAGTCTGAAACAGAAAGAGACCCATTTTGTGTCTGTTTAGGGAAGCTTACAGCATCCCTTATCGGTCTTGTTCCCATTAAACAAGAACGGTAGGAGAAATCAGATCAGCACTACCCTAAACTAAAGCCATGCAAGTCCCTTATAAAAACAGGCCATAGCTGGAGGAATAAATCCTTCAGTTCAAGGAATAAAACTCTGTAGCTCACCCTCAACACACCCACTGGAGCCTGGTTATAGTCCAATAAATAAGACCTCTTAAACACTGTTTGAGAGGCTATACTTTTTTTAGCTTAACTAAAACATCTAGAAATAATGGAAAATGAAACTAATATGTCAGTATTGACAAGAAATATTACCAGCCCTAGCTAAAATCAATTCCTCCTTCACATATTTTATATTATTTTATTTACAGGCCTTTCTGTTGCTCTCATCTCCAACTTACCTAAGGCCTTCGTAGACACCAATGAGGTTAGACAGCACCAGGGAGACCTGAAAGATTAGTGTCTTCATTTTTCAGATGAGAAAATGGAGTCACCTTTCAGGAACACCTTGCAGAAGTGCCTTCTTCCAGAACAGAGAGGACACAAGAAGCTTAACAGAAATTGTTTACCATGACAATATCAGTTGAATTTCAGGAATTCTACTCAATTCAACACCTTAATTTTAATATTGTCTTCTTTAGAGGCGAGTAACATGTATAGCCTACATAAATTGATTTGATTCAACATACCTAACATTTATCAACACCATTTGAGATCAATGAAGAAAAATATCTGTTGATTGAAAGGGAGGAAAAAAAGTAAAAGAAAGCATTATAAAATATATTTTAATGTTTTTAAGAAGGTAGCTTAAATATAAATATTTCTTCTGTTTTGTGTTACAAGCTAAAAGTGAGTAGCTCCACATTGCTCAAATATGAATTGAGTAAACTCTTAATCTATATTTACCTGCTTTCAAACATCCATTAGGTTACAATTATCATGATGTTTACATGTTCTTTCTCTATTTTTGGGGTAAACTAAAATCTTAATTATTCTCTGCTACTGTGAACTTTTTTACTGTAGACCATGCTTTTTTTTCACGTTAAAAGAAAAAGAATGACCTAAAATCTGAAGTATGTGTATGTAAGGCCTAATAAACAGCTTTAGTCAAATTCCTCTGGGCTTATAAAATTCTGTTTGTTCAGATTCTGCCTATGAAAAAGAGAGACTTAAAAATGACCCAAGATTATTTAGATGAGGAGAAAGACAATTGCATGACAACTTCTTGTTACCAATTGTGCTTATGACAAACAAGCTTCATTCCATCTCACCCAGCAAATACAGTAATCCAGGCAAATTATTCATTAGGAATGAATCAGTGCCATTGTTGAGAGGCAAGATTTTAATGGCCAGTTGGTTTAAAGAAGGATTCTCTGAAAGGAATTGGTCAACTGCCAGAAGCTGTTTGCAATGACAAATTGCTCACAATGAATTGTTTAGAGAGAAAACACTACTTTTTGTTTACGAAACAAATCTGCATGCCAGTCAGTTGAGCTTGAGGATGAAGGATGTTTGGTGTAAGGTCATGAATGCATCATTGGTTTGCTTTCCTTAATACATGCTGTTTATTTCTCTTGAATCCATAAGTGCTAAATAGCAGTAAAAAAGTAGTTAGCAACTCCAGAATTGGGTCCATTACTGTCACAGAGAAAGAGTGCCTGGCAATCTTTTCATATCCATCTCTTTTCTTCATTGCCAATCTTCCTGTATTCAAGGGGTAATCTGAAAATACCTGTGTGCAATGACTTGTGGACATTTTCAGGAAAACTAATGATTGCGCTGGATTGTTGAAATTCAGTCACCTGTCTTCCACAGCTGCAAAGCGTCTCTAAGCGTCTCATTCAACCCAGCTAGCTCCTGTGAAGAAGCAATATGATTGCCAGTGCTCCCTCAGAGCTGCTAAGAAATAACCATTAAAATTTGCTTTTAACAGTATTTCTTACAGCACAATAATTTAATAAGATGTGTTGTTCGCAGACGTTGCAGAGGTTGTTTGCACAATAGTCAGCAAGTACAATCAGATTAATGGTTTTGCCAGCAAATGTTATTGTAAACGCACTCAGAAGACTGCAATCAATTTTCTCCATAGCACAGAACACAGCCTGTGTCCACTTGCACAACACCGTGCGACATTCTCTCTTGCTTACACAGAAACAATTTCCAAGAGGCCATGCTGCATTTCGAGGGCATTTATCTTTGTCCTAGTCTAAATATAATGTAAACCTGCCTGTTCTTTAAAGACTATGTTTTCACACAGAGAATTGCCTTTGTGCAAGAAAGTTGCTATGGAAATCCATTACTACGTTTTTCTGGCTAAAAAACCTTCCCATTAGCTCTGCATCATTTCAAATTTTATGTTTCATGCACTAACTGACCACAGGTGTGTTAATACATACCTGATGGACAAGGGGGATGTTTTGCAGACAAATTATCTACCTACTTTTCAGAAGAGGGGAAACCTTCTAACAAACAGAATCCTAAACCATTTGTATGAGACAAGAGAAACGCAACTCCAGTGTATTCAAATGCTTTATAGTATATATAAAAAGAAAAAGACCATTTATTGCAGATTTAATGGCTGTGGTGTGAAACTGTGAGGACTCTCTCTGCAATTGACTTTACTAAGCATGAAAATAGACTACTGTAGCTTTCTAAGGTGTCTCTCTCTCCACAGTCTGGACAGTGATGTGAGCTGAGCATTTCTGTATTTGCCAGGGAGGAGATCTATTCAAGCAGCACAAAAAGGTGGAAGAAGCAAGGAATAAGTATAATCAATTCAGCACAAAAGCGGGCTAAATTAGTCAGATATTAATCTGCTGTTAGCAGTAAGCCAACTACAGAGCTAAGTACTGGTCAGCCATTGAGTACTTCAGCAAAGAATCCACTGACATTCAGTCTGCTGTACTTTAGAGCAAAAACTATTATAATTATTTTATATATTTGTCCCTCAAATGTTTTTTTTTTTTTTTGAAGTCTTTTATCTTGATATTTATGCTATTAAATACCAGTATACAGAAAATGGAATGCACGTGGGATAGAAATCAGTGAAATTCACAAGCTGTTATGTACTTCCAAGGTTGCAGCTTCTTAGTGCACAGGTTTCTGTATCAGTGAGAGCATCAGAATAATGACCAGGTTTATTTTTACACTTTGCAGTTTTTATGCTTCCAGGTCAGTCATATACACCAGTTATCAGTACAGGCATGATTTGATATTTGCAAAAAAAGCAGTGATGTAAAGGCAGATTGGATTTAAGAGGATGTCTTCTCTCAGTCTTCACCTCTACTCAGCTCCTTACTCCTGTTGAAGATTACTACTCAAATACGTCAGGTTGATTGTTTGCTCACTGTGTTTTAAAATATATCTGTCCAGTAAGTATGCTTGGGTTATGTGTGGTCATTTCATAGAACCAGCATAGGGTACAATCACAAAAATAGTACCTCAATACATTTCAGGGAGCATAATGGGGAAGGAGTGCACTGATCTGGTATAAAGACTAATAGTAAAAAAACAACCACCCAAAAAACCCAAAAAAGAAACCCTAAGTGTTCATCCCCTTTTGTGCCATGAAACTCGTTGCTGATTTGATTTATACTGCTATCCCAGAGGCAGTGGTGGAGAATGTAGAAGATCCCACACACTGAGGCTCTTTCTTAGTCCCTTGTGTCATGGAAAAACATTTGTTATTGAAGAAAACCCTCCAAAAATCCTAGATGACTGTCTAGTTTTGACCACAATGATAATCAACTTTATAGTCCTTTGAAAACAAAACTGATCTCAAAGCTGATAACATTTCCTCTGTCAGTGGAGTGTAAATACTTTATTTTTTAGCTTGTCTGTTATCTTATTCCTGACAAAATGCAGGTTTTGTGCCAAGTTTAGACTGAAAACTACTTATTTGGTAGTAAGCTGTGACTTTTTTGTAATTTTCATTTAGTTAGAAATCTCATAGATCATTTAAAGACAGTTGCAAGGTGAACAAAAGAAATGGGAAGGCTTTTTTGGCCTCTGAACTTTTTCCTGAGAGCTTTAGGATATTTATCCCTAATTAGTCTGAACGCACATATAATGAATAATAGAGAAGAAGAATCATGTCTCATTTCTGCATTCAAAGTAACTCTACTGGAGTCAGCAAGTCTTTAAGATCATTGTATGAATAAGTTTTGTTAATGTTAGGACACTTTTGCAAATAAAAGTAGTGATGAAAGTCTGAAACACCAGGCAGATTTGCTGTGACATATTAAGAATGCTTATGGGAATAAAAGCAAGTTTGTGTAGAACCCAATCGTGGTCAAAAATGTTGTGCTGTCAAAAATCATCATTAACTATAATCATGGTCATTACATCTGCAGATAGGAATATCTGTCTTTCTATTTTTCTTCTGTTCATTTCTGACTTCCACAGGCTTTGTTTATCAGCTTAACCAAAAAAAAAAAAAAAAGGAAAAGAAGCTCTGACTCCTGCAAAAGTGAACCTTGCCCTCAAGTATGGGCAAGCATTTAGAATAGATCCTGATTTTTGTGCAACTTATTGCATTGCCTCGTCAGGTTGAAGTACTGAGCTACAGAGAATGGCTTTCTATTCCAGTGTGTAGGGATTACCAAGTGAGCTGCTCCTTTTTCGCTTCCAAGTACTAATCTTCTTTCCTGCAGCTGAGTAATGACACAGGAGGAACAGTAAAATAGAGGTCCCTGATCTATGTAAACATTATTTTTGTGCTTTTTTTAATGCTGGTTTTGACATACTCAGCTGTAAACAGTTTTTAGCAGGCTTTCTAATTTGGTCCATCACAACATCTCAGCAAGTCAAACAAGTCTCTGTGACTAGGGCAGATAACCACTACACAGAAAGGGTGTCTATAAACAGAGGCAGAAAAAAAATACAAGTTCACATCTGGGTCAGTGAACAATTGCTGGTGTCTGGGAAACAATGTCAGTGAACAGCAGCACTTAACATTGCTTCAAAAAATAAAGTGCTCCTGGTCAAATCTGACTTTCATTGAAATCAGAGGCAATCTTTATCCTGATTATAATGGGAACTCGGTAGAAATGTAATCCAAATACCAAGCTGATTACATCCTTAATATGTTCCACAAATCTAGCTATTTATTAGAAACATGGAATACTACATAAATCATCATCTGAAAATCAGAGTGCCTTTGGACATAACCAAAACAAACAAACAAAAAGAAATGGGAAATGTTGAAAACCAGTTTGTCATTGGCAGAAGAGTTGAGAGAACTTACTAATGTTCTATTTATGAGCACTTGCAGAAATGCTCTAGAGGTTTATCTGTTTCTACTTTGCATTCAAAAAATGGTATGCAATTTAAAAATAAAATCTTAAATATACACCAGCATTATTGAACTCAGCATAAAGGGTGGTTTTGCATTGGCACATAGCTAAGAGCAGTGAACTGGCAAATATTGGTAAATATTTGAAACTTGCTCATACAAGTCCTTGTTTGCACCTGGTGGGTGTGTACAAGTGCAGGACTTTGCAGATGCACTGCATCTCTTGTTACAGCATACTTTGAATATAAGCGCTTGTTTCCAAATTCTGCCCCACCTTTCAAGGTAAAAGCAGATAAAAATGCTGATTTCACAGGACAAGAAGTGTGGTAGGTTGACGTCACTCTTGGCTGTCAGGGGCTTTCAAAATTTCTTTGCCGAAAAACTTCAGCTACATTTGATACTGGAGAAATGTCCTAACAGTGCCTAGAAATGACATTTCAACCTATCTGCATTCCAATGACTCCATTTTGAAGTCCAAACAGAAAAAATGAGGGGACACTGGTGACAAGGGAAGTGCAGGAGTGGAGCTGCTGCTCCCAGATGTCGGCTGTTGGTGTCTTTCTGCCCACACCCAGCACACTGAGAGGTCCAGAGTGTCCCTGTTTCATCTGTAATGGGGAGTATTGTTAAACGTGTAAGAAAGCAAGGAATATTAGTCTCCACACAAAAATGGCCTCCTTGTGTTCCCTGTACATACTCTTTGCTTCTGAGATTTAGACCATCTGGTAGAAGTCAGGCCTTCTCTTGAAAGGCACAGCTTCATCCATGGCATGAACCATCCTGTTACGTCTCCCATGAACTATTTGGATATTTAGTCAGTCTATTCCTCCCATTTGTGCCCAGAAAGATGAAAGCCACCTCTTTCAGCTTACTGTACTGTCCTGATCATGCTGCCTTTGGTTCTATTTTATTGATGATCCCAAACCCACACTATTAATGAATGAGCTGCACCTACTGCAGTGATGAGCCACGTGTTTCTGGCAGATGAAGCTTCGCAACGCTTATCCCATTGAAGCGTTTGATGTTTTTCCCATATGCTTCTATTTTTTCCCGTCCCTTTGCTAGTGCATTCATTATAAAACTAGTCATTGTGTTATTGATGCTTCTGAAATTTGATTACTTGGATGAAAAATAAACGATCTTACCCCAAAGAAAGTAACCAGGAACGAATACATTGTGGCAGAAGAAACTGTGATAGAAAGGAACAGAAAAGAGGGATGACCACAGACTAGGAAGTAAAACATGGGGCCTTTAGGAAAGCAACAGAGGAAAAGCAAGAACGGTGGACAAATAAAAATGACTAATAGCTTAGTAAGTGCTCAAAGATTTTACAGCTTAGACTCCAGTTTCTCAATACTTATTTTGACTTTTTGCTCTCAGCTGTATTGTCCAGGACTTTTTCTAAAAATGTAAAAGTATGTATTGCTATAGAGAATATTAAAATGATAATTTCTAAAGTTAGTTGATCGAACCTGGATGTGAAATCAGATAATACTTGAATATTTTAGCCAATTAAATTACTTACTGCCTAGTAGGTTTTCCATTTCTCTCTGTGTTAGGTAATATTTATAGCATAATTAAGATGCTTAAAACTTTTCATTAAAGCTTCTTGGTGCATTTAGAATGTAATTAAATCATTGTGAGTTTTCAGCCTTCATTAGACCTTTTTTAAAGAAGTGGAAGATCATTACCTATAAACAACATATATTCCATGATAGCTGTTTTGTTCTGCTTAATGAAAAAAAGCTAAAACCTCATGGAAATATTTTAATGCACAACATTGCAGCCTGTTTCAGAAATTTGTTCCAAAAAAACCCAAAACAAACCACCATAATTTTATTCCACATTGCTAATTATATTACAGCTTAAAGAATCAGAGTAGGTATAGTAATAATTTTTAAGAAGAGCTGTAACATTAAAACGGAATCATGTAACTTCCCAAAAATCAGGTACAATGGTATCATGTAGCTCATGTGGGCTTGTAAAACTTATTCTCAATATAGTTAGTTTTTGGGTCACCATTATTTAAATATTGTTTTCCCCTTCCTATTAACGAGTACAGCCTGATTTTCTAAAGTTGTAAGTTGTCCAGAGTATGTCATTTATTAATGTTAATAACACTGATGAGAAATCTTGATGTATTTGACAACTGTGGGACTTTCCTAGTACGGTCAGAGCAAAAGTTTAATACAACTCAGAAACTTACTGAGGAAAACCCATCCTGCCCCATGCTGAGCTCAGTCATTTGGCTGTAACGTTGAGAAAAATTAACCTGGTGACAGCTTTTGGCAAATCAGGAAGCACAAGAAAAAAAGAGAGAGAGAGAGAAAAGGAAGAATATTATGGCAACTCCAATAATATGAATGTAGAGCTACTTCAGGAGTATATTTTTTTTTAAATTAGGTCTCAAATTTAATGTAGAGCTACTTCAGGACTATTTTTTTAAAAATTAGGTCTCAAATTTTATTTTCTCAAAGAATAATGCATTTACTACTGTATTCTTTTGAATAAAAACTCCCAACAAGATAAAGTCTCATTGCGCCTGTCCCAAAGAGGACAGAAGAATACAATAGACTCATCAATCTTTTTTTTTTTTCCAATAAAGATTTGTAATTTTCATTGTTCTTTTCTTTTGAAAATGGAATGATGTAAGTGTCTAGTTGTGAATGCTGGGGCATACCTGAGCTGATATTTTGTCTGGCTAGAGAGCTAGGCATTGATATTTACAGATAATCCAGTAATACGACTTGGGGGGAATGAACAGTTTTCCAAAGATCAAAGCAGGACCATGAGCAGAACCCAGATTCCTGAATCCCATGCATGTGCTAAGTGTAGCACTATAAATTTAGAATAGCTCTAAAATTGATTACTTTAACCCTAGCTTCTAACACTTGCAGAGCCACAATCACCAGTTCCTGTGGCTTTGTTGCAAGTTATTGTAGCTGACTCTTCAAGAGTTGACCCTAAACTATAAAAATAAAATAAGTGGGCAGAAATATAGTGATCACCAAATTCTCAGTGCAATTTTTTAATTCCTCTTGTTTCATTTGGAAACTGCACTATTCATCTTATAAGGTAAGTGAAATAATACTCTTACAGGCTCTCAGTCTTTCCCTTTCAGATTACTATTCTAACTTCCAAATTATAAATCCATTTTTCAACCAGGGACTAATGCCAGCAGGCTAAATATTTCATGTTGGGGTTTCTGTTCTACGAATTCTATAGTTTGCCAGTATTATCTGCTCCGTGACTGGCTGTTATTAAGCAGCAATATTAAAAAGCCCAAATATTCACAGAAACATCTCTGTGGTACATGGCCATGTTCAGTTTCTATTATTGTTCGAAACATGTAATTCAAGTTCAAGTGGGGTTTTGCAACAAGGCAGAAATCTTAGAGCTAGAAATGAACTCTCTCTAACCCAGGACCTTTCTGCCTCTTGGTTTCTCACTCTTTCTTTTTCTCTCCACCAAGCCCAAAGACAGATAACACTTTCCTGCTGTGAATTTTTTTAAATCACCCAACAGCTCTGGCAAATAAGAGCTGTCATAGTTTTCGGATGAGAAAATCATCTGCAGCTCACACAGATCTATGAGCTGATAGGAGTTAATTGACAGCTTGCAGGATTTCGTCTCCAGGCAGAGTTAGAGGGAATGAGAGCCCTGTGGGTTTCATTTGGGCAGAGATAAAGCAGGTTTTATTCAGTGCTCATGGAGAGAGCATAATTAACCTTTTAGAAGTTTTAAGAATGATCAAATTGTTATTCATTTTTGCAAATGAGAAAAGAGAGCTTCTTTCTCTGCCAGGAAAATGCCAGTGCAGATTTCAAGGTCATTTGATGATTTCCTTTGACTGAAAAGATGGAATTTGGAAAAAGAAAAAGAAGAGGAAAATATGAAGATTGAGAAATGTCATCATAAAATCATGCATCATTCAGGATGTGCAATGAACAAATGTCCTTTTCTAACATAATGTACTTTAGGTAGCATTTACTGCATGTTCGTATTAGCCTGCTGGACTCTGAAGGTGGTGTTTTCCATTGTTATTTTAAATAAGAAACTTGGTGTAGCAGCTGTCTGTTATGTAGGTGGAATAATTTTTTAAAAATCTGTTCTTAATGGAGAAAATGGACCATTATACAAGGTCAGTGGCTTGGCTTTCAAGATATGTGATATAATATTTGACGGTGAGGCACTGAAACAGTGGTGAAGCACTGGAACATGTTGCCCACAGAAGCTGTGGATGCCCTGTTCCTAGAAGTGTTCGAGGCCAGGTTGGATGGGGCTTTGAGCAACCTGCTCTAGTGGGAGGTGTCCCTGCCCATGGCAGGAGGGTTGGACCAGGTGATTTTTAAGGTCTCTTCCAACACAAGCCATTCTATGGTTCTGTGTTTCTATGACTGTCAAATGATGTAAATTTCTAGAGCTATTATGTGAATACAGAATAGGAGAATTCTGTAAATTAAAAACAAATATATTTTAAGTCCCTTTAAACAATAATATATAAACCAGCTAATAACTGAGAGTCATGATGCCCTAAGCACTCTTTGATGGAAAAACAAAACTCTCAGACTTTTGCTTGTTGACTAGACAATAGCTTTGTAAAATACAGACTAATATAACCATGGTTCAGTTTCTGACTGACTGAGTTTCACTTTTTTAGAGCGACTGACACAGCACAAGATACCATTCAAAATTATAGCCTCTTTTCTCCTTGTATTCTTTGTTGCTAATTTTTAGGACAATGAGAAGAAAGGCTTACCTCCTATACACAAATAGATCCAGAGTCTTGTGTTGCATAGAAGCAACGTGCCACTCAGCACTAAGAAACCATGAACAAGCATATCAATAAACTCATTCTTCCAATCTAAGCTGCAGGTTCAATGATGCTTTCCTTATCCCAGTCTCGTAGAACATCCTTTTTTGCCCATCCCAGCATGGCAACATTTTCTACATGCAGGCTGACACTCTCTTTCTTCTCCCTGCCTCCCCCTTCTCTCCCTCTCTCACTTTTCCCCCCTACCCTCTGTTTTCCCAGACTTTTTAGACTTGGGATCCACACAGTATGATAAAAATCATTGCAACATGTCACATCCCCTTTTCTGAGCTGGAGGTACTAAGCAATCTCCAACAGCTCAAGTTTTCAAGAGTTTTTCTGCTACAATAAACGTATAAACCACTGGTTGTGAAAGTCTCTCCTGATAGATGGGCTCCTGGACCCTACACTGTAACTGGTTGCTGTAGGATGCGTTCTGTGCCTCTGTTTTTTTTTTTCTTTTCCTGGATGGAGATGTGAGTGCTAAAGTTGTTGAAACTTTTGATTCACTCTTTTCATAAAAAACCTTGTAAATAAGTTTACTGCTTAAAGAAATCTACTTAGAGAATGAGAGATCAGAGACTTTGCAATGAGGCTTTAAAGAGCACTTTCGTTCACAAAGATTATCTTATCTTGTTTTACTTAAAGTAAATCCTTATATTCCAGTACATGAGGAAAAGATTGTTTTGTCTTCCTAAAACCCACATGTGAGGACAAGGCATTCTTGGCATGATTTCTGTTTATATTACCTGTTCTTTATAGTGTTTCTTTTTTTTTTCCTTTCCTAAATGCTATTGTCTTTTCTATTTAGGCAGGCTGGATGGTAAACTGATGCCTTTGGTTACTCTCAAAAAAGTGCTGAGACTGTGGTTGTCTTGAACTAAATCTTTATTCTTAAAACATATTTAAATATCGTAGGATAAAGAAATCACAAATAATAGCTCCTTTTTTGTGGCAAGATCGTTACTGTATTACTGAATTTATCAACAAAGAATGTAGAGGGTTAGGCTATGAAAATCTATTTTTTTCAGGTTTCCATAATGCAAAATTCATGGCTCTATTCTTCACTCACATGAATGGAACAGCTCTGCACACTTTACCTCAAAACATCTGTGCTTTCCATTTTAGTTAGGTATATTATCTGTCTTCCAAAAAATAATGCAAGCCTTCCTACTGATGTACCAGAGCACCCTGTTAATAGGTGAAAATCATAATTCTCAACCAAGGCAAATGTGAGCAGCTTTTCAACCTGAGTGCCAGTGGGTTCACAACCGGGGAACACTTCTGATGAGACTTAAAGCCTTTCCAGGTAAATCCTTTTATTACCATGAATTATTAATACTCAGATCATGGGTACCAGTAAATAGAAAGTCTTTGCAGTAATAACACTACCAGACAGTTAAATGTTCAACTATACGTTCTATCCTGAAACTCACACAGTTTTGCAAAATGTGTCTGTCATATCAGTTTCAAAAAACTAATAATGAGCTAGCTTGTATCTTCAAACTTGCAGCAGGCCTTTAGGTTTTTAATTCTGAAAAACTTATTTAGTTTTTACAATATGAAAATATAGACGTGGTGACATTTAAACTTTTGCTTTTCATAGCATTTCACACTCACACCATTTTAAAAGACAGCTATTAACATTTACAAAAATCTTTCAGAAACCAAATGTTCTAACATGCAGAATTCCAATTATACTGTGTAAGAGGGTTATCGACTATTCTTCTACAAGAATACTTTGAAGTGCTTGGTATTAAACCAAGAGCTAAAATGTCAGTTACACATAGACAATAAATTAAGGTTTATAAAACCATGTAAGATTTATTTAATATTACAATTTTGACCTTTAGACTGCCTTAACCATAGCTTGCTTAAGGTTTCCTCTCTCTTGCCTTCCTTCTTTATCTGCCTAATCTTACTTGAATATTAAACAAAGTTTGTAATGGCAGTTATGCAAAGTAATATAAACCATTCATAGTATTGGTACTTTCCTCCAACACAGTTACATAAACCATGTTTCATTCTTCAGCTGAGATGTTTTCTGAATTGCTGAAGGAGTTCAATGAGTAGCATTCCCAGTGTTGCCAAGACACAGTTGTTTAATTTTCAGTTTTTCATTACAAACATCCAAAACTTTCAATGAAATGCAAAACTAAAAATACAAATGCGGGTCAGTTCTTGTATTCTGCCAACAGACACTGAGAGGAAGACAGGTCAAGTCAAAAAACAGAGGGCAACAGCAGGAGGGGAAGGGAACTCAGTGTTGAAGGGAAAAAACAATGCTTGAAGAAGACAGGTCTCAGTGAATTTTGTTTTGAATCACATTTCAGCTCACAATAAACAAAATACTACCCTGCAAAGGTAGGGGATGAATTAAACATCTTTTGCTGGGTTCACACTAAGGAGATTCCCTCTCCGCAGACAAAGAAGTTCCTATGCCAGAAGTTAACTATCTGAACTATTTTTGGCATCTCTCCTATCAGCAGTATTATTGATTAGTAATGACCAGAAAAGTCACGAAAGCAATTAGGGAAGGAAATACATGCTGAGTAATCTAAAAATAATCTTTGCAGCCACTTATCACTGAGGAAGCACATACTAAAAAGTGTAGCAATGTATAGCAGGAAAGACTGAGGAATGACCAGAGAATGTATACGGAAATTAGAAACTCAGCTTAACGATGTTTTTTTCTTTGCAGAGCAACATGGATGGTGTGAAGGAGAGTTGATACGGAAAAAAAGCCAGGCTTTCAGATGTCATGAAGGAAACAGGGGAAGGAAATGTTGAAAACTGCATTGAAGCTCTACTCTAGATAATATTCTGCTATGAGCTGAGCTGTGAGACCCAGATGACTGAAAGGGCACACAAAGTGCCAGTGCAGAGTCACCACCTGGGAGCTTTCCCTAGACACTTTTCTTCAGATGTCTCAACTACAAAGATAAGGTTAAAATGTTGAGATTGGCTGGACAAAGATCAGAAATTAAATTCAACTCCATGTTCATTTCATTTTATCCAGACTGTACTTTAAAGATCCAAAGAGGTCACGGTTATTTTCTGAAATTTGAAGAAAGTCCTCAGAGATAAAATGTTCACTATGTCACAGCATGCTTCTTTCTCTGAAGTTGAGAGGTGAGCTATAGTAAATGGGAACACTACATTTTCTAACTCCACCTGACGGCAGCTTAACATTTCAGCTTCACCAAAGCCACGACATTGTTTCTGCTAGCTCACCTTGGAAGCAGGGATTTCAAAATAACTTGTTTGGGCTTCTTTTAGTTTTCACTTCAGCTAAGTATCAAAATAACTATGCAGAATAACATAATGCTGTTGCACAATAAAGTATTTTTCCTCCAATGTGTACAGTAAACTTGAAAAATGTGTGGTAGTTTTTTTTTTTTTTTTTTTTTTTTTTAGCAAGGCTTGGTTGAGGGCATACATGACTGATAACTGCTTTCCTCCCTCACCATCAACACTCAACAAAAGTCAGATTCTCAGTTGTAATTTGATCTATATGAGGAAACTCTGTTCAGATGGAACAATTTTGCAGCTCTGCAGATCACATGCTGAATCTTCCTTTTCTAACACTTACCATCTTCTCATACTCTTTGTCTCTTTTTTCACCTTTTTCTCCACTATTGTGGTCATCCAAGAGAAGACATTTCTAAGCAGAGATCAAGCATCACAGGAAAGGGTATGTTGCCTTCCCCCATAAATCTTTATTTGGCCCACACAAGTCTCTGTTTTAATTCACTCGCTGACATCCATTCTGCCTTTCAGCAGGCTGCAGCTTCCAGAAGGGCCCCTTTCCTTTCCTCTCTCCAATCCACAGCAACTGCATTGTTCTAGTATCAGATGAATAGCCACTTTGGCAAGAGAAGTCACAAATCACTGCAAAGATTTAGGAATTTTTCAGTACAGCTGAAGATTGCTGTGTAATGTCGTGTTCAGACAGCTTTCCCTCATCGTTCTTAACTGTCTCAGTGCCTCAACATAAAATATAAACCCTTTCTATGCAAGGTTGTCCTAATTTGAGATGCAGCATTCCTGATGTTATGTAAAGGAATATTAAGAGTCAGATCATGAAAATAATTTGAACAAAATGGATTTTGTAAATACCGTGAAGTTTAATTTCATTCAGCCTGGCACTAAAATTGGTATCAATTATTTGCAGGATTGAGGTCCCAGAGAACAGTCATCTCAGAACAATACAGTGGGCAACTTTTCCCAGAACAGAGTAGCACCCAGCAGAGAGACAATATTAGGCAGCTGCAGGAGAGGCAAGAAAGTGAAAAGGTTTATGTTATTGACTGCAGAAAAGAGAAGCCTTCAGTCACACATCAAATCAATCAACCACTCTATTTCAGTTTAGTACATTATCCATTCATTACATTTAGTAGTGACTTTAATTATTTGCAGTATGATGAGATTTGCAGACTTCTTGAGAAATTCCACAAGATTAAATGTGGAGACCTAACAGTTAATTCTTTGTTATTTTTTTTTTTTTTTTTTTTTTTTTTTAATGTTTCCTCTCTCTCTCTCCCCCATCACCCCACCCCTTCCCCCTACCCTAGACAGTAGAGTATAAACTTAAGTGAACAACAGCAGTTTCCATACCTCTCAAGTGTCTGGATTTTATTGGAAAGTCCTTCACTTACAGGAATTTGAATTATGGTCTACACAGTGTTTTCATGTTTTGCTCTAATTTTTGCTCTGTGGCCACTGAAATTGCAAGCAGATATCTCTAAAGACCTAAGAAATGCAGTCAGATTCCTATGAGCTAAATTTATTGTGTTGACTCAAATACTGTGCAAATTTTTCCTGCCACTGAGAACCAATATTGGTTTAAAGAAGAAATCATCATAAAAAAAAAAAAAAGCAAAGAAAACAATGAACTAATCCATCTAATTTATGTGTCCAGCATCACCACTTCCATGCCCAGATATTCTTCATTTATATTGGACTGGTAAAACTCCACAGTGCACTCTGGAATGGTAGAAATATAAGGCCAAATACACTAGAATTGGGATTTAAATACACTGAAACACTGATTAGGATACGACTAATGCTACTGAGTGTTATGGGATAAAAGAGCTTGAGGATCTTGATGCCATTTGACATGTGTGGTTATTATGTGCATTTTTTTAATTTTCTCTTGTTTACTCTGGTATGCTTAACTGCATACTGAGCTAAATAAATAAGTCAAAGAAACGATTTTCATCTGGGACATAATAACTTTCCATTTGCTTTGTGGTGCATTGTTGAACATTAAAGGACAGCTCTGTTTCCTGGATTCTGTTGAGGTTGGGTTTTGATTTAAGTGGCACTATAGACAGAGATCCTTACTGTTACCATATGCTTAAGACTTTCCTTGTATAATTCCTAAGACTGCAAGTCACCAAAACCAGCCAGTAGAACTCCCTATGTCTTTTCAAGCTGTATTTGTAATACCTGTACATTGGTGGTTGGAAATGTAGGTTGTAAATTTGGTCATAACTCTGAAACATAAATATTTATCAACATATGATAATCAGGATTTCCTTGCAGTGATATAAAGTAGAAGAGGTTAAGTATATAGAATGAAGGTAGAATGAAAAAGTTGCTTCAGCCAAAGGCAATTTCTATAGAGGGAAGCTTCCCTTCGTTAGTGTGATATGTAATGAGCAGGACACAGGTAACTGGTGGATTTTTGGTTATTAGAATTCTATTTTCTTACCCTGCACATGTGAATTGCACCTGCTATACAGGTGCAATTGAGATGGTTGTATATATGAATAAAATAAGTGGTTGGGCAATTGGACTCACATTTTGACTGCAGACTTTGGTTTTGTGTCTTTGAATCTCTAGACCACCCACTGTAAGGACGGCTCCTTCCATCATCTACTTTGATCAGAAAAAAAGTGAAACCGTGGCACAACAATATGTAACAATTTGGAGCTAATCTTGGGAACATTAATGAATGCTCTCTCTCTGTAGTAACAGGCTCTGACCTCAGCATACAAAATGAAGAGCATTGCATGTGAATAAATTGTAGGGTAAATGCAGTCAGAATGAATGGAATTGCCCTTCACTCAGTCCTTAGGGCTCTCTGTGAACAACAGCTTGAGTGAACTTTATGCACAGACTGCCCCATATTTCATCATGTCACTGGACCTGTACTGGTTTTAGGAGAGATGGCCACCTACTACACCATGAGATAAGTAATCCCTCCAGAAGAGTCTGAAGAGACCCTGGTGTGAAGGGGATGCAGAGCCAAGTGTGAACTTCTGAGACTGGTATTGGGAAAATGTGAAATATGAAGAGAGGGAGCTGCACAGGTCACAGGAAACATAGAGAACAGGGAGGAAAGTGGAGGACAAGGAATAAAGGGCATGCAGGAGGAGAAGCAGCAGTGACACCAAGGAGATGGTCAATGAATGGTGAGGGTAAAGGCATGAGAAAATATAGAGGGTAGAGACCGTGAGGCTGAGCAAGAGGCTTTGAGAGAATTAAGACAGAGAAGCATGGGACTAAACAGAGAGGGTGAAAAAACAGTTACAGAAGAAGAAGAGCAAATGAGGAACAAATTTTTCTCCAGGACATGGGACAGGAGAACAATAATGCTGTTCCAACCAACTACTGCATAGGACCACACTCTTGTGTGGCTTTCAAATACTACTAAGGCTTTCACAGACAGCCTGTTAATTAAATGGGGGAGAACAATCTGGAAATTAAAAAAAAAAAAGGACAGTGAAACTTTCACTGAGGAGACACCCACTATAGCAGCTGAGCTAGGACGAGGCTCTCTTATGGTTGTTACAAGGGTTTTCACTGTACTGAACTTGGAATTATGCCAGGCACTGACCACGCAGCCCCACATCCATACGATAACCAAGGGGATTTTAAGGGTTATGAATCACTGGAAGATCAAGTTTCTACCCAACACAAATGATATTGTAATACCAGGTATGAGAGGATGATAAAAGCTTAACGTTAGTTTTTTATATTTTCTTTTAAGAAGCTGTGTGGTTTTTTTAGAACTCTTGTCCTCTGCATTTTTTTTAAATATATGGAAAAAAGTGGATGGAAAGTTAACCGCCAGTAATTGGAAATAAAACCACAATGCAATCTCCTGCTTGTCTGTCTTCATTCCAATGTAATTTATCTAAAAATGCATCATTTTGTACATATGGGAAGCTGGGATGAGTTCATTTGAGTGCTCTTCTAGTACAATGCAATTGTATGTTTCTCCACTGTTAAAGGCCAGCAGAAAATTGGACACAGTGCACAAATAGATTTTTTTTTTTTTTTCCCTTCTGCATAACCACCCACTTTCAGGACTGGAAACTGCATAAACAAGATAGAGTGGAGTGAAAATCCACTTAACATCAGATTTGTGCATTCTGCTTTAGAAGCAGCTTTTTCAGCTTATGTTCATATTTATAGAACCACCACTGGGCCAGACCCTTTAGTGAGGTGTAACTGAGAGCAGATTCAAGAGGAACATCAAGTACTTCTAGAAAATTCAACCCAGTACCCAGAATTATTTGATCTTTTATTGGCAGAGTGTGGCTGTTGTAAAAAGAAATGGAATACAGTGACCAGTTAATGCCAACTAGCTGTAGATGAATCCAACCTAAACTGGGTTCAGATAATTCTTGAAGTATGCTCTGCATTACAATCAACTTCAGGTCAGACAAACACATGTGCATATGCATGTGATCATGATATTTTGCATTTTTCCTCTTATTTTATTTTATTTTTCCTCTTAAAATGATCCTTTTAATTTTTAACAGGCACACTGACATTCTTGTGCTGATAGTCTTTTTCACAAACAGGTTATTTCTGGAGGATTCTTCTATTTTACATGCAAGCAAATAAATGGTACGCAAATAACACACACATATGCCTCCTTTCTAACTGGAAGAAGATATTTTCTTCTAAACCTGATTTAGTTTGATAAATGTGAGAATATACCGCAACAAGATACTTTAGGCTATGCAGAATACTGGACTGGAGCTACATTTAGTCATGGCATGGCAAATCCACTTATGAGTCCCCTGAGACAGCCTGGTGGGCTAGAATAACAACTCCATTATTCGGAGTTTCATGTCTATCACCCTACTTATTAGCATAGTTTTGAGGTTAAACAATGGTGTTAGTTTTCTGTGTGCATCCTCCTACTTATTCATTATCAAATTACTTTACAATGTTTATTTAGACTGCTATCATCTAGATCAAGAATACCAGGTACTAAAAATCTAACTTTCCCAGTAACAAGACAATTTTCAGTGTACTGGTTTAGCATCTAGCTTTAATATGGAACTGGAATCACCTTAGAAACAGGTTTTGAAAGTTTTTTTTCAAGAATGAAACACTGAGTTTGATGAACTGGGAACAGTGGAAAGTCTTTCAACGGTTTCAATAGATTTTGGGGCCAGACTAAGGTCTTGTTTTTGGAAATTACTTAAATATGTGCATATATCTGTCCCTATTCAACAAAAGCATTTAAGGACATAGATCAGTGGATTTTGTTTCATGATTAAGGTCAAGTAGATTTATAAGCGCTTTCCTGATCAAATAGTCGATATTGACAAAAATATCCAGCACTAAGTAAAAAAAAAATTACAAGCAATGATGCCTATGCCTAGTGTTTTTTTGTATGCTAGAGTAAAACAAAGAAATATTTTCCCCTGAGTTTAAGAGAACACTTAGCTTCCAAGCTATTGTTTACTCTCATCACACCTGTTAACACTTGATAGAAGCATTCCGGTGTGCTGCTTGCCACCCTTAGCACACCAGCAGCACACGACACCCCTCAAACACTTCATGGAACTCGCAATTTTTTCGGTTCTGCCTTCTAGAGTGGCTTTATCTATCCACTCACATGCTCATGTCTAAAAAAGCTTAAAAAAGCTTACCCACTCACCCAACCAAGGATTTTTAATCTTTTGGATGCATCAGCCAAAATTTATAAACAGCAGTAATTTAAAGCTTCTTACTAGCGACTTATTATATTTGCATGATGTGAGACCTGCCGTAGGTGTGCTTACATGCCCAGCTGAATGGTAGCATTTGATAAATACAGACAGAAAGATATGGCCCGTGGTCTCAAATTATGAAATGTAGACTCATTATGAAATGTGCTCATTTTCTGGATGAATGCCTATAAAATACACTCATCTCTCTAGGACATGCATTATTTTGCCCCTTTTCATAGGCATCTTCCAGCTTCCAGACTGGTGTCTACTTCTCCAAAGCCTGGAATGACAGAATCTGAAGACCAGAAATTTTCTTCTTCAAGATATCATTGCTCTTTCTTGCTCCCCTATCTCTGTTTTTGCCTATGTTCACCAACAAATGGCTTAGGAAAAATCTGAGCTGAGCTAATTCAATTCATTCCTGTGTTGAAACTGAACTACAGCTGAGCAGCATTTGATGGTGTTCCCATGGCTTGTGTGCGAAGCTACAAACAAGGGGAAATTGCAAATCAGAATGAAGCTCCTGTCAGCTGTCATTTCCCACTGAAATATTTTACTGTAATTATTACTTTTTGAAAACTGGCATACATTGGAAATTACAAAGTTATTTAAGTTCTGAAGATGTACTACATTTCTGCTCTGAAGTTTTTGAAGAAATTATTTCTTTTTATGTGTTTACACTGAAGCTTGGCTCTGCTAGAGAGAAACTATACTATGTTTTAAAGTTATGCATATGCAATGCATTTCAATTTCTCTTTTTGGCATCTCTGCACATTTTTTTTTTTTTTAAGCTATATATATATAGAGAGAAGAACTCTTCAGCACCAATCTAATGTTTTTATAAAATGGATTGCATGACACCCAGAATATATTATGATGCATCTGTTTAACATGCAGCCTTACCAGAACTACAAATTTGATATGTTACACTTCTCTAACCTTATGTTTTCAGCACAACACTATGCCTTTTTAGCACTGACTAGGAAATCAGATTGAATGTGTCTGGGAATACAGTTTCACATTGTGCATAATCCTGGTTCTGCCACTGAAGAAAATCAATGAGGGTGAAGCATTGATCTTCTTGCAGAGTGCAAATGCAGTTAGCTCTGAAACACACTGCTGGGGATTTTGTTATTCAAGTCATTCGATCGCTCAATGTGTTTGCTAACCAAGTTCTTATCATGCAGCACCTCACTAGCCTAAGCTTAGCTTCAGTTATGTATATAGTGAAAAAAGAAAAAGGCTTTACATACATATACTACGTGTATATTTGCTCAAGGCTAAACTGAAATGCTTTTTCTTCAATGACATTTCACAATGTCACCATATATATGAAAGTCTCACAGAAGGATGTGTGAATATGAATCACTCCAGGAAAATATTCTCTTCTGTTATGATGGATTTTATTTCATTCTGTGCTGGTTAGTCAATTTGTTTTCCTTTTTTTTTAGAAAAGGAAATTTCATCAAGTATTTCTTGATGTTGCCAAAATATATACACATTCTTGCACATAGATACCTAGGTAATTACAGGTATGACAAATGCATACACACACACATACACACACTCCTTAGACAGAGAGATGTACTTAGTTTTTTATTTATAGATGAACTATATTTCATTCTTGTCAGCAAAAATATTTTCCTAACTTACAGCCTTCCAACTGCAGACAATAAATCAAGTATTTTAAAAGTGATTGCAGATGATTCATTTTGTGCTGTCATAATATAGTGTTTTCTTTAATGAAAATTTATATCATTTCCCCTGGAATAAAACTCAGTTAAATAAATTTGTACTGAAAGACACAAGAGAATTGATACATTCAGTGGTAAATGCTGGCTGGTGCTTGACATAGGCAGAACACTGACCTGGTGAAGTACTCTGATGTTATTCAATGCATCTACTTTGAGTTAAGATTTTCCATGGTATTGCTGTTGTACAAATATGTGTAGCTGAACCAGGTGGCATTTGTATTAAGACATAAAGCTCACAGATCAACATTAAGCTGAAACTATACAAAGCAGTTCCTCAGAATATTAACAATTTAAAATAATGAATTCTTCTTTAAAGCATGCTGAGAGCAGATAGCAGCTCTGATAGTAGAAAGGAAAAATATCGTCCTCTGGTTGTATTGTTGCTTCAGTACTCAATATTTAGATGAAATATTAACTGAAGCATTATAGGAAGTACAGTAGATGAAAAGGATGCACTGCAAACAAGTGTTATCTAAGAGACTAATATATATTATTTTTTATTTACTATGACCACATATTTGCCATAATTACAGTGAAAAAGTAAACAGAACAGGAGTGTTTAAAATGAAACATTTCCTCTGGCCATTCAGTGTTATATCAGGAGCAGCTGATGCTCACAAGACAGCAAGGCCTTCTATATTTAAGCAAAGAGCTGCTTTATATCAGAAACAATTACAATAAATCACCAAAAGCATCATGCAGAACTCGATTGGTGGTGAAACATGCAATGCCAATTGAGCAGCAGTATAAAATTAATAGCTGAGCTTTTCATCTGTCTGTTTCATCAGTGGAATAAATCCACTCCCTTTAAAACATGAATACTTTGAGATATTTTAATATTGCATAAATAGGTACTTTATCACAGTGGTGTGTGAATATAATAAATATAATGTCTCATGCATATAGCATTGCCTTCAAAGTACATAGCAAAAGATATGAAGAGTTACAATAGAAATTAATAAAGCACCCTGTCTCAGGTGAAAAAGAAACTCTTAAATACCCTTACAAGCAACCAAATTAAATACATTTCTTCTTTTATGCTCACTGATTTAATTGTGTGCATCCAGTAATTTACAATTTGACTTCACAAAATGCACAATGAGTGAACCTTCTTAAATAAAGGAGTAACAGATAACCTAAACCTAAACCCAGTCCAACCTCTCTCAGCTGAGTGATACCCATACCCATGCCACTACTTCTTTGCACTCTTGAACCTCCAGCTGTGACTTCAACTAACAGGAAAACTACAAACGAGGATAATATTCACATGTCAAAGTGAAACACCACATTATCTTTTCATCCTCCCTGGTCTGTTACTGCTGGTGACATTCATTACTCTTCTTTTCCTTTGGATGTCTAAATTGTGAATTTAATTTCTGCTTTTTTTTCCCTACATGCATGGATACCATTGCAAGGACTCGCTAGGTATCCTGTCGCAATGTCTCTAAAATCCATTAACTTTACTTCTACGACCAAAACTTGAATGAGCATTCCTACTACCTCTCCCTGTGAATACCGCATTCCAGAGAGGAGAATGAATGCTCCTCATTATCTGTATTTCACTCAAAATTAAACAAACAAGCAAACAAAAAGAGAATCTTTAGCTCAGTGTTTCAACTACCTGGATGAAAACACATCCCAAAACTCTTGATCCATTTCAAGGGCAACGTACCTTTTATAGTTCTGTTACTGTCTTTTTCCACCTTCCCATTTCCACCTTCCTTTTTTCTTGTATATCTATTATTCTTGTTTATATGCCAGCAGAAAGAAACTAATTCCCGAACTCTTGAGAAGCGGGCCACAACTATGCTCTTATTTTCTCTTTTTCTTTTCCTCACACAGGCTCCTAGATAAAGCCTGTTTCCTCTCCAGTCATGGGAAACACAGTTTGCTTCTTTGAGAGAGATGTGAACTGACAATAAAGGTACATCAAAATGAGATGAAAATAGACTTATCCCTTCCCTCACTTTCCCTCAACAACCCCATAAAAAACTATCATCTCAAGCCAAAAAACAACTTCCATGGAAACCCTGGAAGTACCAGAGCACCCCTTTTTATTTCACCCTTATCAGCTCTGAAACTGAAGCACAAGTCAAAGCAGGTGTGTTACTCTGAGTTGCTTTGTTCTTCTGGTTTTTATTCATAACATTATTGACTCACCTCAAAATTAAACGAGACAATACGCTGTTTGTTTGGGTTTTTAAAATTTTTATAAAATATAAAATAAAATCACTGGAAAACATGCCATCTTGATATTCTCAGCATCCTTAAAAGAGCTGGTTTAATTATTAATTGTGAATGAAATATTTGATGACTCCAGCTTTTTTCCTGTATGTGAATAATTTGTAAACTAATCCTGATTTCCACAAAAGATCTTTTATGCATCTGTGCTGAATGGTTTATGCAAACAAATATTAGCCCATGGCTTGTTTGCAAACTGCTGACTTAAAATGTTTGTTATTCATAGCAGATGACTTATCAGAGAGTTAACACTTTATTGATTTAGTGTCCTGATGATAGTTTTTAACTTTTAAAGGAACCACAATAGAATCTGAACTGTATAGGAGTGGGTTTGGTTGGTAGGGGAGAGGAAGCATGGATAACCCAGATGATAAAAATGAAGCAAGGATAAATTTAAATGTATGAAATTAGACTATAGTATCATAGGACGTCTTACTTGGAGAATAAAGTAAATAAACACAAAAAATGGTTTCAAATGTAATACAATTTAAAATAAAAGGCATTTTTAATCCACAACTGAGTATGCCAGAATATACAGTTGGTGATATTGCCAATACAAATTTTCAAGTGATTTTTTTATATTCACTGAAATACTAAAAGTTTTGGAATCAGAATCTTTCATTTACAGAACTCAGAATCAGAATCTTTCATTTACAAACATTTACAGAACATACAGAATTATTATTCAATTATTCATAACCAATAATTAAGTAATTTATACCAGTGAGATGAACATACACTATATACATATCTATAAGAACACAACTGCCCCATACCATTCTCTAATATTTTTCAATCCCAGTATTAAGAAATCAATTAATTTTCAATGGTACCTCATGTAATGTTACAGAGCTATTCATTTACACAAAAATTTACTCTCTGGACATGTTAATGAAACAAATGTAAATTTTAACTTGCATAATGTTATGTTAGGCAACACTGAGAGCACAATTAGCTTTCAAATTATGAAAATACAAACAGAAACAAATCCAAGATTTTCTAATTATTTTGCAACATAGAACACATTTTCACAAAAAGTGGAGAAATACAAAACCGCTCGTTGACTAGCTCCTGTTCTGTAAAGTGAATGAAAGAGGCAACACAGAAACACTTGCCAACAGGGAATGGTGCCCAAACCCATAGACCTGACATGCAATTACCGCCATCTTTGGAAGCAGCTTGACTCTCCAGGTTTGGTCTCTTGCAGTGCCTCATTGAGACACCTCAAGAAAAAATGGAGTGAAGTCAAGGTTTAATAATTTAGACCTTTTGGTGAGTATATATTAGTTATATTTTCTTTATATGTAAGAAAGTGGTGATAATCTTCAGTGACATCTTCTGCTCCTTCCTTTTGTGAAGTATAGTTGACTATTACATCAAAAACTATTGCACAAAATTATGATTCTGTAAGTTTCTGAGGAGGGATTTTAACATAATACCAGTTCTGAGTGTCTCTGGCTCAAGGAAGCAGGAACTGGCAAAAAAATAGGTTTCCTATCATGAAAGCCATAGACCAACACCGGATGAGTGCAAGCTCCATACTGAGTGTTTCTCTGAAACAATGTCAAAGCATGCAAACGTTTTGCACACTGGTGAATTACTAATTAAACTTGACGTATTTATGTCATTGCTTTGTATACAGCACAGCAAGTGATTGCTTACATTCCTAATACTGAAAGAAAAATGCAGCATTTCCTTCTTCCAGACAAAACCAGAGCTTTGTGGCGAAGTGCACAGTGCCCTTGCTGGAACTCAGTCAATGTCAAATACTTAATCTAGACTTGAACTTCATGACTGTGCAGTCACCTCTGGTAGATGCTTAGAAATATAACAGGATTACAGGTCTAAATCTTATATATTGGTAGTTTTTGAACCGTCAAGGTGTTATCGAAACATAAATATACATTTTCGGGTGAACTCTCTGCCACAGCAACCTTCCTCAGCATACAGAGATTTGATCCGAGTCTGTGGCTCGCGCTGAGATATGCATTGCATCATTGTCTATTTTCAGCTTGTTACGTTAAACAAAACATATCCCATTTATTAAACTGCTTCCTGCGGCTCAGACATTTGAAATTCAGAGTGCCAGCAAGCAGCTGCCAGGCACCGTGAAGGAAAGAGGTGGGGTAGATTTGAGTAATGTACAAATTGAATTTCAAGTGACTGAGCAGCCTCTTTATCTCTTAGTGACACAACCAGTGATTGTAACAGTATTCTTAAAGGAAATGAAACCTAGAGCCATGGTTCAATCATTGGGTAGTTACTATAGCCCTTCCCAGCAGTCCTTCCGGAACTACTGATGAGTGTGACCTTTGCAAAAATGCACAAAGCCTTGATTTCTGCACGGTTAACCTTTACAAGCTGGAACCCTCCTGTGGAGCCTAACCACAACAGAGGGATGTTTTGGAATAAAACCACACACACATATTTTTTATGAAAGAGCAAATTTAAAAAAAAAAAAAATAAAGGGAGGAAGAGAAAATATTTTGGCTTGGGGCATTTAACAGTTTTCCAAATAGTTAATTACCTACATTTCTGTTTTGATCGGTTCTTTTCATTCATCTCTCATTCCACACGTAACAGCCAATCCAGAAGTCTCGCACCAAGGCTATATTCTCACAAATATTGCCTGTGCTTTAGAAAAGTCACTCAGCCAAGAAGCTGACAGAAATTCAGTACAATAGTGACATTGGGTGTTCCATCAAAATCATAGTGGGTACAGGCATGCTGCCCAGGCAGTTGGTGGACTCCCACCTCTCCACTGGTGGTTCTCCATTCTGCATCTGATACGCATGAGAGATTCCAGAAATACAGCTTTGTGTGTGAGAATAACAATCATAAGAGATTTTAGGAGGGGGTGAATTGCCATTCTCCCACCCCTGTACTTCAAAACTTGATCTCAGCCATTGGCATTATTTTCCTGAGCACTCAGGAACCCATGTTGCCTCAGCAAAGGGTGTGTGCTTCTGGTATTCATTCAGAGCTGCTTGAGGAAGAAAAAACACATAATTTTCCTTACCAAAATTTCAACCAAAGTGAAACAAATTGTTGGTGACCATTTCAGCCAATGACACAGAAGGTACAATAAGATGTAAGCTGGTGAAATGCTTTGTAAAGATCTCTCCTAGAGGAATCTTGAAGATACTTTATTCCTCTTCCAGGCTTTTTTCTTATTAAACTTGGTAAGACTGGTAGCTGTTTTGTAAGCTTTAAATATGTCTTTGAACAATGTGAAAGGCAAAGTAAAATTGTTTTAATTTTGCTTGATTTGGTTTCCTGAGTATGTATCTCTGTGAAAATGATCTTTGGGGTATGATCTTTGGAAAATGACTTTTTAAAAATAAATTCTTGCCATATAAACTGTACATTCATAGATTTGGCTGTATATCTTTTAGATATATGGAAAAATATCATAATAATATAATATAATATAATATAATATAATATAATATAATATAATATAATATATATTGGGATATAGAAATCTTCTCTCTCACATGTGCTGTCCCAGTGTCTATCCTTGTCATGCTGGTAGTACAAAATTCCTGCAGTTGTATTTTCTTGAGTGATTTCAGTCAGCCCAAGCAATCAACTAAAGTATTTAACATAGGAAAAGGATGAACAGTATCAAAATGCAAGAAGGACTAAATGATAGAAGAGTGTCACTAAAACAGCACAAACTGTATAAATAACTAACTTACCAAAGATTTTAGCTTTAATAGTAAATTAGAAGCTTCATCTCGGGAGGCAATATATTAATTGTCATAATTTTTGTTTCCCTGGACAGACTGAAAGCATGTCACAGCTTTTTGCAACACTTTCTGTAAAACTACATCTGTAAGATACATGGGTAAGAACAACTTCATTCTAACCTTCAAAGTGAAGCCACATGCTTGGACCTCAGCAGGAAAATGACTTTAATTCATTCTAGATGACCTTTTCATTGAAAAGCAAACCCCTGCCCTTAGGCTCTTTAGAAAGGTTAGGTGTACCTTTTTCCTTTTACTATTACGAGGCATGTATTTATTAGTGCTCTATAGTGTTTTTTTCACACCAATTCTAGTTAGCTTTTAGAAAAGTCAAACAACACCCACCTTCACCCCTACCCTTTTCACTTTTGTAAATCATTAACTACTTCCAGACTCCTGCTTTTGAGATCTGAGTGTAAGAAAAATTCATTCCAAAAAAAAGAGGAAAAAGCAAAAGATCAACAGTATAATTGATACTGTTCAGCAAACAATAGGTCATTAAATAGCCAGCCTTCCTATTCTTTAAAAGTTGTTTTGATTGCTTTAAATAGTAAATTCAAAGGAAAAAAAAATCTTTAGTTGAATGGTATTAAATTTGCTGCTTTTAATCTCTGCCAATAAGGATTTTGGTATGGATATATGAAGTTAGCACCCAGGGGACAATCTTAATTACCAACAGAGGAAATCATGTTCTGTATGCAGATTGGTGAAAAGTCTTTATTAACTGCTAAGAAATAGTTAATTTGTCATTAGTCAGAACACTGAACCGGAGGCTGCTGCCTGTGAACCATTGATTAAAGTTTATGGTAGCAATAACATCACTGAAAAACATTTGTTACCATACTTAATGACCAGATTTTAAACCATTAATCTTCCTTTGCAGGTTAACCAACCACATGGGTGTAAGCTGTTTGCAACAACCAATACCACCAATATTAATATTCAGATGTTTTAAACATCAAACAAACTTCTTAATATATAGTCTATAGCAACTTGTGTATTAATAGCACCAAATACGAAAGAACAGGGGCTTCCATTCCAAACAGACACAGTGTGATATTGTAAATAAAAAGGTATAATTTGGCTTTTAACTAGCACGTTTCCTTAGATAGAGCACATATGCTGTACAGCAGTATAGTGCCATAGCCCTCTTCCGCAGAAGTGCTGAGAGATGGGTGAATGCACAAGAGTGCACAGGAGGTCCTTATGATGGATCAGAGTCAAAGGCAGTATCCACCGTGACCGTAACTACTGGGGCAGTGTTGTAAGCACTGTTTTGCATATCTTCATGGCGATGAGAATGTGAACTCACCCTCGGCCTTACCTATGATACAAAGGCAGACCTGCTCTGCCTGAGAGAAATAGTCTCTATTTCTGTAGGGAGTAGCAGGTAAATGCTGTATCAGCTGGTGCAAACACAGAGGATACTAAAGCTAAATTGTAGCTTACTCTGGTGATTCCCTAATTAAACTAACATCATCTCCGCCAAATGCAAACTGATATATCTGTCCTTTAGTCTTCTACTGAGGCAGCTGCCCTTCTTGTTTTTCCCTCACTGCAGATTTCCTGGTGTCCACTGGTACAAGTCTAAGGTAGAGAGCAAAGTGCTTGTGTGAGTGATTCCTTCTGCTGGGATTTGTACTTATCTCCATTCACTCTTGGAAAAATCAAATGGAGGATGTACTTACTCTGAAACCATTCCAGCAACATTTCTCTCAGGAGCACTTCTGGAATATGACTGTGTCCCAGATTACTGCCTATACCCTCTAGAAATGTTTTGATTAGATTAGTGTATAGCATGTGCTTCATTCTGGATGTGTGTAGTCATTGGGCCAGTGCCCAAAGCGAGAAGCAATGCTATTATTAGAAATCCTATTTGAAGGTTACAAACCATTGCAGGATGCTATTTCAGGACAAGTTCCACCGTACTATGACCTACTGTAAACAAAGCCTATTGCGGTGGACCACTGGCGTTTCTTATGAACCTATTTTAGCTTGGCTGAACATGCACAGCGCTATATATCTAAAAATGCATCAGTGGCAGCATTGTTAGGCTTGAGGTAAAGAACAGATAGCTTTAGCTGTGCATAAGCACCTGCCAGCTTCCACTGCACTTAACTAATGCAGTTTTGTTATATACAGCACCTCTGGGATCTCAGTAATGAAGTGACCCATCTTTAATAATTCTCCAAATCACAGCAATACAATAACATTTGTGACCCAATTACTTAAGATAGTTACTCTTGAGTAGCAAAATAATAAAGCAGGAACATGTGGGGTGGTTAGATCAATAGAGATGGTAATGACACAAACAGTAGCAAACTGCAGGGCTCTAGGATCAGTGCAGCAAGTACTTACAACAAAAGGCAGCAGCTCTGAGGAATTCAACCACTCTCAGTCATTTCCTTTTCTGATAGCTATTTCATAATGGTGGGAAATTTCATGTACTTGTTAATTCTTAAAATATTCTCGGCCAGCTTCCATCCAGTAAACAAGCTTTTCTATTACCTGAGTGTTTAACTCAGCCAAGCTCTCAATAATAATTTAATGACTGGGTTTTGTATTACTTTGGGAATACTTGTTAACTGAATGGCTTGCACTAGAGGTTGCAATAAAATATACTTGTAACCATGTTGGATTTGGGGGCTTTTTCTCTTTTTGAGGGTTGTATTGTTTGTTTTCTCCTATTCATTACAATGGTAGGGGAGGGGGGCAGGAAGGGAGGGGAAAAGAGTGGTTCCTTATATGCAAGGGCAAATTTTAGCAGACAAATTACTTTTGAGGTAGAAGTCATCTAAAAAGGCGATTTTCCTGAAACAAGATATTTAGAAGAAAATCCTCTCTTGGTTTAAAATGGCTATTCTAAATGCAATCTTGTGAATTTGTCCTATGGCTCATTAGTGAGCTAGTACTTAAGAATGTTTGACTTTCAGTAAGGAGCTCCCACCTGAAAATGATGAACAAGTGTTGTAACCCCAAATAACATATGGAGGATAAGCATGGAAAATCCGTAAGTGGATTTTCCACGTCATAGTCTGTGATACTCGCAGCACTACTTCACAACATACACGTGCTGTGCTATCGGTGGCTTTAATAATACAGTTCCCTTAGCAGGTGCACTGTAGTGGACAGGAGAGAAGCAACGTATGAATATATCATTTGCCTGCATTAAGTAGGTAATAAAGTACCCAGGCAGATGCACTGCCTGTTGACTGACGTAAGGAAAATCAGTCACAAAGGCTGTTCCAGTGCAGCCATAGTCGTAAAATGCTTCACCACAACCGCGGTGCAGGAGCACTGGGCCTCACTGAGGCCTTACCGTTTAGTTCTTAATGAGCTTTGGTGCTCTCCTTCCTGAAAACCCTTTTATGCTTTTCTGTTGACTGCATATGGCACTCTGATGAGCTCACACTTCTTAAGTACTTCTGTACCAGAAAACAAGAGCAAAGCTGAAACAAAGTGAGTCATCTGTTTTAGTCTTTGCTTTCACTGCATGAGATAATGTGGAGGTGTTAATTACAAGACTTCACTGAGTCTTGACTAATAACAGTGTGCAAACAAATGTGTGTCAAACTTAGCTACAGAAAGCTTCTACTAATAAGGTAAAACTAGCAATTAGAGCTGACAATGAAGTCATACTTTTTCTTGAATATTCATTTATGAAGTCCTTGTTTGTCAGCTCTCTTCTATTTTCTTCAAGGAAACTAATAGGAACTCCTAGTCATTCATTAAAAATGACTTAAATATAATTTGGTGAGTGAGCACACTGGATTAATTCTCTTTTGTACTAATCCACTGACCTTTTGCATCAAAGGCAGAGAAGTAATGTTCTCTGAGATTCCCCAATCTGTGACCTTGGCATAATAGGAATAAACTGAATTCCCAGAAGACGAAAAATTACACTGACCATATAAAATCACTAACAGTGTGTCTGAAAGACCATTCATTTCATTTGAATTCTATGGTGAAACTCCTTCGGTTACAAGAAGAACGAATATGATTAGCACAATAAACTTAGTCCCGTCACTTTTTTCCCCTTCTTTACAAAGAAGTTTTGACATGCTTCTTTAAGCACACAAGCTTTGTGTTCCCATGCTGGATGAATGCATGCCAGGAGGAAGCAGGCCGCACATTCAAATCTCTTTATGTGCCTGAATCCCCAAATAAAAACAATTGCAAGCTCAAACACAACCATGCTAATACCATATCCATGGATTAATTAACCCCTTCAAACCATTTAATGATTATTCCAAAATCTATTTAATTAAATACAGATAATTTTAAGTCTTTTTTTAAATAGTATTTCTAGTGAAAAATAGAAAATACCATCCTGGAAAACCATTCACTAGAATTTATTTCATATGTAGCTGAAAAATTGAGGACATCAATTTATTAAAAAAATAAGAATGAAAATAAAATAATTCTGTTTGGAACAGTCCTTTCTTTTATCACCAATCTCCATTTTCTCACTATGTTAGAATATAAGCCATTTCCAGTGTTAACATTTGGTTGTTATACACCACTGAAAACTGATTGCTGAAACTGTGCCGAATATAATGCTGTTCTTTCCTCATGGTGATATACGTCTGAGTAATAGTTTGTCTTCTTATCATTTGATCTATTCCCAAATACGCGTGTGTTTTTTTATATCTATCAAGATAGCTATGGAAATCTGCAGGGATATCTGTGTCAATATCTACCTGTGTACACTGGCACACATTATCATTCTCCAATCCTTTGGCTCAAATACTGTTCTCCAGACCAAGCTCAGGGTTCCTGTTGGCTGGCTTCACTGGGAAGGAGAAGTCAAGAGAACTAAAACTGTAATTAGCCACTGCATGCTCTTGTTTCTGCTTCCATTTTTAACAACTGATGTGACTGACAAGCATAGAGCTGCAAACCCAATTCAGGGACCTGGAGTCCATTCTATTTTGTGGGTGCTCGAAGAATGGGAAAGCTAAAATTTTGGTAGCTGAAGCCTCGATTTTAATTCAAAATACATGTACAGAAGAGGAGATACTATAACAATGCTGTTAATTTCACAGCCAAAACCACTTGGATATGAAAACTTTGATGTTGCATTTCTTTATCTGGCAAGAAAATATATTTGAAAATAGAAAGGTTTGCAGGTAGAGGTAAAAGGCTTTATTAGGCCAATACAGTTGTAAAACAAGCAAATTATTAATTATGAAGTACTTTATTTTGTTATTACATTAACCAGAGCTTTGGAAAAATGATCACATTCTTCAGGTACTGTTTAAAGTGCATATCATGCCATTACACCTTTAACAGAGAGTTGGTCAAAGTAGTGTTTTATGCATTCTTACTTTATTTACAAGTTTATGACTACTTACAGACACTTCAAACACAGAGATCTCTTCTGCTTTAGCAATGCAAAATCCACTACAGACTTCTGCTAAAAAATAGTTAAATAGTTTAAAAGGAACAAAATCAGGAGGAAAACTTTTGCCTTCAGTAAAACAGAAGGCAGTAAAAGAATTTTGTAAGAAAGTGTTTCTGTTAATTATTTCTTGCAGCAGGTATTGCCTGTCAAGGTAATACATTACTACACCATTTGGAAAAAACTACAGTTCTAATTAGATGAGCAAATAAATGTTCATTTCAATTTATTAATATAGCTGCAGGTCTTGTTGCAATTTATCTCTCATTTCTGAGACCAATGCATTGTAGGCTGGAAATCATTGTGGTGAAGTAACTGGCTTAAATAATGGATACAGGCAGTGAATTATTCATACAGAGGGAAGCAAGTCTTGATGCTTTCCACTCACTCCTTTAATTAACTGTGAGACGCTGACAAGCTCTATAGTGTGTCTAAACTTTCTAAGTTTATCTCCCCTGTAAATGTGAATTCTCTTGTTGCTGCAAAAATACTCTGTTTATCAACAGCTTAATCCAGAAAATACAATCCTGAAAAAGTAACTGCTCTACCACTGTTATTTTTTTTTTTTTTGGTATTACTTTCATGTCAGCAACCAACTTCTCAATTTCAGCCCCAAATTAGCTTAGCTCTCCTCTGCAGAATTTAGACAGCATACAAATTTTGGAAAATGTTGCCTTATGACTTTGATATTCAATGTTCTTTCTCCACTGATAGTGATGGATGGCAAATGCACTTGAGAGAAATGTGCTATACCCAAGAGAAGTCTTTGGATCCCACAGGAGCACAGGATAACTTTGCAGTATTTTTTTTATCTTAAGGGTTGCACCAGGGTAGTGGGCTACCAGTGGCAATGGTGAGGAGAAATTCCTACCTTCTGTGAGGTCCAAGTGATCAGTCAATGTAAGACTTTTCAAAATCCTGGGCATACAACTATAGTTTTTGATTGTGCTTCATTCAACAGAACTGTTTCTGTAAGCCCAGTTATATATTTGTGTGACAATTTGTTGGATCTGGCTCCAAACCAGGAAAAAATCTGAGAGACTACAGTTCAGGAAAACTTTACTAAGGCATACAAAGTAATTGAGCTTTTCCTCTCAGTATATTGGACTAAATTTTTGTTTAAAACTGTCAGTTTGTAGCTGCTTGAAGTTAATGAGCTACAGAAGACATTTTTAAGCCCATATTTGGTGTAGCATCAAACAAACATTGCAAACTCATACCAAATGTAAGTGCATACCAAATGTAAGTACAATTATTTGTATGGGGCTCTGCATGCTATTTATGTGAGTTTACCAATGTGCTTTAACGGTTTCCTGCAGGGAATCAATGATTATAGTTGCTTAATGAATAAAGAATACTAAAAAAATACCTTCAGAAATTTTTCCTCTTTTTTTTTTCCACAAGTTTCTTAATTACATGTACAGAGTAGAGCCAGAGAAATGCATTTCAGAGACACTTTGTGCTGAGATATAATTCAATGGTTTTGCTGCAGTCACATTAGCCACATGTTTAGATAATTGATTGTCCCTTATCTGACAGATCTACATTGCTATTAGCTGTTACTAAGCAAGTAAAATATGTAGTGCACATGAACATTTATTGAGCAATTTTTGTATTGCAATGGTAGGCTTTCTTTGACTTTCAGCATTTCTGAGCTAAAGAAAGAATCTGAGGGAGGTCTTATCCTACCACTTCTTTGTAGAAACTGAATCACTATTTCTATAAATCAAATACCATGTTAAAAGCTCAGTGAAGTAAACAATGATGTATGTGAATTAGCAGCATAACTTTAGTCAATACAAATCAAAGTGGCTTTATGAAGGTATTGATGTTTTCAGCTCTTGAGAAGGTTGAATACATTTAAGCATTTACCCCTGGAGGGACTGTTGATCTGAATGAATCTATTCACTTTGAAACCAGATCATGGTCATGGCAGCAAACAAGCTTACATATACCAAACTAAATATGGCACGTATATTAACTGTAGCAACTGTTAAGTTCATATCAATACAAGTGTTATTCTTAATGCAACAAAATGGGCCTGAAAACAAGTACTTGATTGCAGTATACAGTATGTATTTTAACTCAATTTTCCAGATATTTTTGTAATTTCAGGTAAAGGGAGTGATGGTAGAATGCAACATTTTCACATATGCCACACAAGATGAAGAGAGCTGATTGTGATAACAGATGTGTTACTTTCTCACTTTTCCCTTAGTAGATTAAAGTAATGTCTGCTTTAAAAGAGAAACTGTGTTTTGTTTTTATGCAAGAGTTATGTGGGATGTGCCAAATGTGTTCCTGATTGCATTTGTGTAAACCTTGAGAAATTCCGGGAGTAAAATGCTGAGTAACATCATTGGTTTCAACAGAATTATTTGACATTGATGCTGATGTGCCAGGTCTAGCTGGCCCAATATGTCAAACGTTGTTAGCATGGAAGCAGGGCATGCTAAGGGTGGTATTTGTTTCTACAGAAATAATGACTGTGTGAAAAATAATACCTTATTTCTGTTTGAATAATACAATGGAAATAGCCAGGCTTTACAGGACTAGCTGCAGGACTGGGAACCTCATGATTGTAATCATATGATGAGGGGGAAATACAATGGAATGCATCAGTCCATAAAGAAAAATACACCCTTTGGTTCAAATACAAAATACATGCTGTAAGCCTTCACCTGACAATTTAAAACCTTTTTCTCTCTCCACTGCTCTGAAGAAGTTGACCAGTACCCATGGGCTTAAAAGGTAAAATATTGCCTGTACTTTAGCCTACAAAAGGGCAAACCTCCTTTGATTCCCTTTGCCTTTTCCTCCAAGAAAACAAAAACTTATAAATATGTCTTCAAAGCCATCATGTTAATAAATGTCATCTTGCCTGAGGGTGCTTGCAAGAGACAAACGTATATTAGAGGAACCTCACAAAACTAAAAACCAAAATCCCTGTGTAGTTGGAAGCAATAGATCTTTTTAAGCACATATGAAAAAAAGAATTGTAAATTAAAATGTCCTCCACAATGTTTTTTTGTAGGTCTCTCCTTCTCTAAAGAATAGTACACCATTCAAGTGTGGGAATGTTTCTTTTAAACATGTGTAAATCACACATTTTGCCTTTGCAGGCTGCAGCAGAACCATAGCGGTTGTGGGGGCGGGGAGGACGAAATACTGGTCAAGCAGTGTGTTAATGAAACATTTACACAAGCAGTTTATGGGGTAGTAATGAAAAAGGCCTCTTTCATCCTATCCTTTCATTACTTAGCACAATCTTTAAGAGGATTAGTTTAAAAAAAAATGGGAGGGGGGAGGGGGGGGAGAATGTTCTTATCAGTTGATTCTCAGGATCGGTGGTGCTGAGTTCTTAATAGATTGCCCCTGGATCTGGGATTATTGCAGCACAAGCTCTTTCAGGCGTCGCTACAGAACAGAAAGCAGTTTGTTTTTGCAGCTTTCTCACCCTCGGATGAAGAGAGCTATTGACTTTGTGATGAAATGACAAGGGACTCTAAGTTGTTGAGGACTGATCCCTTCTGTTGCTTCATCTTTCCCTTAAAGAAGAAACTACATATTCATAGTGATTTCTTTATGGTGGATGATGCAGATTGCATTGAGACATGCACTAATTCCTCAGCTAATATGATTAAAAGCTGCTGACACTGTGAGTTTAGGCACAACAAGCAGCAGGCTCTCAAGAAATCCCTGAGCTGGGATTCACCTCTACAAGCAATTTACCCTGGAGCAAACCGGTTAGAGTGCCTTGTGCAAATGTGGACATTTTAGCTCTGTTTGGATCAAGAATCATTTTGTACTGGAGCAGGTTATGCTGGATGATGTGTGTGCCTGTGTCTCCTTCTTCCTAACTATTCTTCTCTCAATATTCTGCTTTGTATGCAGTGCTGCTCTACCATGTGGCTCTGAGCTCGCTGTCACCAGCCACCACCATCACCTCTTGCACGTGAATATTCTAACATCGTAGGGGAGCACTCCCAAGAGTCTCATATGCGCCAGACATGCTAGCAAATAGACCTTTGAAGACATCTCCAACTCAAATGAGAAAAAATGTGTACTTGGCCCATAGATCTCTTTTAAAGATGCAAGGGCAGATCTTCAGCTAGCACACTGCCGAGTCCCTTGGATTGCTTCAGGACACCCTGAGCATATACTGACCATGCAACTTGGCCAAATCAACACATAGCAGGGTTCAGCAGGAAGACAGAGACAGGTTCCTGCTGTGTAACACAGCCTAAATGGAGGGAGCTGCCCTGGACATCCTGATGGGTGCTACTGCTCTCTACCTTTGATTGATTTGTTTGCATTTGATAAATGCCACATGTATTTGATGGTGTTGATTAGATCTTCTTGTCTACTGGCCCTAGCACTGGTGCTGGCCTCCCAGCACTATCACCCTGTTTCAAATCTCTGCTTTCCCACTGGCCTAAGGAAATAAACTAATGTGAGGAAAATGGGCAAAACTGGCACACTGAGTGTTCATGAAATAAATTTCCATTCTTACTGGAATTTCATTATGCATTGTCATGAGGAGATTTTGTTTTCCACCAGGTATGGGGAACAATGACAAAAGAATCTAATCAGATATTCGTCTTCAATTGCCTGATATCTTTCACTTGGTATCTTTAAATATGGGAAAAGAATACTGAATGACAATAGAATAAGTAAACATTTCTATTAATATTTCCACTGAAATCTAATGGACTGAAATCTAAAAATATATGGAATTCTTTAAACATACTTTTCTATTGTCCGTTAGGAAATCAAACATTTTATTTTCTATCTAACCCTTAATCATATTGTATGAGAACAGTTTTCAACAACAATGAAACAAATTACAATTAAAGATCTGGTTAAAAGCATGATTAAATAAGTTTTTCACAGAAATAAAAAGAAAATGCAATGGACTCTCTGCAACTGGAATCACCAAATGAGGTGGAAGTATTTAATAATTCATTAATTATCTGCCCATTGATGATGGTTTTGGAAATGGTTTTGATAGATCATCTGAAGCAGGCCTGAAACATTTTAGTATTAAAACACACTATCCTGGCTTTAAATCCTCTTTTACTTTAGAGTTTCTATGCTTTTCTTTCCTGACAAGGAAAAGCAAAGTTAGTGGTTCGAGCACGGGAATAGGAGGGAGTAAAAAAAACACAGAAACATTTCCAGCTGACATTTTTTCTGTTCTGTTTCTGATTTTGACCTGGAGAACTCTATTTGGTTTTTCAGTCTGAATGAGGCTTTAACTAAGAGCATGCAACTCACAATTGATAACTGCTTGAGCTAATTATTTTGCAGTATTGAGGATTTTCTTTTTATTCCACACAAAATGTACTTTTAGGAGAATATTATGGTACCATGGTTAAGCATTCGATAGTCAGAATAGTCAGAGGATGAGACCTGCCCTTTGCAACGGTAGCGAAATGTTAGATCAATTCAGCTGCCACAGAGACACAGCAGGATTGATAAGAATGGAAGTCTTATATGCATGTATTGCCAAAAGGTTGTTTTTATATCAGGGAGCTTAATTTGGTTTTGCTCATTGACACACATCTGCAGAGTCTGTGTCTTTTTAGCATTTCCTATACACAACTTCCAAGGGTGATTTTGTTTTGTGGTATTTATTACATGGTATTCCAAAACACCATACAAGTCTGTCTAAAATGTTAGTCTTGCAAAAAACTATACATTTGATTTGCTTTATGTGCTGTCAGGTTTTGAGACTGTGCAGTCTCCATCCTTGGAGGCTTTCAAACCCTGACTGGACAAAGCTCTGAGCACCCTGCTCTGACCTCAGTGCTGACCCTGCTGTGAGCATCACATTGGACCAGAGACCTCCTGAGGTCACTCATGACATGAATTATCCTATAATCCTAAATTAACTTGTGATTTAAATCTAAACAATTGCAAAAGTCTTTTTTAGGATTGGGACATGAAAGTTCAGAGACAGTGGCATAGTATCCTAAAAAGGGAATAACGTGTAACCACATAATCAAGCAGGATGTGTAAGTATTAAAGGACAATAATAATACTGGAAATATTGCTAGAATGGAAAGAAAGGGAGAAATAGTCGAAAGGAACACAATCTGAAGGGACAAAACCCACACTAGGTCAGAAAGTAATAAACATGTTTGCTAGGAGCTCCTAATTGCATGTGATAAACTGCCTCTGTTTCTGCACACAAGAGCAGAAAGGATCATTGTGAAATTCCTGACAGACCATAGAAGAAAACAGAATCAGTCTACTTTGCTACTTCAAATGCAAACCAGATGAAAGAAAGAAATAGCAGAGAGTTTATTCCATGTGGCTGGATCTATGCCCACAGAAAGACACAGAAGTAAATAGACTAAAAAGCTGAAGTTTTCAATTTAAGTCTAATTGGTCAATTTAAAAAAAAATAAATGAGGAAATTAAAGCTAAAAATTTGTAAAACATATGTCAATGAGTCACCATCTTAAGAAGAGCTTAAATTAAGAGGAACTTGAATTTCAAACGCATTCTCAAAGAGCCCAAAAGCCATTGCAGAGCAAACCTCAATATTTCTGTCCCTCTCACGCACACAAAAACATCTCACACAAGTGTCTTGACAAATTCGGTTCAGATTTACCTTACTGAGGATGCACATAATCCCCTGGTTCCTCCTACTCTGTCACAAATCAGGAAATTATCAAGCAGTTTCATGTACATCAGGAAAAAGGAAGGGCAAAATGAATTTCTGAGTGTCATCACACCACAAATAAAGAGCACATTAATCTGGGAGTGGAACTGCCCACAGCTAGACTGGATTGAACTAACTTGGGTCTTGTGACAAAGATATAGCCATAAATTTGTTATGTGTTCTACATACGCCTTGTCAGAAAGCAAGGCCAATCCAGTTCTTGTGTCCCATGCCGTCTCATCCCTTTACTCCAAGCTTGAGTAGCAGGTGGTATAGCACGATCAGGACCCTTTACTGTATGATGAACCTGCACAAGAGCCTTCTGCCAGCTATTCTCTCCATGAAAAGGTGCAAGCAAGTTTATAGCAGTATGCTCCTTAACCACAATTTTTTCTCACTGTGCTTAAAAATGGAGAGTATTCAAGAACCTTCATCCAAACACAGCTTCGCTTTAGAAAATGAAAGGCTGTGATGTTCCCTTATCACTGTAATCAGTATTTCAAAGCCAAAAAATTCCTAACTTTGGATCCAGTTCACTCTTAGCATCATAGGCGCCTCACTTTTGTACTAATAGTTAATACAGAAAAGGAAGTGAATAAAAAACTCCAGTGACAACTTTTCTTGTTGTATTACTCGTCCTGATCACTTTGGATGCATGTGTCAAACAGTTAATTCACCATGACATTATAAAATTGTGACTAGGTCAAGAGAAAGCAAAGATTCAGTGAGCATACTGAATGTGAAGCCTCTTTTTTTCCATCACGCTTTCTTGACTACTTTTATTTTTATATTTTTTTCTGGGGGCCTAAGTAATTTCTACTCAAAACAGCACTGCTAACTTTATTTTCCATTCCTAAAACCAAAGTAGAATCATGCTTTTGTTCTCTGGGCATTCCCATCCTGAAGGAGCTTTCCCCTATCCCTTTGTTCCTACACTACAGTTCTTCACCAGCAATGGATTACAATAGCTTTGTTATATTTAGTAACAACAGGGAATAAGTATGGCTGACTTGATCTGTGTGGACATGGAGAAGATTGTTAACCTCTCTGTAGATTAATTTCCTTGTTGGTAAAATGTTTCTAAAGGATTACTGTGAGAATTCTTGGGTTAGCCTTTGAATGATGCTTTGAGATTTCTGGATGGTCAAAAAGACATATATATTATATAAGGCATATATGTTACACATATGATATATATATGTGTATGTATATCTATGCATCTATCTGTATGAATGTATACATGTTTGTATCACAATACAACATGTATACATAACTATCACAATTAAATTTCTATTTGATTGCTGACATCTGCTTTTGTCTTAAACGTTACTCACAATGTATTTTCCCAGCATAGTATCAATAAGTACTTTTCGTCACTGAAAATCACTCTTAACTTGTTTCTGTGCCTTTTTAACCCCTGCGTGCTTCAAGAAACCCACAGTAGAAAGTTTTGTCTTGTCATGTGCTTTAGCTTATGAATTAGGAAATAGATTCCTTGCTCTCCCAAGATGCGGTATTCCAGAGCTCATTGAAGCTGTGTCTTCCCTTCTTGACTTTGCTAAGATGACCTCTCTGAATCAGAAGTTTCATAGTCACTGATGTCTTCCACATGGCACAGCCCTCTACCTTTCACAATTGTACTGTTAACAGACCAGCATCTCATGCAAAATTTCAACTCATCGTTTCTTAAGAAAAATAAATGCACTGAGAACACAAAATAAAACAATTTAAAAATTTAAATTGCAAAAGTTCAACTGTTAAGGCCTTGAGATAAAATTGTTGCTAGTAAATATTTTTGGTACAGTAGTAAGCACTGTATCAAAATAGAGATGAGCTGGAAAAGAAGTGGGAGAGATGAATCTTCTAGAGGCACTGATGTCTTTTTAGTGATGTAAAGCACTGTGTCACCAAAGTTATGAGTGTTGCAGAAATAGCTTTATGTGTAAGAAGTGTAGGGAATAAATTACTCTTTAACACTTGGTAGTAACACAGAAGTGCTTACAAGTTCCTTATCCTTTTGACAAACAGGAAATTTTTCTTAGGTACAAGACAGAATTCTGTTTTGGAAACAAGACAGAGTAAAAATCCAAGTACGCCAATATAGGAGCCAGATCATTGTCAAGTACTGCCAAAAAGGGAGAGCGAAGAACATTGTAGGTAAGTGCTGTAATGATCCGCTTTTGCATACTGTGAAATTCATTACAGAACTAAGTATCTTTTTGTAAAACTGATTCCATTTTCTTCAGAATCTCCCAATACCCACACCCTATAGAAAAGTATAGGCCTTCCTATTTGAATTAATTTGATTCATTATGGCAATACTGTCACATCATAGTCACAAGCTATAAAGAAATTCCTAATTATGTGCTACATTTTATACCATCCAGCAAACAAACAATAATGGAAAGAAGAAAAGATGCAAACAGATGAGTGATACCACCCCCACATTCTTGCTGGGTTTCTAGAAAGTGAAAACATTAAGAAGCATAAAAGAGAAACACACAAATTTGTCTCCCACAGAATGAGTAGCTGTTCAAAGACAAATGACAAGACATAAAATAGCATCTATAAAAGCAATGAATCATCTAACTCTACAGGAATTTACCATCATCATGCAGCTGATAAGTGAATTTGCTGTTGTTGATCATCTAGGGTAATTTCTAACAAAACATCAAACAATTCATAGGTGTATGAGGATCTCAATGGATGTTTTCATCTGCTGACAAATACATGGAGAAATATCCTGAAAGACATTAGAAAAGAATGTGCTAATTTACACCTGCCTTGCTACTTCCGTAGTGCTCTGTTCTTTGGCCTTTGAAGACTAACATAAAATCCTGAGAAATCAATGAAAAGACTCTCTCATTTCAGTGGGATTTAGAACATATCCTGAAGAAAGTTTTGTAGCATGGTTGAAGTACTTTCAGTTAGAGAAGACAGAGAGTTGTATTCATTCAGCTCGCAGAGCTGTGAATTAGCAATATGAAATCATGTTGCTATCACCACCCGTGCATACAACACAATGCTAAAATATATATTTTGTCTCTTGCAGTTCTTTACAGTGTGTTCGAAAAGCAACAATTTAAGCAATAGTTGAAAAGCCAACATCGCCTTATAAATTTCTAAATTGCTTTTCACTAGTGAAAGAAACAAAATAACTTGAAGGTATGGCATTTATTGTCATGATGGGAGGTGACTTGGAGTCCAAACGGACTATGGATCTCTTTACTAATTGAATTGTTTGAGCAAGAACAATTTATTGCAAAGGAATATGGTTTCAGCCATGTCTAAGGGGCAAATGTATTGATATCTTTCTTTATTCAGAAGCAGAACAGATCTCCAGAGGACTATGCCTACGCACAGATTGCTGAAAGCGTAACAGTCATGTTGACAGCCACAACACTGGAATTCCACATATTTTATTAACATTCTGTGATGAAGTTTACTGTTGTCAGGCGAGATTCTGCTCAGGATTCCACTCTTCTTTGACCAAAGTACACATCCTTAAACTATTGTCTATCCTAGAGCTGGTGACACCATTGTGGGTGTCAAAGAAGACACCTACAGTGTCTTAATAGCACATTGTAAACACCTGAAGCCTGAGAAAAAAGATGCAAAAGCAAGGAAATAGCACTGCACATAAGACATCTTAGCAGCCTGGCAAACCTGCTGGTTTTCCTCTTTTACATAACAATTTTAAATGCCTTTTGCTTTGGTGAATTGCTCTCTTCTACACATGCATTATTTTGTCTTCTACTCTTTACATCATATACTATAATGCTTGTCAAATGTTATATCTTTTCACAGTGATCTTCTGGAAGAGCTAATTCTATTTTAAAAGCAGCATTATATGATAGAAAGCCTAGTTTCTCTAAGGTCTTGATATTTGTGCTGAGGGTCACTGAGCCACACATGAACAGTTCATGTGCATATGAACAATTATACCATTCCTTCTGTGAAATCAGATCAGTTTCTATGTTTGCAATGATATTTGAGACAGGCTGACCGGCAAGATTTCCAAAACTGTTATTGAATGTTCTAAACTTCACAGAAATTTGTGAAGTTCTCTCTAAGTAACAGTGCAGAAAATTAAATAGAAGAGTCCACTCCACCCTGCGTTTTTACAATTAAACTGTGCAAAGGGTATAGAACATGCACAGAAGTAAATGAAGTTCAGTTTAGAGAGTATCTGTGGTATCTTAAATTTCTGCAATTTAGCAAAAGTGATTCATCGGATAAAATACGTCACGATACCATCAAATGTCAGACTTCTTACTTCATCGTCATTATATATAAATCGTTTCAGACTGGTAATACTGATTCAAAACTGATGTGAAATTCCACAACTCATTCGGAGCTTTGTGTCAACACTTGACAAGATTATGCCTCTGAGGACGTTAGCATTACAGGGAGCTCATAAAAGCCCATCGAACTCATGACTCCTGTTAAAAAGTCTCCATGTTAAAGGAAACTAATTATTCTTCAGGAGTGAATTTCATCCTTCTGTGCAAGAAACTCACTCAAGGTCTTCACATCCCTCAAGTCCCAATTAGATCCTTACAGGAAGGCAGAAGTGGTGCTAAATGGTGTCAAAGAGATGGCACAGAACCACTAAACAGAGGAGGATTTTATTCGCTGTGAAGATTGCAACTGGAGAATGAGGAGAGTGATCTAACCAAACATGTTTTTGTCACAGGAATTTCTATCCTCATGCTCACTCAAGTGAACTCACATGGGCACGCCCGACTCATCCCTGCAAATAAACCACAGCCTCACACAACTGTTGTTGCAAGTCTGAATTGAAAATAGAAACAGAAAATAAAAATAAAAAAGAAAAAAATGCCCTCGTTAGCCCTAGTGTGACATAATAAAATAAATTCAAAAACTGTCAGAGCCTTCCTCTTCCTTTTGACCAACACTAGCCCTTGGGAACTCCAAAATAATTTAGAACTACTTATCTATGAAAAGAAAGGAATGGTACATGAGGACTTCATACTTCAAATACAGTATCTAAATCAATGTATGAGAGATTATGGCTTTGGTCTAATCTAATATAATCAGAATTGTGATTTTTTTTTCTTTTGATGAAGAATCTTGTAGGGGGAGGAGGGGGGAGAAAACTCACTTCTGAGAAAGCATCAGCAAAGAACAAGTCACTATGACATTTCATTTCTTAGCAGCTTGAGAGATTAATGCTCTCTTCTGCAGCTCATGCAGTACAATTCCTTGCTATCCAGAAATGAAAAATCGTGTACTCAACTCATTCTTTACTGCATAAATGTTATACAAAGAGAATGGAAATTTGCATTTAGGTCTTCTTTTCTGTTAAAATATTACAGACTTGATAACATTAGATTGAGAAATACTTTAGTGCCTGTGCACTTTCATATTCAAGATCACTGAAACAGTTTAACGTATTCTAATTACAAGGTGGGAAATGAGAGACTTAAATTATATTAAATTATGTGGGGACTACACCAGTTTGAAAAGTCTTGTCATATCTACAGTACATAGAAAATCTAATGATACATCCTTCCATACCCAGAATCACTAAGGGCAGAACTGTCCAACTTGTCAGCAGCTGACAACTGAGGAATAACATAATGTTACCAGTAGCTTTTTATGGTAACTGAACATCAGAGACAAAGGCTATTACAAGGACATTTTAGTGCAAAGAGCTATTCAAACACATGCAGTAGACACTATTGTGCCAGTAGTATACATAGCACATCATGCCTTGGTGAGGAGTGGCTTGTTGGATGGATAATTTGGTTCAGCTATGTCTCTCCTTGAAATGGAGAGCCTTTGTCCTGTCAGCGAAATGAATGAAATTTGAGCTTGACAGAATAAGCTGTTACAGAGATGAAATTGCCATTGATTAATTTGTTACTGGAATCAACAACGTAAAGCTGACTTTACTTGATCTGAGTGTTGGGGTCAGGAAGATAAAGTGGTTACGTATTCTATAGTGTCAAGAAAGATGCCTGAATTCTCATAGATACCTCTCTGCAGCATTCTTCTTTTCTTCTGCAATAGCTTTTATACCCATATAATAAATTCCCAACATACATTTTTAGGAAAACCAGCACTTCCATTGATCTTATGTCATTTCAAAACAAAGAAACTCCTCAGTTTTGTATGCTTTTATTTAGCTGTCATGCAATGAGCTGTTCAGGTGTTCTGCTGAAGACTGGCCAGACCAAACAAGAAATTTAGTTTTGATTGATTTCTAAAGATGGAAGCAGAAATTTGAGTGAGGACTTCTAAGGAATATCAGTTTTAGCATTCTTTCAGAAGAGAAGCCTCTATAAAGATGTTTCTCTAGGTCTGGAGATTGCAGTGTGAAAGAAATAAAAAGTTTTTCAGACACAAGCTTTACCACATCAATGTACAGAAGAGAGTTTCATCCAGTAGTAAATAAACATTACTTGAGTTAGAAGAGGGTGACCATGGGAAGCTTGTCCTCCAAGTTTCAGTCACAGGGAGATTTCACAAGCATGAAAGTGGAAGGTAGTAAGATACTAAAGTTATTTGCAAAAGCCAGTTCCCATTCAGACTACCACAGCTATGGTAATAATGGGGATAGAAAAGGGCCCCTCTCTCTGTGCCCACACCAAACCTGAATGTGAAACAGTTTATTTTCTATGTTGTCATAACTTTGGTCATTGCCTATCTGTTGTTAACTGGGATTTACTTGCCCTCATTTTCATTCCTACATATGCTGCTTCCATTGACATGTTAAAACCTGAATTTTAAGTTCAGCTTTTAAAAAAGCTGGCACCTAGCCCTGTATTTCATAAAGGTTTTTCATATTTAGAATACACAAGTTCTGTCGGCTATTGTGCCATGTAACAGCATAATATTGAAGAAAAGATGCCAAACACTTCAACTAGTTGTGTTAAACTAGTGAAGGACTATGCCTAGAAGAGAGGCTGTTATTCTACTTACTGCACTTTTATGTAATGAATATCTAAGAAGTTCATGATAATTTCATTAATGTTTCATAACTACAAAAAGAAATAGAGCCATTCCAGAAATTAAGAGCACTTACTGGCTTTCCAGGGTAAAATTTGTACTGAATGTGTATCAAAAGGAAATAAAGATAAATTTATAAGGGGAAAAGAGAGATGCGATATATAACAATAAATAGCAAAAATAGGCACATATTATTTCTCTTGGTATGTTACTGTTAAGGAACATGTCTTTTGGAATACGATTTTCCAGTTTCCTTTGGGAAAGTGGTGAATCTCCCAGGAACTTCAATGGCACTTCCTGACAAGATTCCACATGATTTTACTAAACATCTGGCCTCTGTGGTATGCAATTATATTGCTCTTTTCTCTTCACGCTGACCTCCAAGTTCAACTGCCTCTGACATGAGCAGCAGGAGAGAGCAAGCAGCTCAGTATCGTGTGAAAAGAAAATCATGAAGCTGGAAGTTGAATGTAAAGTCATTATTGGGGCAAATGGAAACACTGGAGAGTGGCTCGGCATACAACTGGGGAGAAAAACACTGCACAGAGACTGAATGGTGCCAACTGTGCTGTTTATTTGTCAGTCTTCTGATGTACGGATGATGCAAAATGCCCTCATAAAGCCTTATTTTCTGAATTCTCTTGTGAAATTATGCTTACACTTAGTAATAGGTCACCACAAAACAAAGACAGGAGGCAGAAGCTTTGGATTAGGTCAAAGAATATAAGTCTAATTGAAGGCAGGGTACTTGCTGATAGCTTTTACGTCTGAAGAATGATGATGGGGAGGAACAGTTCATTTACTTTGGCTCAAAAATATATGCCAGAGGCCTCATTCTGCCAGAGACATGTACTTGTTAAGTGTTCTCTGTGATTAGGTGATTAACCCATATAATATAACACCAGCAAGTATACTTCTATTCAGCAATGCTCTCCCCAAGATAAATTACACCCACACCATGTTAATCTTCCTCTGTGGAGGGGGAGCAGGAAACAGGGCCCATTACTAGGACTCACAGCAGAAGGAATGGCGCATTTGATATGTGTAAACATCAGGTGCACAGAAAGGGCACTTCTTTGTAATACTGCCCCAAGGGTGAAAATTGGACAACCAGTGTCATCATTAATCTTGCAGCACTGTCTAAAATGGTATAGTCATTTAGTCCAACAAAGCCCTTCTTAACAGCCAGGATACATATTTGATTTTGATCCAGTGACAAATGTCTTTTGATGGCTTTCTGGCAGGCCAGTAACATGCTGGATTAAGTATCTGTGAGAAAGTTGAACACAAGAGTTGCTATGGAGGGCTCCAATTTTCAGACCCTTTCTGATAAGGACAGTAATTTCTCTGCATCAGGTGGGCACTGAAATCTTTCCAGCTCCCAAATAATGAAAACAATATTAAAGAAAACATAATCTTTTCTCCACTAAATCATCCTTTGAACATTAGGAATCTGTTCACAGGATTTAATTAGGTTATGCACATGCCAGTGCAAATGTTCTAGCCTTTAATCTTTCAAAAATATTTGGAAAGTGCTTTTTTCTCTCCATGTAGAATTAATTTATATAATTCATCACCACAGACCCAGCATGGCTGTACACTAAAACTCCTTGTTTGCTCCCGTTGAAATGTATATTACTTCCAGAAAAAAAAAATAATCAGTGAAAACAGACAGCTAAAATCCGATTAAAATACGAGTTCTGCAAATACTTCAGACATTTTCATAATAGCTCATGTCCCATTACCTACAGGTCTGTGGAATAGATGGCTCAGAATATGGCAGAAAATGGCATGCCTATTTACTCAACAGTCTGAATAGGAATAAGCACTTACCGTGGTAACCCTTGTGTCACACGGAGACCGAGAGAACCTTTTTTAAGACACAGATGCTACACATAAGGTATGCTGTGGATTTGCACACTGCCCTATTCATGAACAGTGAGAATGACACCATCTTACCCTCAGCGAGCCGTGTCTTGAAAACCATACTTCTGGAAAAGAACATTATTTATGTTACATATGAATAGTTACAGTTTGTGTGTTTAAGATGTGAATGCCTCTTTTTGGTTATGTACCCACTGGAACACATAACATATCCTTACCTCCTTCAGTGCTCTGGGAGGGTAATGTTGGCCTTAATGGCTAGCAATGTGGGATAGCCTTGTGAACATCACAAATGAGACTTTTATTCATTTTTCTGTGATGAAAAGAGAATGTATAAAGCCACTGCACATACCGACAGCCTCGTGAATCCACAAAGGCTCAGAAATTGAGTGGTATAACTGGAAACAGATTATTAGGCACATAGGCACACTGAAACTTAGCAGAGGGCTATTTTTTAAAGTGGGTACCTTTTTGAATTAGGAGAAAAGAAGCTTGACTGAATATATGCTCATGTCCTTTTTACAGTTGTGCATCCGCTTGGGTGGCTGTGCAAATAAGCATATGGAGAACCTAACTTCAACACTGAACCCATTAGTATTGAGCTGAGTTTATGGTTCCCAAGGAGAGGATTATTCGTAAGAGGAGATATTTGTTAACTCCGTGTATCCTCCCTCTTATCAGTCAGCTGTCTATATTTTCTTGTCTCCCTCAAACATCACTTATTTTTCCCACATAAGTCTGCATAGTCCTTTATTGTATATTTGCCATCTATGGAAAGCAGATAACTATTCCTCAGCTGGTTTCACACTGTATGGATCTCAGTGACTATTCTTCCCTAGGAAGCTTTCCAAATGCTGTCATGTAGGGACTCCCTCCCAAGGAATCTTACAGGAAGCAGGCGCTATTACCACATTATTTTATTCAAGAAGAAGGAAGGAAAATGCAGCTATTTACTTCCCATCGTGGAGACAGGATGGATAAATAAGACAGCGGAATCTTTAGGTTAGGAAACAGTGATACAGAGGCTTGAAAAAAAATTCCTTGTGAAGGACTCGGCACTATTCCTGGTCTCCAGGATCCGTTTGACAACAGATCCAACTCACTGGAGGCCATATCATCCTACAAAACTATAGAAATGAAACACTTTTCAAAATGCAAACAGACAGGACAAGGGCTTGTTGTGAATATGCAGTGTGGTACACATGCAAATAATCAGCGGAGAGTTATTTAAAGTGTACGTTCCTTGGTTTGTGACCATCTGTTTTGTTCAGCGTTGGAAGAAGGTTTAGTGCTGTGAAAAATAAAAGGATGTCTTGATTCATCAAAAGGGTGCTGTTAATAGAAGCTTCCTAGCGCAATAACAAATAATGATGATATAACCCCACAATGTGTCCTGCTACTTAGTTTACCATTTTGTTTCCACACAAATAATTTGTTGCAGTTTGCTTAAACAAAGAAATTCGTGGAGCACAGTGTGGAGATAAGGCATTTTTCCCCACCATCTCATTACTTCAGGAAGTGCCACATATTACTGTCAACTTGTTTATGTTGCATCAATAGGTTCTAACCTCTTTCCCAGGAAAAAAGCCATATTGGAATTTAATACCTCAGGAAGTTTCCTGGCAACAAGTAGACAACGAGGATATTTCCTTAAGTTGCTCTGAGGGTTATCTTAGAAAGGTATCCTTTCTAAACCAGGCAGGTCTGAAGAGCTTCCAGAGCTTAGAAACTGAGCCAAAGAATACTAGAGAGAGAGGGAACATGCAAAGAAAGGCGATGAGTGCAGGCTTGCCTTTCTGATTTACTGGGTTGTTTACTCAGCCAAACAGTTTGGATTATCAGATAAACTATTGTAGATCATTGCCATTTTTCTAATGTAAATGAAACCACTTGGAGTGGGATACCTACATACTTGCAAAAATACATCATGCTAACTAATTATTTTGCAGATCCATTTTGCACAAGAAAGCAAAAAGCTCTTCTATTACCATTCTTCAAGGCATAACAACAACCTAGCCAAGAGTAGCTGAACATGTTTTAGGGAGGGTGTAGGAGAAAAATGGTTCAGTAATGAGTAATAGGAGAAGGAAGAGGTGTGAAAGACTTGTAATGTTACAGTGCTGGCTGGCTTTGATAAATTGCCACGGAGAATAGGCAAGAGTAAATATCAGAATTAAGAGTCTGCTGTTTCTCCAGGGGCTATGCTAATGACCCCACCCTAGCTCCTGCTGGAATCAAACCTCAAAGCTATTAACTCGTCCAGTTGACTGAAAAAATCCTGCCCCAAAAAATATTTTAATTTTTCATCATGTCTACAAGATGCCTAAAAAAACTCAAACTGCCAAGCCTTTATTCTGACATCCATGGAAAGCTTCTATTTAAGTGGCTATGTGACTGATGCAGTGTATTGGAGCCTCGGGGGAAAAATATCAAGACTAAATATGGATTCATCTGTTTCTAAAACACAGCCACGTTTCCAGGAAAACATATACATCACAGTCTACTAAAAATTACCTATTTCCCATGTTTTTCATGTACAAGCAATAGATGGCTGGTTTAGCAGAGGTAAAGATTAATATTAGTCATAAGAACATGTAAAATAAATAGTTCTTTAAAAAGTACTTTTTAAATCTCATTAGTTCAATCTGACACTGAAAGAGCCCTGATTTAGAAATGATTTACACTGCACAGATTGTTTGTCCAGATTTAGAGTTCTTTTATGAAATGAAAAACGTGAAGATGAATTTAATATTTCTCAAATGAATAGGCACGGGGCTTGAAACCTTCCTTTGACAGAGGTAACTGAATTTTGTTTCAGTGTTAATAAATTCACTTTTGTAAAATCGTGGGGGTATTTTTTCTTAGATTCATTCTTAGTTACTGTCCATCAGTCTCTGTGCAAAACTACCTCCTCCATCAGAAAAAGCAACACAACCAGACAAAGAACAAATATATAAGATTAGTACATTATGAAGAATAAAGAGCAGCTTTCAGCTCTCTGTCATGGATGGTATTTATCACATTTCTCTCTACCCGGTTCCTAACAACTCCGAGGAGATGAAGTAGGCTGGATGCATTTTTCCTGTATAGCGTGTTTTAAAACAACAATAATAGTAAGAAGGCTGGGAGATGATGCATGTATTTCTTCTTCCGGATTTTTATTTTTCTTAGAAAGAAAAAAAATACTTCTACAAAAAAAAAAAAGTGGGCTTAGACTTTTCTGTCTGTTATGCTAATATATTCATAGAAAAAGCTGGTGCTAAGGGCGGTTCTCCAATTAAGACAAATGAGGCACATTGAATTTCTCCCTCAGGGCACAGCAGGGGTGCTGGCAAAATCTACTTTATTCTTTCTGTCAGGGCTGAACTGGAAACAAAAGCATGAAAATTCAACACATCCACTTACAGAATAATAAAGGCTGTTGTTTAAAGCGTGAAGAGTTTTGGCACCCTTCTGGGGCCTTATGCAAATCATTCTTCCTCTCAACTGCTACCAAACCATCGGTCTTGGAAATTAAAGATGTACTTGGTCGGTTAACAGCTGAAAAGAGAAGAGCAGCCTGAAAGTCAATTAGATTTGTATTAAGCAAATAAATCAGGTCTGACTGATATTGGCTAAACTAAAATGCATTATTATGGTCTGACAGTAATTCTAATTTGATTGACAAATGTATGTACTGTATTATTAAACCAAATGAAAGATGAGAATAATCCTATTATTTTTTTAGAACCGTTTTCAAGCAAATAGCCTCCCCCTCCCCCAAAACACAATAAAGACCACCAATGTTGCATTGTTATCTACAGTACCATTAAAAAAACCCAGAAGTGTATTTTATGAGATATTAAAATAATTAAGACAGAGTAGGACCTGTAGAAAATGACATTTTTGCACAAATTTTTGTGCGTCTCTCTAAATACAGAAATGTATGAGGTAAAGGTTTTTAGGTGGTTGGGTTTTTTTTTTTTTTTTTGTGGTTTGTTCTTCTTTTTCCCTTTGTGTCACCTACTAACAGAAAGCCTTATCCTGAAAGTGATGGTTGTGTATATCATATGCTAATAAAATGCTAACACCTTGCTTGGAGTGGTACTGTTACCAGCCATAGTACCAACTGTAAGAATGACAGAAAATTTTAGAGAAAACAAAAGTTCTTAGCACATATGGTGTTAATAAGACCAATGCAGTTATTAATCAGATGCATATTTTTCCCATTCTTGGAGCAAACAAGACAAGTACTATCACAACTAACAGAACCAGTGCAATTAAGAAAAATACCCAAATCTGGCCTTATAGGATGGTATATGCAACTGTATGCAAACATAGTTTAGACAACCACTCTTTAAGCCTATGTAGAACAGTATTTGTAATGTAAATGTCTCTATAGGTGGCTTACTGCCTGTTTTTGTGTACTAACACCCAGTCTGTATGTTCCTGCCAGGGGTTTCCTTTCAGAAGCAAGGCACGCACAAACGTACTTGTGCAGTTCTGGATGTCTGACAGTCAGAGCTTCATCATCCTTTCTACTTCCTGAGCATAAATTATTAATACTGTACATCGTTTGTTTTTCTTGTGAAAGGGAAAGATACCACACTGCACTAATATAGTAGGGAGCCAGGATCTGCCTGTCAAAATACAGCACAAAAACCCAGATAGAAGAGCATTAGCTTTAAGACTTATCTACTCAGAAAGTATCATGGTAACAAGTAAAACTGTGGTGGAGTGCTGTATATAACTGGCACACCAATAAGTTCACAGTTTTGGTCACTGTTTTTTTGGCTTAGGTTTTATATATTTGAAGGATATCACAAGATTTTAATAAGGAAAACATGTCAAATAACTCTTTGCCTCAAGCTTTTCTGCATTTGTAGTTTTGTGGAATCCTGTTCTTTAGAGATAACATATGGAAAACAGAAAACGAGTGCAAGTGAGTAGATGTGGTAGTACAGAGGGAAGTGGAAAAGAATTTTGTAAATGTTTTTTAACTCCAAATTTAAGGCAAGAGCTGGCAGAATACTTAAGAAAGTATTTATAAACATATGCTGGAATAAAAATAATGTATCTACTTTGATGGTGTTCAGAGATGTTTTTATTTGTTTTCCATAAACATTTGTACAAGTGATTTTTTTTGTTTCATTTTCAAGAATGTTAATTGAAAGCAAAGGGCTGGGCAATACCCATGCAAATCATTGAAGTAAATGTATTTTTTTTCTGAAGTGAGCAGGAAACCTTATCTAGATTTAAAAAAAAAAAAAATTTTTTTTTGACTTGCTGTGCCTCTGCTTAAAATCCTCACACCCCACCTTTTTCTTCTGATACCTGCTTTATTATGTAATATTGTTATTGTAGAATAACATGATCTGTGATTTTAAAGTGCTAAATAAATGTTTGCTTTTTAAAATTCCACCTTCAAAAAGATGACCTCTTATTCATCAGTCTCAGGATTTTAGAGCCACAGAGTCAGGAGCTAATGCTGGTAGGGAGGGAGTTTGGGAGATGCAGCCGGAGCTGCCCCCGCTCCAGGCTGAACCAGTCCTTCTCCTTCAGCCTCTCCTCACAGGGCAGGTGGGCAGCTGCTCCAGCCCTGACCATCTTAGTGGCTCTCTGCTTGAAATCCCCCTAATCTACCACATCCTCTGATCATGTTTGTCCCTCTCATTATTTCTGGGAGTGATATTTTTCTGGTGGGGAAAAAAAATTATGTAAAAAACTAATGAGATATTATATCTGGACCCATGTGAGATTACATTAATAAACGATGTCACCTTACCACATGTAATTTGAATAAGTTTATGCAGACAGTATAAATACAGATTAGTATTCTAGAAATAACTGTCTTCAAGTACTGTTATGGGTTTTTAGAAAGGAGGAGATGTTGGCAGTGAGCACCGAGGACGTAGAACAGGGAGGCAGTGTTGCAAGAGACGCAACAACCCTTCAGGGAAAAATGGTTCATTCTGTTGTGATCAACACTAGTCTTGACGATCAGGGTTCCTTGGCATACAGTTTACAAGTTGGGAGGGAAGTAAGGGGGACTTTTCTTCTCCCCTAAGTGCCAGCTCCCGCTCTCATGGCTGGTTTACACTTACCTGGGTAATATTCACAAGCTGCTCACTTACTGCAACCTGAGGAGTCTACTATTTCTCCTTTGTGTTTCATACCTCAAACCCATGTCATGTGTTATTTCTTAATGATGTTAGACCCACACAGGGATTAGAAAAATGGAAGAAAAAGTTAGGGTTTTTTTCCTTTCAGTTGTGATTGACTGTCTCCTGGGCAGGAGAGAGGTCAGCTGTTTGAAGCAAGTCTTTCATCTCTAATAAATACAGGAATGAAGCAAAAAGAGCCTGAAATTAAACAGAAGAACTGAAATCTCACGGGAATATTGCTCAAAAGAAATGCAAGACCAAGATTTGCACACTTCTGGGTTTAATGAAATTATCAGTACTTTTTACATTATTATTAGCTAACTTTAGAAAAAAATTAAGTCTTGAACAGTATATGGAGTCACAGTGTAATTCTTGGCAAGTCACAGAATCACAGAAGGACTGAGGTCAGAAGGGACCTCTTTATATCATCCAATTGAAACTGTCTGCTCAAAGCAGGATCAACTAGATCAGATTACTCAGGGCTTTGGATATCTCCATGGATGGAGGCTTCACAACTCCTCTGTGCAACCTGTTGCATTGTCTGATTACTCTCACATTTTTGTTTAAAAAAAAAACCAAACACAAAAACTTCAATGGCATTTTCTGTATTTTGGTTTGTGCCCAATGCCTGTTGACTAGTCACTGGACACCACTGAGAACAGAATCTGGCTCCATCTTCACTACTTCCCTCCACCCCACCCCCCTGATATTTATACACATGGATGGGATTACCCTCAGTCTTCCGTTTTGCAGTCTGAACAAGCTGTACAGGCTCTCTCAGCCTCTCCTCACTTGTCATATACTCCAAAACCCTAGTGAACTTTGCAGCCCTTTGTTGGACTCGCTTCAGTCTGGACTCCATGTGTCTCGGACTGGGAAGGCCAGAACTGGACCCAGCAGTCCAGATGTTTCTCAGTAGCAGGGGAGAAGGATCACCTCCCTTGACCTGCTGGCAACACTCCTCCTAATGCAGCCCAGAAGGTACCACTTGCTGAGGATCTGCAGGCTTCCAGTTGAGTTAACAGGAGACATATACAAGCATTGAATGTTCCACAACAATCTTCAGTAGTCAGCTCTTAAATGGAATATACTAACCCCTTGGTTTGCACAAACTCATCAACAGAAACTCAATTTTAATGGAAAGGAAGCTTCAGCAATCTCAAGGAACTCCATTCTTACTATTAGGTCACTGACACCTGTGTATCTCATAGGGAATGACTGCCATTTCTAACCTAACCGCAGACAGTGCAGTTTGTGCAGGATTGAAAGGGAGTGGAGGGGACTACATGGCACCTATGACTACTTGCACCTAGTGTCACTTTGCACCTGAACCTCAGGTTGGGTTTTCACATCAGGTCTCACTTACTGCTTTTACTGCTGCTTTAACCTCTGATGTAGGAAAGGCTATTAAACAGGTCTCCTCACTCCATCTGTGTGACGGGCAGATTCTTCCCTGGCCTTCAAACCTCTCCAGCAGTGAGACTGGAGACTTCTCAGGCTTCTCATGCTCTACTCCAAAGGGAAAAAAATGTACCCCACTATCCACATCAGCTTTTTCTTAAAACAAAACAAAGACATATATTAATAAGGAAACACCCAAAAGACACAAATAGATTAAATACCAGACTGTTGGTTTTGCTCTTCTCCCCACAGGGGGTTCCATCCCACACAGGGCAAAAACTTTTTTCTAGCACTTCCAGTCCAAACTGATCGTCAGTTGCCAGAGACAACATTGACAGCAGTGTTCTTCTTTAAACAGATCCCACTGACGGGATCTGGCATAGTTAGTTAGTTAGTTAGTTAGTTAGTTAGTTAGTTCAGATTTCCAGGTTGCAGATTTCCAGTACAGCAATATATATATACACAGAACACCAAAAAATGCTTTGAAGACATAAAGGTACAAAGCAATGATCTGAAGCTGTTCTGCATTTTTCCATTTTTTTTTTCCCTCTTTTTAAACTAAATTTTAGAGTTAGGGTTGCACAGGTGTTATTTTTGCTTTAGCAGACAGTGCTTGATACATACACTATCCACTTAAATACAAGTAAATCCAATCTATAGTCTATATTTAATAATGTCCAGTACCAGCAGCATATTGATGAACTTGAAGCAAAAATGAGGTGGAAATAAATCTCATTTGCAACATTTGAGCTCTCACAGTTTTATTATCAAGAAGCTGTAATAAATACAATACAGGTCTAAAAGATATTGGAAAAATTAGAGAATTTTTTTTTTTTCCCCAGAAGCATACCCTCCTCACTTTCAAACTAGAGGCTAGGTACTATTTTAATGAGATTTCTCATTTTTAAAACAAATGAGAAGAGTTCATTTAGTAAAACAGCAATTAATGTTGAGGGGATTATATCTGCCTTTTGGGTTTTTAAAGTCTTCGAAAGCTAATCTAAAAATTTGTTTTCTTAAGATAATATTCGTTAAAAACAAACCTCTATACTTTTATGTTTAATAAGCTGAAGACTCACAATTTAAAGTAAATAATACAACAGTACTATAAAACTCAGGATACCCAATGCATCTCTTATAACTATATAAATAATTCATGATTATATGATCACTTTTTAATAACAATTCCCTATCTTACAACTCCATTTTAAAGCCACAGTAGGATTTTTCTCTCACACACATATATATGAATAATATTTAATTTTCCTGCTAGACTTTTATTAGGATTCTTTTGCATCTCTAGGCATTTCCAAATTAGCAACTTCCTATTAACTTCAGATAATTTAAAACAAGTAACTTGACATACCTACTAAAATCTAACAGTGATGACATAATGAGGTTTCATCACTTCTTTTCATTTCACATACTTTTCATTTTGATAGCCTTTATTGAGCGGCACTTGATAGACATTTAATGCACTTGTGTTATTGTCTCATGGGTAGCCTTATCATCTACCACTTACAAAAGCTACCCCAACTTCTTTGCTGAAGTTACCTGTAATTTACTGGTGTTTGTGGTAATTTACCAAAGAAAATATTTTTTTGGAAAAAGAAAAGAGCCTCTGTATTACTTTCCACGAAGATATATAGCTCTTCAGCATGGTGACTTAAGTATCAGGATGGAATTGAGGTTTGAATCCCAAGGTTTAGCTCTTACATGGTGTAGCTGTTAGGAAACCTTTACCTTGAGAAAGAACTGGAAAGAAAATATAAACTTGTGATGCAAGTGTTTCAGTATTACAAAAATATGACAGGCCATAACTGAATTCTTAATATGATCTCATGGATAATGTTGCTGACTGTCTGAAAAACGTATTTTAAAAATCGCTTATTGATATTATGGGATTTATAGAATTTAAAACAATAGACTGGAAAAATATACAACCAGGTTTTCACAGCCCTTTTCATTTTAGCTTTTCACAGAACTTTTTGAACACTACTGAACCAGGCTTCAGAGCACATCCCTGAGGTATGTAATACCAAGAAAAAATAGTTCTTGGACTGACACTAGTGGAAAATAATGCAATTATGAAAGACAACAAATTACTAGCAGTACAGGAGAATAGATGTCCATGCTCTCTGTGTCTGTCCCAGAGAGTCATTGCAGTGTCAGGATGTTCTTTTGTCTGCTAGAAACATATCAGAGCTTTTGTCAATGCTAAATGTGAGTTGCCACAAAGTGAGAGGATACCACAAATCTAGACCAATTACTGTTTCAGATCAAAGCAAAGGTCTATTTTCTACTGATGCTTCAACATGTCAGCTTGATTTATAAGGCCTGGCTAAAGCAGAATGGAGAATATGAGGAGGGCTGCTTGCCTTATACAAAGACATTTAATGTAGAAATTTGAAAAAGAAAATTAAAAAATGTTGCTTGCATTTCTGAGCACGCTGTAAACCTCACCCACTCACTGGCTGTTTCCTGACCTCCTCCCTCTTTTTTTTTTTTTTTTTTTTTTTTTTTTTTTTGTGGGGGGGCAATTTGAATGGCTATCATGCTATTATAGTGCAACCTGGGAAAGTTTTAACCCTGTAAAATTTAGAAAGCTATCCACTGCCCCCCATAAATTACTTTCAAGTTTGGAGGTCTACTAGACTATGTAATGTGGCCTGGAAAGTACAATCTGTATTTCCCCTGTGTCACTCTGAAGATTTTCCCTGAAATCAACCAGGTCACCTGGTACTGTGAAACATGCAGTCTCTCCTTGTGTCCCACCTCTCCAGGGCACTAGTACTCCTTTTATTCAAGACTTAAAGAAGAACACCCTTATATTAAATAGTCTTAAAACTGGGCAAGGGGCAGTGATTTCTTCACAAGCTTGCTAGCTTAGTCAGATGGAACTTATATCACAAGTTTGTACCGGTTCCAGGGCATCATTTTCAGGGTGTCCTGGAGCTGGTCGGTAAAGAATGTATTGTTATTCTGTAAGCTTTCAACTCTGTGGATAAGAAACTATAAGGCACATATTTCATGTGGAAATGGTCAGTCAGCTAATTCTTTCTCCACAGAAATCATAGACATTGCTTCTATTTCATCCCTGCATCTCTTTTGTATCCCTGTATCCCTCTTGCAACCAGAGGAGGCAAAGATGCCAAAGAGGGACTGCACATCTGTCCATACTTCAATGGACAGAAGTGGAAAGTTTTGTCCTCTTCATCACTTATGAGTCATAAATAGCATTAAATTTGCTTAGACTACACATCATATGTATGGTTTTTCTATCTATGCAATGACCAAAAAGGTCAATCATCTGGAATTGGATGTTTCCAGTTCACTTTGTGTTCTGCAATTTTCTGTTAAATCCAAAATATCTGGGAAGGACTTTTCCAATCATGTAACCTCCTTCCAAGGAATTAAAAAAAAAAAAAAGCCTCAGGTTTATTAGCAGTGATTCCAAAGCTAATCTACTAAAAAGGCAGAGGGGGAGAGGAGGAATAAAATGATGCAGGATGATTCGCTGAACCTTTTTCTATGGTTTAGGTTTGTAGTGCCAGAACTAAAATAACAGTGGTCAAAGATCCTCAGACAGAATGTTTATTCTGAATTACTGGTGTCTGGTAGATTCCGAGTTAAATTACTTTTGGGGCATTGCAAAATGAAATGTTTATTTTAATGCTGTAGTTATCTCCCTGCACTCCCATCCCTCTTGAAAGTGTGAAACTGGAAAGAAAAAAAAATTGTCAGCTCTAACTATATTTTTTCAGCTGGACATTGTGCATGCTTGTGGAATGTATCTGCACAAATACCATACTTCTTTTACATTCGGCAAGTGATATTTCAGAACAAGCTCTTGTAAAACAATACTCCATTTTCTGTGGTTTGGGGAGAAGCCAACATAAAATTTAGATTTCTTCCTTTTTCATACACGAACTCTATAATAAACAAAACTAACTCCATAAAGCAGATTTACAATGCTGCCATTGTGTGTGGTTCAGCACAACTACAAAATATTACATTGCACGAAATTAATGCTGCTGAAAATATATGTTGCCAGCAGCTTGGATAATTACAAGGAAAGGCCGTTAGTAATGAATTCCTTTTACTCAGAATTCAAATCTCAGGACTGAATGTTGCTCATTATTGCAGTTCAAAGGCAACTATCTCTAGAATTGTTCTTTTAATGTTTGCTCGATGGTTTTAGTTGTTCTTTTCTTGTAGGCACACAATTGCTGTCTTGATCTTTGTGATAAAAAGAGCTACATTGAAGCTTTGTAGTGAATCCAGTTGGCTTGGTAATGTGCCCGTAGTCAGAATTCCAAAGTGGGAAGACAAAAGCTTAGAAAATATAAGGCTGAGAGCTGTTTGTTCAGGGCTGTGGGAATCTAACACAGACCTACGAAACCAATGAGTTCTCTCCATTATGTCCACATTCATAAAGTAACTATCCAATTCTACGCTCTTTTGTCTTTTCCCAAACCAGAGTTTTAACCACACTTTAAACAAATGTGGCAACTTCTTTGTAGCTCCACTCCTACCAAAATTCCCAGCATGCTGTAATTCTTTCCCTTCACGTTAAAGCTCCATTAGCTTAGCTCTTTCAAAGTTGCATTTATTTCCCTAAATAACTACGCATCAACAGAAAGGGTTTTGCTTAAACAGACAAAAGCAAAAGCTGCTTTTAAAAACAAGTGTCAGTTTTCACAGGGTCACAAATTACATTCCAAAGATATTTTATAAGGCTTTCCAAAAATAAAATTAGAAAGCATGTCTGTCATTTATATCTTAATTGAAAACATGGGATTCTAGGTTGTATCTGAGTAATCTGTTGCATCTGTAGATCTCAAAGGACTTTGTAAAATGCTCTGTAAAAGCTGAGGCACAGAGGCTAAGGCACAGAGATTGTGTTCCAAGTCAGACAGCATGAGGAACAAAGCATGGGGCTGGCAACAGCAGCTCCACCATATGTCTTGCTACACTGCTACACTGAAATGCAAAACAGGAGCAAAGGAGCTAGCAGAAGGATGGAGAGGGAGGAAGAGTGAGTGAGTCTTGGCTACCTTCTCAGCAGCTGGAGCAGCAGCTCATTGCTGGTGGCCTTCCATAAGTGCAACAGCAGCTGACTTGAGTGACAGAATGACAGCTAGAGCAAATGTGTGGCTGTCATTCCAGATGAATGATATTTGGCTGGGGCATTGTGGCAAGATTTACACCTAAGAGAACCTTCGGAAAATATGCAAGAAACCAATGCTATATAAGTCCACTGAGCCGAAATAAACTCAGAGGGGTCAGCCAAACCAAGAAAGCATTAGTTATATTGTTTCAGAGGAGAGGCTAGCTGCCCTTCTCAAGATGTCCAGAAGATTGACAGCCAGACGTGCTTTGGCAAAGGCAAGAGGTTACCAGTTCCTCAAGCTACATTAAAAAGTACTGTGGGACCAAACCTTCCCAGAAACAGGTGTTGCCCGTGGCTCAGGCATGAAATGTAGAGGTATCTTAAGTTCTCTCTCCCTTCACTTCTTCCCTGAGGCATAGGACAGGGTGAGGACCTTGAAGGTTACCTCAAAATTAAATGACAAGGTTAGCATCTCCTGGTGCCTTTGTTCTTTTTCTTTCCTTTCTTGAAACCAAACATAAGTCAACACATCAATCACAAAGTAATACAGTTGATTAAAAAGACACAGGTGAGATAGGAGAGAGGGGCAATGGTGACAGCTCGCTCCCCTGACAGATGACAGGATATTTTGCTTCAGAACACAGAGCTGTTGTGGCTTACGACACCTTTCTGCTTGCAGAGGCGTTTCTGGACCAGCTCTTGCCTTGGTGGCCTGTGCAGCTGCTCAGGCCAAAACTCATTCACATTACTCTTCGTGCCGTTGTAGGTGGTCAGTGAGTGGGTAGGCACGCACAACGTCGTGGGCACAAACAGGAATTAGCTGGCTGTCCTCACAAAGCCTGCATGGTCAGTGCCCTTGCATTTGCACCACTTAAGGCTATGACCAGGCTGTATATTAGGCCCAGGGCTTCAGCACCCGGAGTTGACTGCTGACCTTGCGGGTTGAACAGTAACAAGTTGCAGATTGCCGTCCGGATCACGTCACTAGCTGACAAAGGGAACTCAGGACTGGCCTTAGTCAAACAACAAGAATGATCAGGTAGAATCCATTATCAAAACATCTCCTGCTAATTCCTTTCATTTAGGGTGAAATGGAAAGGTGTCCCATCTTCTATCTGTAGAACCAGATCCCTGGCCAAGGGGATAGCTGCCGGTCTTTTAACAGCACTTCTGCTTTAATTCACTAGGAGGTAATCCTAAAAAAACCTAATGCTCAAGAAGCTTTTTATGTTGAGATAAGTCCTGATTGCTATGAAGATACCAGCTACCATAGCTTTCAAGGAAAGCTGTTTCCCTAGCAGTGTGGGGACTTTTCTGTCGGGAATTAAATGGCTGGGTAATCCCACTAAAGAATATGAGGAACAATATTGTCACAGTGAGTGACATCGGGAGGAGATCTTTGAATCTGACAAGACTTTTCTCCTGCTGCTCTTCTCGATTTACAGCTTCTGTATGGAGCAAAAGCTTGGTGTTGTGTACTGAAACTGAAATAGCAAGGAGAATGGATGAATGGATTGGAGGCACTTATTAATTTTGCATTAAACAACTCACCTGGTATCTCATGGGGAGTTAATTGTCATTGAAAATGCTATTTCATGGCTATTCAATGAGCTATATAAAAATCTCCTTAAGGAGTCTACTAATAAATAACTTTTCCTCTTCAGTTCAAATATCTTGGACCTGGTTTATGAATGACCTGAAATCTTAGTTTACACTCTATCTACTTTTTATTTCAAATAGTTTCAGTAGCTTCACTTCTACCATCCAGACATGCCCAAAATGAATGACCCTGGTGTTTTGTTTTGTTTTTTTTCCAGTTCCGAAAACCTGGTTCAGTCTCTATGTGATTAAAAACAAATTTAAAAAAATCTCGATTAGTACTCTCTGACACTTCAGTTGGTTAAACAGCCTTAAAAAAGTGACCAAAATGATGGGTATTACTCAGACGAGAATTCTATTTTCTGCATTAAAATTAAAATATAATTTCATGTTCAATACCTTCTTTGCTGGATATTTATTTATCTAATGTTACCTTTCTAAGTTTTACAAAAAGCAGGCCATTTTATTTCTCATATGAATTAGTTTAACTGCACTTAGCAAGTGGGCAACATACATGTCATTTACACTTCTCTTATTGCTGCTTCTTGCCTTCACTACTTACAGGCACCCCTGAAAACATGTCAGGTGTAAGAAGCTTCTCATTAGATATGTTTATTTTTAACAAACATTTGTGCAATTTCATTATAATTTTCTGCAATACATCATCCTAAATTTTATGATCTGTTTCTACCTCAACTAATTTCTTCCTTTCTTTCAACTTATATGAACTTTCTCACAGTCATAAACAGTTGCCATCTCTCTCCACCTCAACTACAACATATTCCTATTGCATTATAGTCAGGGTTCAAGAAGCATTTGGAGTTAATTTGTCAAAAGGACAGATCCCCATACATGCCATGTTGAAGTGACTCAGACATGACATCCCTTGTTACTCTCCAGCTGTCTTAATGAAGGTGCCTTGTAATGGTCTTGTTTAATTCCCCATAGTTTCTTTGCAGCACTTATCTAGTGTTATCCTCCCTTGTTCACACATACAATTCTGAATAAATTCTATGAAAAATTCAGAGTGCACATGTACCCATGAAACTCTCCAAGAGTTAGTTTGAAAGCTGTCTAGAATTTCTTGCATATCTTCTGCTTCTGGTTAGGAACACATGTGATGGGGTTACATCCTCAAGTCCAGCCTGTTACCCTTTTTATAATTTCCCCTCTTCCTTGATTTCTTCCACAAAATTTATCAATCTCTTTAACTTTCTTGATCCTACAACTTGTTTTGGAAGGCTGTACCAGTTTGGCAAACTAATAAAAGGGGTAGGTAAGACTATCCATCTTTTGATAATATGTATAATTTTCTAAACAAAGAAAGATACTGGATAATCCAGCAGGAAGTAATTTGAAAATCACAGTGTGAATTTGCCTCGTTCTTACTTACCTTTGTGACTTCAACTATTCCTTCCTCCAGAATTTGTTCTAAAGCTTTGCATGTTCCTGAGATTTATTCTTGCCTTGATCACTCTCCTTAAATGCAAGTAGTTAATTTGCATTTTGTGTGCCAACCATGACTCAAGTTGGTTAATTAATTTTAAAAAACACTTAGTAATGGACCTGCAGCTTCCTAGGCAGGATTTCTCAAGACTCAGGGTGGAGAGTATTTAGCCCATCTATCTTAAGAGCTCTGAGAGTAAAGATGACTCCAATCTTATATCACTTGCTTCCATGTGATGAAACAAAAACTCTTACTCAACTCAAATATTTTTTGAGAAATTGTTTTTACCTTCAAAAATTTATTGCTCTTTGAATTAACACAAAACATCACATGTCTTGATTTTTCATGATCAAACTAAAGAATCAATTATTCACTGAGATTTCATTTGAATCAGATAAATGCAAAATCTGGTTCTCATTTATGAGTGCAACATAAATAAAATTCTCTTTATAATTTGCTTCCTAGTTTATGGTATATGGCTGTAAGCATACATAGCTGCGTAATATAAAATGATTTTTAGAAATAATATTTTTCTGTTAAAACTGATTTAAAGTGGTCTTTCAAAAAGAAAGGTGACATTTGTCTATCATTCCTTACCTTAATTGACCCTAGAAATATTTAACTGCCAAGGACCTCTCTGTTTCTATAAAGATAAATTACTAAAAAAAGAAAATCTAGTTCTTACCGTTCCCTTGTTTCCCTACAGGATTTTGTTACTAAAAGGAGGACTGATACCTGAGATGACATTTTATCTGTTCCCAGCTGAGATTACTGAGAATGGTGACGCTTGGACTGCTGCAGGCTGAGGTCATCAGTCCTTTGGGATTCATCTCCTATTACCTCATTGGTATAAAATATTGTTTAGAAATCAGTTCAGGTGACTTATTATACAGGAACATCTTTAATGTTTCCCCCCCTGAAGATCTGTAACAGTTCTCATTCCCACTACTCTCTCTTTATCATTTGTGACTTTACAACTACATCCCTGTGTAAACCATTTTATCCAAAGCATCTAACACCCAAGTAGTGAACAAGGAATCCAGGAACAGCATGCTATGACTATTACATGGGAGGAGAAAGCAAAATCTGGAATAAAGACTCCTTTTACAGATCAAGGTTGTAGGTCCCAATAGCATGCCTTTTCTACAATGTCCTGGTCAAGCTGCACTGTTTGGAAGTGTGTTCCATGTACTCTTTGTGAGTGTTTTTAACACAGATATTAAATATTACTTCAAATGATGTGAGATAGTATATTTTAGTATTTAAGCTAGTGTGCATTTAAAAACAACAACAAACCAACCTAAAAAAGACAATACCACAAATCCAAATACAATACACAGGGCATGGTCATGTTTGTCTTCTAAAAAGCTTTTAAGACATCATTAATTAATGGGCCATTTCAGATGTTAACAACCAAGTTACTTTAAGGTGCTTATAGTATATAAGCATATGAAGATTAAGAGTGCTATACTTTGTTTTCTGAATAGCAAAATGTGAAGTAATTCAAGCAGGAAGATTCTGGGGTAAAGAACCGGTTGCATTGCAGCTGAAATAATGTTCTGCCTTTAAAGAGAGAAATAAAAAATATAATTCACTCTCTTCATACCGAACCATTATGTTATATGCTTCTAGAAAAAACAAGTATGCATACTTATTAACATTTTCTAATTCAAATTTTTAATTGAATAGAAACTGCGCCTCTGACTGCATCTGTTTCTGTCAAACACACAGATACTTCTCTTTATAATGCCCTTCCTCCACCAGGGATCCCTGAGCTAATTCATGACACTTGACATTAATCACATGCACAGATCAACAAAGACTTTGCTTTCATATAAAACTAATTTAGAACATATTTCTAAATTGCTGCTTGTTATTGCAGTCAATTTAATTAGCTAGTTAATGACAATATCTGTTCATAATCCAAGTAGTCAAAAATACCAAGTTCAGTAATTAGACCATATAATTCCTTAACAACTCAATTTTATAATGGAAAAGTGCTGTGCTTTAAGTCAATTTGCTTCTAATACTCTCCTATATTCAAAATTAGAAATTCCTTAGTGTATTCTTTTGACATTCAAAGCTTGAGAGGGAATATTTGGGTTAGAAAGCTCAGCTCCCCTCTGTATTCCACATTAAATTGCATGTAAGTTATATTGCATTTTCTACCATTTGCTCAGACCTTACTGAGTGTATCCTATTTATCTAAATACTGTGCTGAAGAATCTACTTTAAAACAATTGAAAAAAATTAATCTTTGTTAGACAACTATAATGACAAAATAATTACAGAGTACTGTAGCAAGTATTATTTGACCTTATTATCAACACAGACATTGAACATTATTTCAATCAATGTGACAAAGGAAAGCATAGTTTAGCATTTAAGACTGTTTTAAAAAATCCCCCACAAACCTAACAAAGACAGTACCACAAATCCAAACTGACACTTATAGTAACCCATGGCAATAAAAAAAATCCTGTCAAAAAAGCATTAGAATAAGCTAATTTCATTTCTCCCAGCTGCCTGCCTTTCAATTCTTTATCCCTGCTATCAGGTTTGAATAAATTTCATCTCTCACACTACAAGTAATGAGCAGGCAATGACTTATGAAGCAAAAAGACCAAGTTGAGACAGAATTAGAATACAATTTTAATGAGACAGAGCTGAGAAAGTGGAAGTGTTACTCTTTTGACAGACTTGGCAAAATACCCAACATTATTTCAAATGCTCTTTCCTCTCTGTAGAGAAACTGTCATTTTTAAAAAAATGGGAATACTCAGGAGAATACTTTTAGGGGTATATTGTTAATGTAATTTAAGTGAAGAAGTAGTTATTAAAGAATTTGCTTTATAGAAGACCAGATAGGACTTAAATGCACTAGAAGCTACCCTGGATGACAGACGAACAGAGGAACTTGATGCTCTGCTCTGCTGGTACCCTAACTTTGTCTAAGTCTTATGAACATATCCTTTGTGCTCTCCCTTCAAGTAGTACTTAAAAAAAAAAATCTCCCAAATGGCTTTGTTACTGGAACAAGTTGAAAGAATAGTAACTAGAATATACAAGTACTATTTTGTTTCCCAAGTACCCCTACCTGAAATCTGCAGTTCTCACATTTGCCTGCTCCATACTTCTCTCTTTGAGTAAGCTACAAAACAAGTTTAGAGTACAGGCTAAGCCTGCATGATTCAGGGATCTAAGACTCTGTCTATACTGCTTTTTCCTGACAAACCTGAAATCATCCTGGTTATACTCCAAGCTAGCTGGAGGTAAGCCAGGTCTGATCCAAAAATTGTGTAGCTACTTTAGTGCCTCTTAGTAGGGCTTATTATCTTGGGCTCAATGCCATGCTAATGTGGTTACACAGCTTCTAGTCTGGACCAAGTTCAGGTCCAGTTGGTTTGGAGTTGGTTCTCATTTGCCTGCCTTCAGCTGTGTAGACATGGACTGACAAAACCAAGGTTTGTCACTTTTTAGCATACAAACCCAGTTCATTCACTTGAAAAGAATGAAATTTTTTTTTTTAAGTATATTAAAATTCTCACGTAAAGTTAGTGAAACAAATGAGCAAGTCAGACTATGTAAAAGGGTGCATAGAAAGGGGTAACAGGAAAAAAAGATCCAGTCCCAATTTCAAATTACACACAAATATAAATTATCACATCTAGTATTATTAATCAAATGAGGGCACATAGTTTCCCCATAGAAAAATTAAGAATTTCACAGACTCGGGCAAAACATGATTCAATATTTCTGATAAACAGTTCAGGTACTCCATACCCAAAATTCACAGTGTTAAAAGAGAAGACTACATTGAACATGCTGTTGTATGAAGCAAAAATTCTGGAGTATAACTATACAAATTTAAGTCCTCTTCCTTTTTGGACTCTCTTTCAAAATGGCATTATCACTTCTCATTTCTATTTGTTTACCTAAAATCAGTCCAACTTTTCAAATAGGTAAGTATTGACCAATATCCTGTTGATGCTGAAGAAGTTTTATTTCATGATTCCATAGAGTGTCAAACAAGTTAATAAGAAGGCTATAGCAGTCATCTGCCTCACTCAGTCTTACTTTAGGCTTTAGACTGGGTTGAGTGTGTATTCTTGAAAAGGTAACGCATTGTATGGGGTGAGTCAATAATTTTCTTTTATGTGGGTACTCAATTAAAGCCATGTCACTTTTTCAGTTTTTCCATTAAACCTCCTTCCCAGATGAAATCTCTGCCTTCATGATTTCAGCTACTTGGAGCAAAGATACCTTCTCATTTTGCCCTTGTGTTTTCAGAACTTGCTCTAGGTACAGTGATCCGTGTACTAAGACTTCACATCTCAAAATCTTAAAGACAGTGCATTTATTTTTGCTGAAGAAAACCAAGGAGAATACTGAAACCAGACAGCGTGAAAGGAAAATACACTCCATATTAAAACAGTGGAGATTTGCTTCACAGGATTATTTATCTTTGCTACAGTAATCTTTATGCTTAGTAAATTGTATCCACAGATATTACATTGGCAGTGAATGGGCTAATGCAGGGTATGATTTGAAGGGAACTGTTCTCTGGCACTAGAGAAGGGAGGCTACATCTCACCTGATAGATTAGGTCATGAGTGGTCATTTAGCAGACACACTCTTTCAAACTGCTCACTCTAGAGAAGAGAAACACATTTTATTTAAGTTGTCAGTAACCCTTATAGCCAGCTGGTCAATTAGATCAGCCCTGAGAAGACAATTATCTTTGCTGTACATAGTGCCTAGCTCCCTTTCTCTAGGAGATCTTGATTCTGCCTTGAATGAAATCAGCACAGCAGATGATCTAATCCGGATTCAGAAAAATCTGAGGGAGACAGTAGCTCACACAGCTGCAACACCCTAGACATTAGGTTTTCTGGTGGGCAGTCCACTGAGATCGGTGGTCAAGTATGTCTTACTGCACCCGGAAAACCAAATTAAAAGTCAAAACCAGTGGCATGTTTGTTCCATGTATTCCCATAATTTGTTCAACCTTATCCTGCCATGATGTTCTTACCTTGCAAGAGGGATCAGTTCTGCCTGCCAAGCAGACCCAGTGTGGTTTGATGTCTGATGTGACAGAGGAACAGTAAGGCACATATTGTCCCAGGGCATTTGCCCCTTAAGGCAAAACACTTTCTTAATCTTAGCCATAGGATTATGGAACACTCAGAAAAAAATAACGAAATAATAAAAGGTAAACAGATTAGGGAAAAAAAAAGAAGCAAACTCATCTTCCAGGAAGTCTGCTGCCTTTAGAACCTAGAAATTAGGTGCTTATGACTCATTTTCTTTATTAACCCTGAGGTTACCTGATTATATGTCCATGTCTTTAGACGATTCTGAAGTTTGTAATGATTCCTCAGCCTCCTTCCAAGCACACACTGACATGTGCTGTCACAAGGCATTCCTCGTAAAAATCTACTGAAACATCCATCCCACGGTGAGTCTTAGCCAGGAAACTGTGGGCAATGATCCTTTAGAACTGTTCATCAGGTGAGTTGGTTATATCACAACCTTGAAGTCATATGCTTCTAGGGTACCTCGTGGTGACATTGCCAGGGAGCTGAGACACTGCCTGGGTACAGAATGCATCACAATATCTTGACCAAGACACCGGATCCCCAGGTGAATAGAAGAAGGCCCCCCAAAAGATCCAGTGAAATTATACTTCATTTATTTTGAGAAGACGATGCAATGTTTAGAATATAAAGTAAACAAACAAACAAACAAACACACTCCCTATATCAAGCAAAATAAATTCACATATCCCCAGATATTAAGTTTAGCTGTTATTTCTGTAGTATTCTGTTTTCTATTCATAATTATTCAATCTCTTGCAGTACTTAACAAAGTTAATGTAGCTAAGAAGATCCTATCATCACTGGAAAAACTGTTTGATGAGAAGTTCTACCCCACAATATCAGAGGGCATGTCCGTGTGTCTGCAGCTTTCAGTAATAATAAAAAGCAACATTTTTTAAATGACAGATTATCTTCTATTCTTTCAAACTTTCTTTCCCCTTCCTAAGGATCTTGCAGTTGTGATTCATATCCATATCCAAAGCTGAAAAATACTGAATTTGCATGGAAGAACTATGAGAAACCGAGAGAGGACAAGAGAAGGTTTTATACAAAATAAAAGCAATATAGTGTCTGAAAGGGCAACTCACAAAGTATTTTCTACTCTTGCTTAACAGAGCTGTTGGTTGCCTTTCAAGGACATTTCCACAGCCTAAGGTTTTTCTTCATTTTACACAAATATAACTCAATCAGATATAACCGTACGAAGGGAAGTTTAAGAACAAGGAGAAAATTAGAAATACAAGCAGTTTTCACTGCATTACTGTATTTTTCTTTATTAATCCACTAAAAAGAAAAGCAAACAAACATTACTTGCTTCCCACATTTACACAGGCAAATCACTTGTCAATTGGCTTGATGTTCATGAGGTGAGAGTATAACAACAGCAAAGTAATCCTGCATGTGCTAATCAAACTTTTAACTAAAAACTAACAGCAGTAGAGCACCATATCACCACTAAATAAGAAAATGCCCTGAAATCGTAAGGCAGTTTCTCTTCTCTCTTTCTTTGCCCTACCCCACTGCTTCTGCTTTTCCTTTAGTGATTGCTTCCTGTCCATTTTTCCAGTGTGTAAAACATCTGTGATTTGCTGCAAGGATTGTCTATTGAGAGCCACACAGCAGGTGCCACTCAAAAAAAAAGAAAAAAAAAAGAAAAAAAAAAATAAGAAAAAAAGCCCAAGCAGGAACCCATGAGTGTTCTCCCATGACCCTGAAGGGTCATTTTACTTGTTATTGCACAATGCATGTGGGAAGGAGGTTTCCTATGAAAAGGTTGCGTATAGCCAGCAAGCAAGATACGACAACTTCCCTTTATCACAGGAAAATGCAGGTTTATAAAATACTCTTCTCCCTGAAACAAAAATCTTTATGAATAAATGATTATGTTGAATCGAGAAATAGGTTGTGTTTCTTCAAAAGATAGTGTGCATTTTTAAGTAGGGATTATGAGTTGTAAAATCTTTTCCATAGTTATCATGTGAGCACAAGCTCATTCTCATGACTTTCATGCTTAGTATCAGCACAGCAGTCTGAGTATAGTATTTCCCAACCAAAATCAAAATGAAACAATTTCATTTGGAGGAAGTGTATCTGATTACCACAAGAATTCTTAATGCAGTTTATTTAGCATTCCTGAACACAAAAAAAGGATTCACTGTAACTTCCCATAAATACCCTGTTCTTTAAACATAATTTTATGAATTCGATTAAGAGAATTTGTTAGATCTAATTGCAATTCAGCAATCCCCACCAGGTTTGTTTCTTCTTCTGTCATATTTATCAGGTTCATTGAAAAAAAAGCCTGAAGGAACTTCCTTAAACTGGATACTTATTTAGCTCTTTCAGGTCTGCCCTTTTCCCTTCCCCCTTCTACTGTTTCCACTGCAGCTCGTTGTGAAAACTGGAGCTGTGAAGCATGAAAGATTATGTCCTGATACAAGACAGTACTGGAGTTTTAACCTTCAGTGCTAATAAGATGGGTCCTAATTGTCCTCCCAAGTGCCTGCAACAAAGTTAATTCCAGCATGCCAAAGATAACCCCTGTAGATGACCTAATTAAATTCTCGGGAAAGCTATTATTTTTAAGATAAGGTGTTTCAGCTATTGGCTATTTAAAACTGAAGTTTAAAATGCCTGTAAATGAGGCATTTGCAATTCCTGCTCCATCAGAATTTTCCATTCATGTCAGCTGTAGGTATGGAATTAGAAAAAGTGAACATTTTACCTTAATTTAGTATGATTCACCACAAATCTATATAACAATCAAAACATTTGTCCGTTGCAAACATAGCAAGTTTTTTAAATACAGGTAATGTATATTTGTATGAATGAAATACATAAGTGAACACACAGTTTCAATTTTTGTTTAAAATAAAATTAGAGAAATTAAGGATGGGAACTGTCTCTCCTCAGATGAAGTAATTGCAAAATCATTCATGTCAACTCATTAGCTATATTGAAAGCATTCCCAGACTGACCAAATCTCACTATGGTGATAGGGCATCTTACCCTTACAAATGTTGTCTAGAGTTATGCATTTAAGCCTTTGTAAAACGTGTGCAGTGTGCTTCACCTAATGTTGAACTAGTATTTGGAAAATTTGCAAACTGAATTGCCTAAGAGAAAAGCAATTTGTTTACAATGAGTGCCTGGGTGTTAAGATAAGGAGAGGAGCCATTCCCCAGGCAAGGTAGGATTACTCTGAAGAGGTGAAGAAGAAAGAGAAAAGCCCAAGGACAGCTCTGAACAGCTTTTGGCTATCAGGCCAATGTGCCTGCTGTTAGATCAGCTGCTGACAGTGGCATGTCTCCTCCTTTGTAGTAAAGGAAACCCACACTGACATCTTAACTTGCTAAACTAGCCATGGTTGTCATTTCATGCAAGAGAAAGAGGGAATGGAAAAATGGAGAGAATATAAACAATTAAAGAGAAGGAAAAAATATCCTATAAGCACACCAAACCACTTAAGCGACCAGTTTTCTGTAAATATTGTACATTCCACTCACTTCTGGTGTTGCTGGAAATGGTCTCCATCTGGCAGGTCTTCTGTGTTTGAAGTAAAAATGCAGGGTTCCCCAAACTCATTACTAAATGGGCTTCAGATTTTTCACACTCAGACGGATGTTTTCTTTTCAATATATTCTTTACAATTCTAAGAGCCCCCAGTGTCTTTGTTTCCCTGATCCTAAAACAAGGAATTGTAAGAATGAATGCTTATATCCTATATAAAAAAGGGCGAACATTTCTCTTTTATGAACATTTCTAACATATTCAAACTGACTTTAAAATGTGCACATTTTAAAAGCAAATATGCTAATAAGCACATTACTTTGGATTGTACATGTAAATCAAGAAAGAAAGTGCTTCACCAAACTCCTTTAATTGACTCCATAAGAGGAAAGCATCTGAATGAACTCTCTTGCTTGAGTGCTAAGATCCTAGTTCAACAGGGCTAATAGGAACTAAAGACTCTCAAACATTTTAGAGATTCACATGCTTTGCGGGACCAGACTTACACAGCAAGTAGTAAGTACCACAGAGATCCTCTCCATCTTAGAAGAGACAGAGCTGTTGTCAGGTTTCATGTGCACACACTGGCCTTTCGCAATCCCTTCTTCCATAATCAAAATAATGGCTTGCAAGAGGCACTGGTTCACAAGCCATCCTTAGACGTCAGCCCTACTTGCTGTGAGTCCTGCTTCTTGTGCTTCACTGACAGCTGGTTTTTCCCCTCTAAAGGGAGGAGTTAGTGCACAAATGCTTGCAACATTGCCAGATTTGCACTCCCACTGCAAAGCTAGTGGGAATTTTGGTGCTAACAGCACCAAATAATACACTGAAGAATAAACACGTGACAAAAGAAAAAACAAGTTTTTCAGTTGTGTCTCTGATAACTGAAATATAATTAATGAAAGTAAAGGTGAGAACATTTAGATCTTTTAGCATTCTTCCTATAACACAGTTCAATTATGCAGTTTTGTGATGTTTGGCTTTCCTCTGACTCTCTTCACAGCCCTCAATTCCCACAACTTCTTCCATGAAGTGATTAAAAAACATTCTCAGAAGTGAGGCTAACGAAACCATAAACCGAGGCACAAAAAGGCTTCCTTTACTGAATTTGTTAAAGTCACATCAACCTGACAAGCAGAGGTCACTGAAGTTCAAACCCCAAATGTTCACATCCCCGAGGAGAATGGGACATTATTAATATTTTTGTATAGAAGAACTCCTGAGTGAAGCAGTCTCTCTCAATGATGAAATGAAAAGGGTATTCCACTGTGTACTGTGAAATATATTATATATCTTCCACATAGTTGGTTGGGGATCAACTGCCAGCTTCTTCACGGTGTGAGCTCTTGATTGAAGCGCCAGCTGTGTTCAAGGGATTGAAAGAGACCTTGAAAATGGCAAAGCAAGACCCAGCATTCAGAGCTGACAAAACAAAACTGACAAGAGAGGCAATAGCTATTCTTTCTGAGTGCTCATCATAGGAAATGTCATTGAAAAGAAAGAAGAAAGAGAAAGAGAAAGAGAAAGAGAAAGAGAAAGAGAAAGAGAAAGAGAAAGAGAAAGAGAAAGAGAAAGAG
>JAOTQQ010000019.1:61092695-61132805 GCA_026546715.1 Gallinago undulata | reverse complement strand
GAAAGAGAAAGAGAAAGAGAAAAGGCGGGGGGGGGGGAGAAATCAAACAGAGGTTTTAGTCTGAGGTTAGTATGCTATTCTGTTTTCTTACACTTTTTTTTTCTTATTAAGAAAGAGAAATGTAACTTAAAGCTTGAAGAAAAATTAAAATGCAGGACTTGTATGAAAAAAAAGCTTCTCTCTGTCAAAAACATTCAGGATGATTCTTGTTTGCTGCTTCTGAATTAGAATTAATTGAGGCCATGGAGCTGTGTTCGTGTAAGTCAGGTGTAAAGCCAAACAAAATCAGGCCTACTGCATTCTAAAACTCAGAGAAGAATTGCATTTGTAAGGGAGCTCCACATCCTTGTAATTCCTATTGGAAAAAAACATTCACAGTCCTGCTTTAAATATAACTCTTCACTTTTTAAGGTATGTCTGAGATACTTATAACTCCTGGGAAGTTGAAATGGTATTTTTGGAGGGCAGGAAGTATCTAAGGTCAGTCTCCATCTGTTATGTAAAGACACACATGAAGTAAAATAGATGCTCACTTTCCGTTTACAAATACATGGTATTTTTTTCACTGTGCTTTCAACTTTCAAGACTTTTAACATTTTTTTCCCCTGTAACTTTTTTTTGTGCAAGCCTGTTCTTTGGCAGCCAAAGTGTTGAAATGTCAATTGGTATCCCCCGGAGACTTCATTTCCACTGTCTGACACTGCCAACATCATCATGTGGTTCAGGGTTTATCTTTCCTGCTGTGACTGAGCTGGAAAATCTAAATCAGCCCTGCACAAAAGGTTGAGCAGAGGCCAGCCATAATCAGATAGAAACTATATATTTTTGACCAAAAGATAGGAGGTAGGGGGAGGGGAATCACTTAAAAAAGCTTTACAGCAAGTTAATCTCTCAGGCTGACTGCATACAGCATTCTGTTTAATAAGCAGTTTAGCAGGAAAACGTGAGAGAGAAAATGTGCTATTAGAAGGGCAGTGGTAAAGTCTTGATGAGCCAGAAGCAGATAGATTTTCAGGGGAAAAAAGATGTACAAGAGAAAGATGCAGCAGAATTAGAGAGGATATTTCAAATGATTTCGCATGACTCAGTGTCATCACTTGTCAGCCCATGTGGCCAAGTGAATAGGTCGCTAGACTGGGAGCTGGGGAAATTTATGCTTTATCTCTGGTTCTGCCACTGACCTAATCAACACTGGGATAAGATTCTTCAACCCCCAAACCACCTCATATCTGTTTACTTTGCAAGATCTTTGGAAAAGAAGCATTTTGTTTACGGCAGTTGAGCGTTTTCCCAGTCTCTTTTTAAAGAGAGTTCTAAGGAAGGCTCACTCCTAATAGAAACTATTTAATAATTATTATACATTTCAAACACAGATTAATAGTTCCACTCTGGTACCAGGGTGACATTTTTCTGTGTTTGGTTTACAGGCCAACACCTTTAACGGCATATTTGTTCAGTGAAAGATAGAGTGCTAATCTACAGGGACTAAAAATGGCTTTGTCATTTTCTAGATGACAGCTCTTATTTTCCATTGCTTTCTGGCAGAGGAATTACCCCGAGTCTTCCATCTTTCTCAGCAAGACACTTGCTTATCTAGCTGCTGGAAACGTTTTTGTTTAAAATTCCTCTCATATAACTCTGCCACAGTTAGAAGAAAGGTTGCTTGATTTACAAAACAAGCCCATGCTGTACTATCTCTCTGATGCATCTGTTGCTAAAAACAGTCAGAAAAACAGCTGATGAACAAAATCCAGTTATTAGGCATAAGACTTTTTTTTTTTTTTTAAATAAAGAAAAGCAACCACTTTTGCTAAGTGTTAAGGAACTCTTTTATGTCCTTATTTGAGAGAGAGTATAAAGGTGTCAATATTTCAAAAGAATACATGAAGATCTAGAGCTTAGGAAAATACTGGAGTTGGTGTGACTATTTGGACTCAAGAAGATGCAGGACCTTACCTGCGTCAGATGTTTCAATTATCGAGCAAAGACAGCCTAATAAAATTTTGCAAGCATATGCAAAGGCAGACTTGGATAGAATACAGGTTGGAAAGAACAATTGTGAAGATCACCCTTGTGCTTGTCTAATCCTGAAGCCATTCTGTGAGTAAAAAATTAATTTACAGTGGATGTAACTGAATTCAGCATGTCACTAACCTTTTCCATTTCATTCTTTTGAACCTAGATGATAGCTGATAAGGATCCTAGAAAAAAAAATAAAAATCTTCCTAGTCAGTTTGGGTTTTTTGTGATGTGTGTTGGTTTTAGAAAGTATGGTCTTGAATAATCCATTGTGACAACTCTTACTCAGTCACTCAGTACATGTGCTTCAGATAATGTTACCCTAGGATGACATTTACTATAAGCTGTGGTTTGTCAATAAATCAACACAATCACTGATTTCAGAGCAAGCATTGTGGACAATGGGAAAGGCAGAATTGACTGAAAGACCAATGGATGAAAACTAGAAATTCCCAACCTTTATTTCCTTTAGTAGTGAAAGTAAAATGGGGTGACATAGATAGACCTGTAGTTGAGCCTAATGCACAACACCACTAATTTATGATGGGCAGAGGCATTCCTAAGGCAAAATTAGAGCTAGCTAAAAGGTTCATAGTTCATTACTTCATTCTCCAAATAAATCAAAGGTAAAAAGGATTAAGTCAATACAGAGCATTTACAATTTTGGATCTAATTATTTTTATTTTTAAAAATGCTTTTCTACTGTACAGCAAGAACTACATGCCCGCTTTATTGTCACAGAAATGCAATTTACAGCACATAACTATAACTCATCTTTAAGTGAACAGGCTTCATGTTATTTATGTAGGAACCATAAATAGATTTCAAGGAGACGGAGCTTATTTTCACTTTCATAGAAACGGCAACCCTTTTGATTCTGCATATTTACACACACATAGATAAAATCACACCTACGCTAATTCTTTTGAAAGCAATGAGGGTCTTTCCTTCTCCCTGCAGAACTTACTTGGGAGAACTTACAGAATTTACAGGATCCCTTGCAGAACTTACTCGGGCTTCTTCCAAGGACTCCTCCTCGGTGGAGATCACATCTTGGCCCAGGTGAAATCTGTTGGTGAAACTTATTTCAGAAAATGGCAGGTACCAAAACCTTTTTTCAGAAATTCACTGGTTCAACAAAGCTATCTCTCTGTGGTGTCTTCAGCTCTAGGAAGGATTTAATGGTTGCAAGAGTCTTTTTACAACAAGGTGGGGTTAACAGTTTGATTTGGGATGTATATTGAGTCTGCCCCATTTTGCCTCTACTGGCTTTGAGAAGAGATATGGTTGGCATCAACAACCATGCACATTTACACATTCTCTGTTACTTAAAAAAGGAAAAAAGAAAAAGGAAAATGAAAGATTGTAACCATGCTAAATCAAAATGAATTTTGACTTTTTTTTGTAAGCCAGAGTCCTTGTTTTACTCCGAGTCCTACTAGAAAGCTTTAAGCTGCTCACCACACTGCCCCAGATGCATCTTTAACCCTTGCTAATTTTTCTGAGCATACCACTTTTCAAATTGTGCCTTGAAATGTACTGTTCACCTTCTTTTTGGTGTATTTCTTCAACACAGTATTTTACTTTAAGAGTTGTGATTAACCAACTGGTTTTCAAAACATTGTTCAGTTTCAACATAAGGAAAAACCAAGAACAAAAGGTACGTTAACACAACCCACAAGCCTTTTGTAGACCTTTACAACCGCTAACTGCTCAGCATGTCATCTGCACAGGAACAAGGGAAAATTTAGCTGCTCAGTCAGATTTCCAAGCAGCGTAAATTTACAAGGGCAATCCGTGTATCTCAATAGCTCTCCACTTAACTGATAGGAGGTTCAGTCTCCAGATGGCAATTTTTTTCTTTCACTCTTTTCAGTTTGCTCTGGGCTGCCCTTCACCTCACCAATCAACACTGTTCCCCATGTATCTGCAGACAATCTGCCTGGCTATTTCAGTCACAACAGAGCATCCACAGCCCAACTAGAATCTCCACCATCACAAACCTACAGTTGTTTAAGAGAGAGTTACCCAGTTCCTGTGGCATATTAAGAACACCACTCTCTGAGAATCTGCCATTTTTTTCAGAGATTTAGTTACATCCATGATAAGGAGCAATAATGAAATTTTAAAAAACACCTTAACAGGACTGACAGTTGCTCTTTGTTTTATAATTGCTAGCAAGGCTAGCTCAAAACACGTCCATCAGCTCTTACTCAGCAACTAGTTTTTGGACCAACAGGGCCTCCTTTACTTGGGCAGTCTGACTGTAAGTGTGCCAGGACAACATTTTTATATGAATATCTGCTCTCTTATGAAAAAGTTCTGGAGACACCCCAGGTTATCACCTGCAGAGTAAAGAAATCTCATCATACCTTTCTCCTAGTTATACCAGAACTGCTGATTGATGTTAATTGCTTTGCCTGTAACCCCTCTGAACATATCCCATCTTCTTTGCAAAAAGAAGAATATGTCACTGAAATTTCTGCCCCAAATTCATAGAATTTTTAACCTGTGTTCCTCAATAGCAGCTTATTATGAGTGGTGGAAGAACTGTTCTACACAGACAGGCTCCAGGAGAAAAGAATATAAGCAAGGAAATGGGGTTTTCTGATTTACCTGAAAATCTCAGTTCAACTGCAAATCATAAGTGCTTTACTGATTAGGAATAGGATTAGGATTAAGATCTGCCAGTTATCATGTTTGAGTTTGTGTACTTCTGCAGGTTTTCTCTGTTCTAAAATTGATAATAGTGTCATATTTCACAAACACAGGTCAGATCTGTGAGAAAAACAGTCTTTCATTTTAGAAAGTACCTACTCAGCCATGAAAGCAGTTGTTCATTTGATACCATGCGCTATAGTAGAATGCACCTGGACTCTCCTGAGAAAACAGTTTCACAAGACCGTCTGCTGGAATTTGTAGATCTTAGAGGTTCTGAAAACCAGCCTTAAATATGTCTGTAAATGCACACTGACTGACATTGTTTTCCTTTGAACCCTGCTATCTGCAGTTGAAAATCACAAGAAAGTCTATTTTTTTTATCTAGCAGTACCTAATATACACTTGAATTTATTTGTTTTATACAGACATGCATTTGTGGTTAGTGTCTATGTTCATCTAAATTCAATTGTAAGTAACCTACTTTAGCATAGGCCAACTTTAGGCAGAAAAAGAAAGGGATGGGATGTCTGGAGCCGTTTTTCTGTGTGACCCTTTATTTTCTTTCTTTTTTTTTCTCTTTCTTTCTCCTCTTCCCCCAGCCCAGTTTTCAGTATCATTGAAATGGAAAATGGAAAAGAGAGGGGGTGGAGAGGTTTCATACAAGTTTAGGTAGACAGACCCTGTAGGCAATCCTGACAATTCCTCCTTTATCCTTATTGAAGGTGAATTCTCTCTCACAATTGCCCTCCTAATAAGTCCCAGCTGGTTTTAATGACAGGATTTATAGGGTGTTTCTAGGCTGTTGTGAATTGCATCCAACAGACCCCTGTAGAAATTGTATCCTGCATCATAAGATCATTTTCACCAGGGGCATGAGTGCTGGGGTATCACATAACAGGGGCTATCTTTTTCAAACTTCAAAAGAATTCTTACAAACTATGAGGGCCGCCTTATATCCCCACTCTCACCTTTCTTCTTGTGAGACAATTTCATAAATATTTATAGCCAAGGGCGTGGAAGTTACCTTACATTGCCCATCTGAGTTACAGAAGTCTTGCCTCCCTTCCCAATTACAAGGAATTTGGCAGTCTTCCAAGTTTCCTCTGTAATTGTTCTAATAGACAGAAGAATATTTGAATTTGTATTTTGCATGTACAAAGAATATGTAGTTAGTGCCTAAAAGGGTGACAAAATCAGGTGGTTGGTTTGTTTAGGAGTCTAATACCACAAAGGGAGGTAGAGCCAACTCTGTCCTTCTCAAGCATAATATTGACACATCAGTTTAGAGTCCATTCAGCTGGGGAAGACAAGTGCTGATTAAAAACATACCTATTATCCTTGTATCAGGTCAACAGTCAAGGTCTAATGCCTTCAAAACAGACTTTACTGTCAGTGTAAGGAAACCAGCTCGTTTAAGGTGAAAAATGCAGCTGATCATTCTTTTAAGTGGTCATCTTCAGGTCCACATGTAAAACAAATGATAAAAAGCAGCAGATCATATGTTTATTTTAAATGTATCTGATGCTAAGTCAACTGGTAGGGTACTTCTACATTATGCTACTGTATATTTAAGTTAGCATATATGTTATGCTGGACTGGATGTTTCACATTATGGAAAATGAGATAAAAGAAATACTTTCAGCAAGATAGGATTAATTTTGAAAGTCATTGGGAGTACTGGAGTAATGTATCTGTAGGATAGAGCCACAGTTCATCAATGAAAGGGTAACACAAATACCTGAAAAAAATTATTTCTGTATTAGCCCCTTTTTTTTTCCAGATTAGGAATAGTAATTTTACTTTTTATTTTGCATGAAACTGTACTTTTGGTTTATCTTGTTGAGTGCTTTTGCCAACATGTGTCAAACCACAATTTAAATGAAACCCAAACCCAACACAATCCAAAATAACTGATGCAATCACATACGTGAATTCCCTGTAATGCCTGAGAGAATAGCTGATGTAAACTGAAGAGATTTTAGATCTGAGATAGGAAATGGAAGATGACAAAAGTCTAAATCCTTCTAGGCTTTACTACTACTGCAAAAAAAAAAAAAAAAAAAAAGAGATATTTTCTTGGGATTTTTAACGATTTCTTAGTGGAAGCATACCTGATAAGCATTTTTGAAAGAAGAGAAGGAACAGTAAAATATAAAAATATGAGAGCATGCATGTCACAATAAAAATCTCCAATAACTTTTCTTTTGCACAAACATTTTGGTGTGTGTGACTTCTGAAACTCATGTGACAATCATTCTGTAAGCACTTTTATGTATATGAACTGATTCAGATCTATTTCTGAAAATAGTAAACAGTAAAGGAAATAGACAACTAAGTTTGACAGCTATGGAAATAAATTTACACAACAGAACAAGAAAAATCCTAAAGGAGAATATTGTTTTGTTTTCACATCTCATGGGTGAAATTCTGGATATCATTTTGGTCTGCTGCTTGCCTCAAAGGACATTTAGGGAGCCAGTGACAAACCACAGCATTTAGATACTTTATACATACATGCCCAGAACTATGGAAACTTAATTCTGAATTTAATGTTATTTTAAATTTATATTAGTCTATCCAATGGTGTAGTATCAATAGGAATTTACAAAGTAACTCACAAAAATTTCTTGACTTAAACAAAGCTGGATTGCACAGATCTTCTACTCCATTTTCTTGAATAGAAATTTGTAGACACTCTTTGCTTTAATTACAGTGAATTTGGTAATTTTTCAGATATATTGCTTTGAGTGGAATGGATAAATGGATAAATGTATAAATGACTAGTACAGGATGGATTTTAAGAGTCAGTGTTTTCTCTATGCTGTGGCAAGACTTGTTTGTGGCAACAAAACTCTCATCACAAACCCTACCTCAATACATCTCCAGCCTATTTGTGCTTTTGATATTGCAGAGGTTACCTGCTGAGAAATCAGACTTAAAGACTCGAGAATCATCTTACATGCAAAGTGAAAGTCCAGTTTTCATTTACATGTTGGCAACAACACTGAGTACTCAGCTGCATCGCCCAGGGAACTCAGAGCAACCCAGACAACATCACAGCTGTAAACCCTCACTGTAGAGCTCCTTGCCATCAGCCAGACCTTCAACACCTGAATAATAAGAAAGGTATTTATGAGCAAAAAGTATTTCCAAGCTGAGGATGGAGAGTAGAAGGTGAGGTGAGGTTTCCCTTCTTCATTGGATCTCCCTGATAGCTAATTCTTTGTTCCGTCAACGGAAGAAGAGATGCGTCTGTAGTGCCTATGACCTAATATACACATTTCAGCTCTCTCTGGCAGTGGTACTCCATGCTATTCACTGACACCGAATCAGTGGGGGGCACCTTTTAATGCTATTTGCTTCTGTGAAGCTTCCTGGAAGTCACCACAGACAAGTATTCTAGTAATTCAAAGGCAACTACTATCTTTCCTCAAACACTGTGGAATGTAAATAGATGCACCCTCTCTGTGAAAAAATATCTTTCTAGTGATTAATTATTTAAGTACATTATCAATTATTTAAAATATCTTACATATTAAGCTTGAATTTAGAATTTCAAAATAGCTCAGTATAAATACCAAGCCATAAATGGATAAAATCTTTCTCAAACCATGTTTGATTGTATGATTGCTGCTTCCTATATACACATATGAAACACAAGTACCATACCTGCTTGCAAAATTACAGCTGCGTGTCACTTGCAAGTATGTTGTTATAGCCCTCTATTTCTATTAATGTAGTTTTACTAATTTGAAAATGAGGTATCTTCTGAATAAAAGATAATAATTATGGTTGTTGCTCTTATAGAATCACAGGACAGCTGATGGTGGGGGGAATCTCTGAAGGTCATTTGGTCCAACCTCACTGCTCAAGTAGGGCCATATAAAGCCAGTTGCCCAGGACCACGCCTAAGGATGGGGACCACACACCTTCTCTGGGTGATCTGCTCCAGAGCTCAATTTCCCTCAGAGCAAAAAAAGTGTTCCCTGATGTCCAGAGGAAACCTCTTGTGTTTCAGTTTGTGCCCATTGTCTCTCATCCTGTCATCAGGAACCACCTAAAAGAGCCTGGCTTCCTTGTACTACCATAGAATCATAGAATGCTTTGAGTTGGAAAGGACCTTTAAAGGTCATCTAGTTCAAACTCCATGCAACGAGCAGGTAGATCTTCAACTAGATCAGGTTGCTCTGATCCCTGTTCCCAGGGATAAGACATCTACCACCTCACTGGGAAATGTGTGCCAGTGTTTCACCACACTCATTGTTAAAAACTTCTCCCTTATATCTAGTCTGAATCTACCCTCTTTTAGTTTAAAACCATTAACCCTTGTCGTATCACAACTGTCCCTTCTATAAAGGTTGACCCCATCTTTCTTATAAGACCCCTTTATATATTGAATGGCTGCAGTATGGTATCCCCGGTCTGAACAACTTCAACTCTCTCTGCCTTTCTTCATAGGAGAGATGTTTCATCCCTCTGATCATTTTTGTGGTGTTCCTCTGGATCCACTTCAGCATGTCCATGTCCTTCTTGTACTGAGGTCTCAGAGCTGGGTTCAATACTTCAAGTTTGGTCTCACCAGAGTGGAGTAGACGGGCCTCCCTGAACCTGCTGGCCATGTTTCTTTTGTGCAGCTCAGGATATAGCTGGTTTTCTGGTTGCAAATCACCTCTCTGTCCTTTAGGTGCATTAGCATAGCTTCTAGGAGGATCTCTTCCATGATCTTGCCAGATCATGCACATCCATCTGGCACAGAGGTGAATCTGACAGGTCAGTAGTTCCCAGGGCCCTCCTTTCTACCCTTTTCGCAAAGGGGTGCAATGTTTCCCTCTTTTCATTCACCACGGACCTCACCTGACTTTTCAAATATTGTGGAGAGTGGCTTGGCAACTACATCAGCCCATTAACTCAGGACTCTGGGATGCATCTTGTGAGGTCCTAGAGACTTATGGATGTTCAGGTTCCTTAGGTGGTCTCAAATTTGATCTTCTCTTACAGTGGGAGGTAACTTACTCCACTAGTTCCTGCCTTGAGGTACATCCACTGTAGAGGTGTAGAAAGAGACATTGCCAGTGAAGACTGAGGCAAAAACATTGCTCAGCCTTCTTGTCTGTTGTTACCATCATGTCCTCCTTGCAGACATTTATATGCATTGATGAGAACTGCCTGTGCCTATTCTTCTCTAGGCTGAACAGCTCCAGCTCTCTCAGCCTTTCCTCATGTAAGGGCTGCTCCAGTCACTTCATCATCTTTGTGATTCTTCACTGGGCTCTCCAGTATGTCTGTGTCTCTCTTGTACTGGTGAGCTCAGCAGTGGACCAGATTGTAAGTGAAGATGTCAAACAGAACTAAACCCAGTGTTGAATCCTGGAGTACATCACTGGTTATGGGCCTCCAACTGATCACCACCCTCTAAGCCAAGCCATTCAGCCAGTTTTCAATCGACCTCACTGTGTGTTCATTCAGCCAATACATCAACAGCTTCTCTATGAGGATCCTTTGGGAGACAGTGTTGAAAACCTTACTGAAGCTCAGGTTAAAAATATACATTGTTGTCCTCTCCTCTAAGAGGCCAGTCATTTCATCTTAGAAGTTTATTCATGAAGCATGACTTCCCCTTGGTGAAGCCATGCTGACCACAGCGGATGACTTTTTATTTTCCAGAATGAGCTGTTTTATCACTTTCCCACGGACAGATGAGGCTAACCTGCATCCTCATTCTTGATTTTCTTGAAGATATGAGTGACATCAGTCTTCAGGTACTTCTCCCAGTCACCATGACTGATCAAAGATTTTCAAGAGTGGCCTTGCAGTGACATCTACCAGAGTCACCTGGGGGTGCATGCCACCAGGTCTCACAGACTTATATAAGTCCAGTCTGCTTAAGCATTCCCCAACCTGATCCTTTTCCACCAAGGGTACATCTTCCTTGCTCCAGACTTTCCCAGGTCCTTGGGGCCTGGGGTTCCTGGAGGATGGTCTACCTAGTAAAGACTGGGCTGCAGAAGTCATTCAGTACCTCAGCCTTTTCAGTATCCTGTGTCACCAGGTCTCCTTTCTCATTCAGTCACATTTTCCATGGCTCTCCTTTTTTTGTCTATGTTCTTACAGAAGACCTTGGATTTGACACCTCTAGCAAGATTCAATTCCAGTTGGGCTTGGGCTTTTTTAATCTTTCCCTGCATGCTCAGATCATATCTCTGTATTCCTCCCAGGTTGCCTGTCTCTGCTTCCATCTTCCTCATCCTTAGACACACGGACACATGGCAGACAGCAATGAAGACAAGTTTACGCTGCATTAGAAATCACTACTAACAGAGACCAAGCCAGTAACACGATGTGGCAGTGTTGGGAAAAACCTGAGCTGTGCAGTCCCTTTTTAGGAGTTGACACTGAAATCTTCTCACTTTCTCTAATCTCATCTTGGTGATTTCTCAGATGGTAATGAAGATTTAGTGACTTGCTGAATATCACACACTGTGTAGAACAAAGGGAAGGACTCAAATTAGGACTCTTCAAGTCCCATGGCAGTAAACTTACCACAACTGGTCCTCGCATATGCTTGCACACTTATTTAAGAAGGGTTTCTTAGAGCTGCTAAGGACAATTATTTTCTTCAAGTGCACTGTCCAAAGCTAGGTAAATTATCAGCAACTAACTAAAAGCATGTTAGGAAAATAGTATTTACACAAAACCACTTTTCCCTCAACTGTATTACAATATTTTAGAATTATCTTGCTCCATTTCTTCTGCAGCCTTCACATCACAGTATCCCCACCCTAACTAAAACATTCTAGCAATGATGTGGAATGTATATTGAGAGTTCCTGCAAGGGAGAATTCTTCAGGAGTAAAACAGAGTGTTTCAAAGAGTGAGGAAAAGCAGAAAATGAAAGAAGCCACTCATGTTCAGCCAACTTCTGACACTAAGCAAATATTTATTTACTTAATCATCTGATTCCACCTTGTTGGTTAGCATTCTTTTTGTATGGGTGTCTGACTCACAACACACCTCAGCAGCCCATCAGAAGTCCAAGTCCACTGTGAAACCAAATACTGGGTTCTGTGCTTGTTTACTTTTGCAATCTTTTGCTTCAGCTCTGATATATCCTCTTGTAGCTGTCAGGAGTAAAGTCTTCTAGGTGCATTAACCACAGGAAATTAATCATTTCAGGGCATTTGAATAGTAGCAAGCAGAGAAACAGGCAGTTTAAGATAAACAGCTATACAAAGGGGAGAAAGTTTTATTTGATTTCTTTAAATTTAGCCAGTGGGGAAGGAAAAGCAAAGTCTGTGGGAGGAAAACACTTCTTTTTTTCCCATTTAAGTTACATGCCTGCCTGTAAAACAACAGAGGATTTATGTATAGACTGATAAACTTTTATACATCATGTATTTCATAAGGCTAAATGCCAGCGAGGTACAGCACTGTGGGAGTGGGCCAATGTCACGAACCGTGGTCTTTCCTGTATATCGGGAGTATTTAGCAAAGGGTGTAGAAGCTACATCAGTGTTGCTTTTCTCTGTTGTCCTTTAATGTGAAATATTTTGTTGTGTGTATGGTAAGCGGTGGCCCTTTTGAATAGCAGTTACAATCTGTTCATGAGCTTTCTTTGTATGTCATGTTCATTGAAAAACACAAAATCCACAGAACCAGTTTGAATTTTACTTTACTCTTTCTTACTTTTTAATATTTAATTGAAAATAGAAACTGGATAAAAATGGAACACTCAAGTTTGAGTTCACAAAAAGCAGAACCCATGCTTTAACTAATGTATGATACAAAGCAACCTTCATCTCTGCTGTGTAGTTTGGATGTTTTATTGTTCCCCTCTAAGGAGGGAATGAATTTATTTTCCTTTGGCTTTCTTGATCAGGTCATTTGATACACTTCATTTTCATTCAGCCCACTATAATTTTCAAGGTCTCAATGAGACATGGCTTCTCATGACATATCATGTCACTTCTGCAACTGGCTTAAAAGATTATTTGGTTGAAGAAGAGGGAGATTTGAAAGAGAAGAGGAAGTTGGAAGGGGACTGTACCCCCTGCCTCCTCTGAACAATACCTGGTGCTTTGAACCCTCAAGATCCTGGAATGACATCTTTTCTTACCAGCAAACATCCTTTCCCTCTCACAAGACAACCTGAACAGTCGAACATGAGGGACAATGAAAGTCAGCCAACTCTTTGTTCTCCAGATTAGTTGCCAAACACCCCATGGTGTTCAGGCAATGATATCTATACTTCTCCTTATCTTCATGCTCTTTAACTATCTGCTGTGTACACAATGGAATACACAATTTAAAATTAATCTAGATCTAGATCTAGACAAAGATCTAGACAAACACCTAACTAGGAAAAAGCCCATATTTTAAATGTCATATAAACCTAAAAAAACCATCACTATTAACATTTTATGGATAATTTCTAATATATTGGGTCAATTATTATTAATTTAATCAGACTTTCAAGCAAAATATTTGTCATAAGTTTAGCTGACTGCAACTCAGTTACTTGGGTGAGTAATTCTTATGTTAAAGGTTTTGAATATGTATCCACACACATTCTCATATCCTTCTAGTTGTAATTTCAGCAACCTTACATTCCCAACATCAAAGAAGGGTTAAGTACCATGCTATTTAAACAAGATGGAGGCATTTGATAATGACTGAGTATGGAAAGTAAAGGAGGAGGAATTCTGGAAGGGAATGCATCTGCTATCATCAGCGCATGGGAGAGAATAACAACACCACATAAATACACTTCAATAAAAATATTGCTATCATAATATAATTAATCTCTCTGACCTTTTCTGGTTTTCACCTTAGAAAACAAGAACACCTAGGGGTGTTATTTCACCCTTTTTATTACACATTTGAGAAAGTAGCCAAGACTAGTTAGACTTAATTACACCGATCAAGGCACTTCAGATGTCAAGATTGACTAACTAATTTCAAGTGAGTTGAAAGCAAATTTCTTATTAGGCTGCAATTTTTGGATTGTTGCTTTTTTTTTAAAAAAGAAAAGTGCTTAAGGTCATGAAATGGTCAGGATTGAAAGATCCATGAAATAATGTTGGGATTCCCCCTTTTTTCTCATGTTTGACTAGTTCCTTGCATTTGATTACTTTGTTGCCGTAACTAAGCAATTACATATTTCCGCAAGCAAATATGCCAAGCTATTTTTAATATATCATTCTTATAAGCAAAGAAGTAGCCACTTTCCCTTCAAGAAGTCCTTAAGACAAGAATCCCATCCAGTTTCTTCTTGTCTACGAGCAACAAATCCAGGAGAGCACCACCCTCGGTTGGCACATCTCGAATTTGAGTAAAAAAATTGCTTCCATCAGCCTCCACAAACCTTCTGGACTGTTTGAAAGTGAGCAAATTTCAGCAACATTGTAGATTAATTCTACTGAATAGAAAACTTAATTAATAGCTTAAAAAAAAGACTTTAAATTTCTGGCGGTCAGTCACTCTGAACCTTAATAGCATAAATCTCCAAACATGGAACTCACACTGCCCTTAATAATGATTGAAGCATCTGTACCAATGGGTGGTTGGAATTAGGCCCAAGGACATAATTTCATTTAATTTGATTACATCCAATGATCTTGGAAAAAATAAACACATTTTTGTCTTCCTGAGGGAGCTGTTGCTTGTGTTTGTGCTTAGTACAACAAAATTCAAGCTGTTTATTCAGTAATGAACTTTTTGTAGGTGTTGGTTGATAACTTGGCAATGATATGAGAAAACATGGCAAAGGGGAAGAAGGACACAAATTTATCAAGTTTCTGTTGTTGATCTCATTGGTGAACCTGAGGTCACAGCATGATATGTAAGACAGATTTCTACATGAGTGGGAAAATGAACAGAAATCACAGCAAGTGACAAATACTTTTTCTGAAAAGACATGTTCTTATCTCACAAACCTCTGTTAGCTGCAATATGCAAGCTATTAGGAGCTCAAAAATTCTGCTATTATTCTCATTTCAAGCTCTCATAAATCTCAAAGGTACAAAGGTTAAATTAATTGTGAAGCAGAAGGAATAAGTCTGATTTTCTCCCTACCAGGTAGGGAGACATAAAGCAGGCTCCCTCCTTTTGGGCAGTCACCATGATGTAATGTATACTACATAGCAGAAACTGGCTTGTCTGCAATCCCTAGCTAGTGTTCTAAGATTGATAAACCATTACATGAATTGATTAAAAAATGTAAATACATGAGAGACAGCAATCACAAGGTAATAGGGGGAGGGGTGGGAGGACCAAGGCCATATGTTCTTCTTCTTTTCCTGCATTTGCTGCTCTCATACAGAGAATTCCCTGCCTGACAGATGGAGGGAAGCATGCTTTATGCAAGGTGCAGGCTTTCTCTATGAAAGCTTAAGAGCTAGAGAACAAAGCAGAGTAATTATGAGTTCTCTGTATAAAAATCTATGACCCTTATCAGATATATTACAGATGACTTCCAGAGAACTACAGAATAAAATAAGACAATGAAAAAAATATTTCTGAGCATTACTAACAAAGTCACTTGATCATTGGCAAGTTCTTATTTTAGTTTTAATAAGAAATTGGTATTAGGAAGAGAACACTCAGTAGTTCAGGAAGCTGGAAGGAAGTAACTTCAGTTTTTTTAAGAACATTGTTTTGGCAGTTTCTCTCTCACAATCTTCACAATCTCTCTCTCTCTATTTTTTTTTTTTTTTTTTTTTTTTTTTTAACTCCAGATAGGTGCAGGTCTATCATTTAACATTATTTGCATGAATGTGTGGAGTTGATAGATTTAGATACTATGGATGGATGGCAGGTTTTTCTTTACCATAAATCCTGTCCCACACAAGGCAGCACGAGAGAAGCATTTTGATAGATAACACAAACTGAAGCTTTTTGATAGATCACAAACTCATTAATCACTGTCCTCTAAGTGCCATAAGAAGAATTTAAAATGTGCCACATTAGGCTTTTGTAAAAGTTTCTCGCTCCCAAATCACAGCAGTTATTACTTCGTGCATTTTGACCATCCTGACTAGCTACTTTGGTATGAAAAAAATGACCAGTGAGGGTTAAATTTAGTGTAAGACCAAACAAGGACAAGCTTCACACTGCTATCATTAATGCTCTCTTCCTCTTCCCAGAGAACATTGGCAGACTTCCAGTTTATTAAAACAACAATCAAAAACAGATCTCTCTGTATACACAATGAGTCAAGGATGGATCATTTACTCAAACAGAGCTGTTCGCTGAGGTATAAAAGCAAAAACGCATTTTGAGGGAAATGGTTAGTTCATGAATATTATGCAAAAAATGCTCCACAGTTGTGTCTCATACAAAAGCATTCCAATCATTTTTAAGTAAAAACAGAATACCATATTGTTTTTCTGAAAGCTCTAAGCATGAGATCAGGAATCAAAGCAACTTTAAAGGATATAATTGATAATTACTTGCACAAAGGGAGTTAGCATATGTAAGCCATTTAATGTGAAAGAAAATTTGCTTGATTGGCATATATTCTAATTAAAAAAAAGTTAATACACATCTACATGTATTTACATAGAAAAATATAAATGTAGGGAGAGCATGTGTACAATGACGGAAGCATGAAAGGCATACATTTTCATTAAAAAATAGGGATTAAAATGTTGGGTTTCTAGATTGTGAAATATCTCCTTCAAGATGACAGGTTGCAAGTTCATCTGAGGAGTCCTTTGGTTCACATCGTGCTTCAGTAAAGATGGGGGAAGGGGGAGAAAGAATGAAAGAAGCAGACACAGGGCATGGGGGAGGGGGGGCGGGTGAAGCAAAGAAAAATGGAGTTCAGAGTAAACCGAGTGGAAAACTAAATACACAGAAGGTGAAATCCTGACCCTATTGAAGTCACTGGGCACTGTGCCACCAGCTTCAAGGAAGCCAAGATTCCATCCAGAGACTGCTAAAACAAAAAGATAAAAAAAAGGCAGGAGCAGAAAACGGCATTTAAAAATACACATGCTGTCTATCGTATGTAGGTCACCTGTTGGTGGATAATCTCATTTGGGAGGGAAAGCTGTTTTCCTGTTCTCTATGCATAACACAAGCTCCTTCAGTTTAAAAAATGAAATAAATGAAATACCCCTTTTTTTTTTTTTTTCCAAATTCTTACCGATATACTGTAAACACTGAATAAACAGAAAAATACTGAAAAAGCTGAAACACCATTTCAAGGGGAGGGGTGAAGGGTGTTTGGAAATCTAGTTTAGTCACCTTTAAACAGGTAGAATCTCAAAAGCTCAGACTGTAGGAAATTCACACATCCCTAATAAAAGCTCTTCCTATTTCTCAATCCATAATTTAGAAGTTAAACAGGATTACTGTACATCCAAATGGGAGCTAAAGATATAAGGCACACAGGCTTCACACTTGAAGACTCCTCTCAGCTAGCAGAGCCTCAGGGAGAAGCGTCTGTAAAATCTGCTTTGTTTGCAGCCTGCATTTGGTAAATCCGAATCTTTGATAATGACACAATTGTACTGAATGGTGGCTGTGAGTGAATGCTTGTTGAACTTTTAAGATATGATTCAGCACAGCACTATGAGAACAGAGCACAATAACATTAAACACCAGATGGTATTTCAAAGCCCATCAGATACACAGATTCCTTTTTCTTCCGTACAAAAGATCGGCAAGGCCTCATGTCTGAAAAAAAGCCCATTAAGATAAATGGAGTTGATTTGGTTTTGTCTTGCTAGGGCTATTATAAGAAAGTCATCTGAATGGGTCAAATTACAAACTGCCTCGGATCAAAGGAGAAAAACTGCAGTAGCGGGTCAAATTGATCCAAGCTATGTCAACTGGATCAGCATGAAACCCTAAACTGCAGTGCAAAAACTCCTTAGCGTGGGGCTTGAGAATAATTAACGGAAGTAGTGCCTCTTCTGCACTGGAAGCTAGGCAGGCGTTACCCAGACAGATTCACTAGAATTGTCTTGTGCAGTTTCCTGAGAAGGAGAGGTTTATGAAAGCAGCGTCAAGACCCCAGGCTCTATGGGTACAAGCATCTCTGCAGCCCAAAGCACCCGCTATCAGGTCAGGTGAGGTGAAAGATAATGCAACGCTACCAATCTCAGAGTTATGCTTGCTTAGGCTGCTGAGAGGCTGCTGGATGCTGATTTTGTGCCACGCTAGAGAGGACTTTCAGATTTTGAGTCACATTCAGCCCGGGAGGAGTTCCCCTGAGGTGTGAGGAATTACCTCTGTGATTTATTTGGTCTATTGGCAGCATCGCATTTGTTGACGTGTCTCAGTGATCCGTTGGTGCAGTCCAGTTTGTATGCGCAACCGATGTTGGACATGCTGCACGCTAATTGGGCATGCTAATGTTGCAGGCTGAGGGCTGCGTGTGGGTACGTGCGTGTGAGCATCATTGCACTGCAGGTAGTAGAGCTTGCAATGTTATATAGAGCATAAAGACAAGCTTTCTGAGCAAGAGCCGCCGTAAAAAATAAAATAAATAAAAAATTGGAAATGTTTGTGAGGAAGAGTAAAGGAGTGGAGACATCAAAGAAGGGAAAGTTCTCGTGAATCAGCTAATTATTTGGCCAAAAACAGAAACAGTAACTTGCCTCCCCCCTCCACTGCCTATTGCTGATGGCAAAGCAACAAACAGCTAGAGACTCCACCGGTTAACAAAGGCTGCTGCTGATGAGGCAGGGACATATAAACCTGGCACCGCGTTGCCAAAAGAAGCAGCCCTCTGAGCTTCACCACAGATGTCCAAGTGTTCCCTGTTGCCTTTCTTATGTGTCAGCAACAAACGCTGCTGGTACGTCAAGCAAATGACTGACAGACCAACATTTTCTTGAGAGTCCAGCTGGAAATCTCCCTCGCAACAGCGTTGCAGGTTGTTGTGTGTTGAGCCATGTGCTGAGGAAGTAGTTTACAGGGACCATGTATATACCCTACAGATTGCTGTTTGCCTTTTTTGTCCATTCAACACAAGTCTAATAAAACTGTAGCACGCGTCCTTCTGGCAACAGCTCAGTCACTGAATTAATTATCTCCTCCTCTAATCATTACACTGCTTAATTCTGTCAGATTGGAGCATTTTTAAGGATGCAGGAGGATGCAGAGGCTTCAGGCACCAGAAGTTTGCTGGGAGTGTCAGTGGCACAGTTTGATGCTAATAAGCAGCTTTTAGTAAGTGATGCATATTTCCTCTCAGCTGCAAACATTTGGGTTTTCTCGGGGGCTGGGTGCAGTGAAATGCTATGGCAGTTCAAACAGATGAGGGTGTCAAAACCCCCGATGATTCCTAACACTTGAACACATCACACAGGAGCAATTAAACTGACAAGGGGAAAAAAGCTCTCCTCAGTCCAGATTTACACTGTGTTCCCATTCATGGACAAATCAGCAAACATTTCAAATGCCTTGACTGAGTAATGAATGGGTTCTGGGTTAGTTACTGTGCTGACAGCAGGTTTTAAATTCTATTGAGTCAAGCAAGGGGGAAGGTGAATAGGGTAGAATTACAGGAAAGGATTAATGAGGGGTTTCTTGCTGAACATACTGTTGCAGTGTTCTCTCAGTCACTATACCAAGCAGTCACTGATTTTTGCCTTAAGGACTGTACTTTTATAACCTAAAATATGCCTCCTTAAACAAATCCACATCAGGCAATGTGTCAACACTTCATTGGTTTCAATAGAATTAGTTTCCTAAACGCTCTTTTCTGAGGCAATTTTTGTACTTGAAAATGCATTACAAGGAACATTTACTACAACTACAGTACAATGATGTATAATACGATAAACACAGTTTTAATCAGTGCAAGCTGTAACAACAAATATACTACACATATGGTCTCTCTTTCTTTCATTCCTTTTTGCTCCTCTGCAGTCACAGTAAAAACCTATGCATTCATCTTTTTACAACCATTAGTTGCTACTATTAGATTTAAATATTATCTTGAAGAAAACAAAAAAGAACACTGCAGAAGATGCAGTAACAATTTTCAGATGATGACAGATGCCTGTTTATTAAAGTTATGTTCCTGTTGCTCATCATATGTACTAAAGCATGCCAAGTCATAAAATCATTTTCCTTGAACAGAGACTACGCACAAAGCCTCCACTATACATTGCGTGTGAAATCAAATGTCAGCGCTGTTTGCCAGGCTTAAGCTGGGTCACATTCACTGAGGAGTCTTAGAGAGTGCCAAGGGTTGTCAAGATGCCATATCACTGGCTCTGGAGCATCCCACAGCTCAGTCAACTGCTAAAATTATGTTAGTATGGAAACAGTGATCTGAAAGACCAGGGGAAAAAAATCCCTTTTCCTTTGCCTATACTTGTCTGTTGTCCGTTTTTGGATAATTTTTTTTTTCCTCCCCTCCCCCAAATAACATTCAATAGATTAGGATACATGCAACAAATTACTTAAGTTTCAGCCCTTGGTTTCTTTCATGGCTTTTGCTTTGGTTATGTATTGTACTCTTATCCTTGAACTCCCAACTTCTGGCATTTTAAGTGATGCCTACTAGGAGTCTGAAGCACACTTCATCAAGGGCTGCTAATTCCTGAGATATCCTCGGTTGAGGCCATACAAATAATGAGAAAAAAGATCTAATTTCCTTTCTTCTCACCCATAGGCTACAGGTAAATCCCCCTTCTTACTCTAAAAAAGCAGATCTTTCATACACGAGGAAGAATTTAATTCCATCAAAACAGGTACAGGTGCTGTGGTGTTGCCCAAAGCAAAATGCACAAAATGATGACATTTAGTTTGATTATGGGAAGTGTCCCTTTAGTCTAGGCATATAAAATGACATTAAAAAAAACTCTGCCTAAAGTGAATTACGTCAAAACTGTTCATCACTGTGGTCAAAATTTACAAGACTAAACTGAACACAAGAAAAGACATAATTTTACTTTTTTATTACTTTCACAAGCAGTGGAGAAGCTTAAACACATGTTTTTCATTCTTTCCTCTTTCCTTAGATTGTCTTGGTAGCAGCGTTTAGAAAGATCTTGAAATGTGATACTTGCCTGTTGGCTGTCTTTTTTTTTTTCCTGTCTTCTACACAGAAAGAGCAGAAGGAGGAAGAACAAAACCAAATAAGCATGAAACCACATACCTGAATTTGAAGCACACCTATTCTCCACCATTCCAGAAAGTCCCCAGCTCTACAGATGTACAAAGCTATTGACTAATCAGGCACCATGACAGTATTAGAAGTACATGTTATTAATGCTGGCCATCTTCTGCTGCCAAAGAAGACAATGATGATTCTCACTTTGGTTTCTAATTAAAGTACAGGTTGACTCTCTCATTTCAAATTCTTGCCCACCCTGATAAAACATCAGTGCAATAAACTTACATGTGCACAAGAAAAGCTGCAAGCATTCTACATCTATAGATGACTTCCTTAAGGGTGGGAATCTGTGCTAATAGGTAATTGTACTGAAGCTGTCAAGAATTAGGTTTGTCCCCTTTGTGAAATAAAGAGGTGCTGTTCTGAATCTGGGAGGTCTGAAACTGAAAACTGAGCACTTCATAAAGAAAACAGGTAAAGAAATATTTAACTGTATAAAAGCAGATGCACAATGTCAGATCTAAGGTCTGCCCACTGCTCTGTGTCTGACAGCCTCCGAAGCCAACAAGGCTGGAGAAATGAGACTGACACACATCCTCCCTCAAGGACTTCTTCGGAGCTGGTCTGTGCAGCCTAGGATTACCTTGGAAGGATTTTTCTTTCCTGAATTAATCTGATCACTTTTGAAGCCATTTAAGTGGAAGTGGAAAGACAGTTGGTTTGTAAAGGTGAAGTCAGGCCTGAGAGGAACAAGTAAAGCCTGAGTATAAACAGGCTACAGTAAACCACAAGTTTCTAGAAAAACGAGAGTTTTCAGAGTGCTGCTAAGGATGGCATAAAGAAACCCAGCAACTTTAGGATGGTGAGTTATATCTCTAATAAAAGGGCATGTATGACAAAATCAAATGACTTGAAATGTTTCTTTTTATTCCTGTAGGGACAGGTCTAAAGAAATTATATTAAAACCCTCTCACTTATATTAATTTCTAATAGGGGTCATTCAGGCCCTGAAGTCCCTCCTCTTTCAGTTTTTCTAGGTGTGCAATAGGGGAATGCGTACTTGCCACTGTTATTGGAAAAGCTAGTTGGGCAATACAGGCTGACAAATGTGAACTTCAGTATCTCCCAGGGCCTTATCAGAGTTTGCACCCATTTATCTGGAAAAAAAATAAATTGACTCAGTAGAAATAATGGCTCCAAAACCTCCAAATACAGATAACTAACTTAATCAATAAAATATAAGGTTCATTAGCTTCAGTAAAGACTTAAATGTCAGATATAACCAGCCCAGCAGGGGTGATGAAATTTCATACGAGAGGTAAAATTTCTACATGGATAATCTAGAAAAATATCCCCATGTTTTAAAATTAGTATTTTAAATATGAAATCAAGACTATTGCTGGAATACACAATAAATAATAAAAAAAAAAGACTAAAACCCGATAAGTTTGTTGAGTGTAAGTTCATTTTAAAACTACACCTTTATAGTTTTCCAGAAAACACTGAATCTAAATCTTAGGATCTAAGGATTAGGACAACTACACATTATTTAAAATTAATATTTATGCCAGCCAAAACAATACACATGTGGATACTGTATTAAATGGTCTACTATAATAGAAATCTAAATGGTCTGAAATATTTAAAGATCTTACAATATGGTATTTGAAGATCTTTAGTTTTCCCAAGCCTCAAGGCTCCTATTGCTTCACAGCACACCGTATCGTGTATCTTGTTACGTTACTCAATATCCATGTGTTTACTGCTAGGTTTTCCAAATGTTTACACAATCTCACTGTTAGGGCTGTGTTTGGGATTGAACCAAAGGAAAGAAAATAAAACACTGCAGGAATCTAACCTGAAATTTCACATGAGCTAGCACTGAACCTGAAAGGAAAGGTTTTACTGCATAAGGTAACAGAAAGGAGTTGGTTTCATCAGTCTCGTTGTTTAAACTTTAACCTAAACTTAAAAAATAAATGAAAGATTTCAATTTTCTCATTAAACACCAGAGTTTTACAAAATAACTTGGATACCGGTTTTCAAATCCATTTTATACAGTACTTGTAGTAGGAAGCAAAAAGTATTTGCCTTCCATGAGAAAAATGGGCTCATTTAACACATTTGAAAGAAAAATGTTGAATTGCATAAATTTCAATACTGCAGTGTAAACATGCTACTAATTCAATGCGGGTTTATTTAAAACTTACTTTGAATATATTGGACTATTTTTCACACAAAACCAACTTCCCTGTTACATCCAGGAGTTTGCAATAACCCAGTGAGTTTGAAAACCCTGGTGATAAATAGGAATAAAAAAAAAGTAAAATGTATGCAGAGTTACTCTATTATTTTGAATCAGTTTCCAGTAGCAGTTTTATATTATTTCAATAGTATAAATTATATCTCTGTCAGAAAAAAACCCAATCAATATCATTGTTAGGATAGAAAGTCTTCAGATGTTCACATGTTATTTCCATATGAGCTGCTGGGATTGCACCATATTTAAATGGGCTGCATGAGGAATGGGAAGACACAAATGATGACAGCTGAGATTAACTTTGGTTACAAAGCAACAGACCACCATGAGTAATACCACCTGTGGATGCTTGTACTATTGCTTATTGAATATGGAAGTTGAAACAAAATGCTGTTTTATATCTTGGTTTGGTTTGGTATAAAAAATGAGAACAATTTTGCAAATGCTGGTAACAGAATTATAGCATTGCTGTTCTTCAAAAAGAAACTGCAAACTCCCTGAGTAGCCCCTATTTACCAATCACAGTTTTGTGTTCTTTAAAATAGCCACATCATAGAATCCTCTAGGTTGGAAAGGACTGTAAAATCATCAAGTCTAACCATCAAACTAGCATTGCCAAAAACAACACTAAGCCATGTCCCTATCATTGGATTATCATCAGAAAAACACACACAGACACTTCCATCTTGCTGCTGATGGACTTTTCCTCTGAGACATAGGACAAAGAGACACGCCTTGCATTTGCTCTCAGAATTAATATCCAAGCTGGGAAACCTGCTTCCTCTAAATGAAACCATGCATTGTGGAGCATCCATATATGAAGGTAAGAGAGCTCATTTTTCCAAGGTCAGCAGCTTGCTTACACTATTATTCTGTAGAATTGTTTCTGTATTCTTGTGATTACTAAAAGATATGTTGTGTTGCTGTATTGCAAACAGGGAAAGAGAAAAATGGATCATAGGCATAACTCCAACTTGCTCTCTACTTTGTTGAGCTCCCAAGAAGAGATTACTAGTGTCTTCTGGTTATTAAACCCAGAAGGGCTGTTGATTCTTTTCTGTCTGCATCATACATGCATTTCAGGAGAAATGTTATGATTCTGTTTTAATTTAAATAGGATTTAAAGTCTTTGAAGGGTGCCAAATTGAAGGGTGCACTTTGGACTGGAACCCCACGTTTACAGAACAGGTTGCAGTAATCTTAGCATAGATGGCAGGCAGTGGGGCAGCCTTTCTTTCACTTGCTATCCAGAGCCGTTATTCTGGCAGAGGTGATAAGAAAATGGAAGTTTTTTACCTCATTCTTGACTGCCCATATGAGAAAGTATACTTATTATGAACTTAATCTTCAGTCTTTTTGCTAGGTGTACCCATGAAGCACCAACTTGAAGTCATTTGTGGAAGTGTTCCTTTTGTGTAAAATGGACATTACTTTAGTGAAAGAAATACTTTACGAATATCATATAATTTCAAAAGGACCAATCATCTCATGCTAGTACATATCCACTTGAATCTTTCTCTTCCTCTTATTGAATTCTTACTGAGACTAGACAGTGTGTGCAGAGAGCATCCTATATTCTCCCACTTCAGAAAGTAGAGAGACCTGGGAAATATGAACATATACCTAATTTGAAAGTGTTAAATAGCTTGCCTTGGAAAACAGTAAAAGGGTCTACAGTTCATAGGAAAGGACATCATTCCTATCCTGTTTGAAAAGAGCACTTGGGTTTGAAAAGAGGGAGACATTCAGGAAGGTCTGCATACAGAACTGTTTGCAGCAGAACCTGTTCCTTAGGGAAGCTATACAGGTGGCCTCTGCAATAGCACTAGGAGGTCAGCAAGGTCCAAACTGTTACACAGATATCATAAAATTACACAGAAAACACATTTAGGCTTTGAATTTCAGTAAATTAAGTCCAATTGTTCATTGTTCTTTTTGAGCTGGAAGAATTTCAAGATAAGCACACAAATTGCTGTCCTACATGCAGGTTATAATACTTGATATATACATTTTCTTGAACTCTGTTATCCAGATGTTCTGGCTTTTCACTAGCTCATCACTCTGCTAGGATGTGCTAGTAATTTAATCTGATGTAACACAAAAGCATGACTATTTTCAGTGACTTTATCCCTAACTCCAAAGATCCAGAGGCTAGAATTAGCAGATCAGAGTTCATACAACAGTTCTTTATTCCACCAATACACACAAGAATGAAGAGTCTACCAGACTTATATATTGACAGATTATATCCTACATTTCTACAGTGTGTGGTGTGGTTTCTGAGTACAGGCTTTTTAAAATTTCAATAAACTCTCATACTCTGTCATTATGAAACATAGCACAGCTTGGATTAAATCTCGTATCTTCTCTTTTGTAGAAAAACATCACAGCCATTTCAAAACAGGGTGCATGTGTTTGTGTCAGAGAGAGAGAGGTGGAGGGAGGAAACTTGTGTGTGATGCATTTACCCCAAAGAGCAAACAGATTGAGTTTGTATACTTACCAAGGTATAAAATATACAGGGTCAGACCCTTTGTCTGACTCTAGCACTAAGCAACAGCTCTTGTCAGGTGAGTGTCTCTTTATGTTGCCTACTGGAGCTGTTCCTCTTTGGATAGGAAAGTATGCGTCCACTGGGCTTGGGAGACATCAGCTGCTCAGCACAGATGCCAGGAAACTCTTATGGGACATAGCAGCTCTTGATGCAAAGACTGTTTACCAGGGCAGATAGCTAGCTTTGAAAAAGGAGTGCAAGAAGAGCAAGAGTTGACCAGGACATGTGGTTGTAGCCTTAGCTCCTTCCAAAACTGTTGATTTTTTTTTGTTTTTAATTAGGCTCTTGAATCTTTATACTGCTATGGTTTAATTTATCCTGGACCTTTTCTTGGCGTTCATCCTAGTATTGCTCCCTTTACCTTAAAACTGCCACAGAACAACCAGAAGCATGCAGTAGTCATCTAGACACCAGCCCATTCCTCAGAAATACTTGTCATTAGCTGAAAATCTGTCATTACTTTAATGAAAAAGACCGAATTCTGAATTTCACCTTCACCCAAAGAATGGCATACATCTCATACAGAAATCTGATTGTAAAAATCTTACTGTGAAATTTTTTAGAGTAAGAGTCTCTGCAAGCCCTTCAAATCTACTGCTTCTATTGGTTATAATTGGAAGATGCTCAAATACTCAGTAATGCACAGTAACATGAAACTAACACAGACCTTTATACAGACAGCTATTCTAAATTATGTACAATGTGGGAAGCAATTGTAGTTCCCAGAGGATGGAATTATTGTTATCATTACAGGAAAAGCAGTTATTAAACGAAAAGTATTTATTCCTTTCTATGCTTGCTTTTTTGCTTTGTTTTTTGTTTTTTGTTTTTTTTTTAATTATTTTTTATTTTGAAGAGAACTTCAGGATTTTCATCAAGGATATGTTCCTCATCTTTAACTCCCAGTCAAAGGCTTGGCATTTTTATTTTATCTGATCACGAATTTGAATCATGCAGAAATTTCACAGTAGAAGCCTGATTCACCCTCTTTGTTTTCTTATGTAGCTAAACTAAAGCAATTTTTTTTTTTGTAAACAGCTACCACAAAATAATAAATTATAATTTTGCAGCAATTCAACCCAGACATTTTTTATGCAAGTGCAGTAATGGATCACAAGGTTAGCTGTGAATTGTGATCCCTTGTGCAGTTTCTTAAATGAGGGGCAATGCCAACTCAGCTTTGCTTAGCTCATTTACTCTGCATCTCAACTTGTAAATTAATCATTGCTGGCAAAATCAATTTGGTTGTAATTAATCATACAGGGAGGAGAAAAGAAATTGCACTGAAGTGAGTCATATTAACAACGTTATCTGATTGCTCTCAGTGTAATTTACTAGGATCCCGATGTGTGCATACAAGGCTTCTGGCTGGTACTTTGGCACAGAAGGAAATTTGTAAATTGCTGTGTACGATAGGTAGGTAGAATAATGGGTAGCCCAACTAGCCGTATAGGTAGATTTCTAATGAGCCCTGCTTTGATGCATTACTTTTGTGCCCATAATTGCACAGGCTCTCAGCCCTTTAGCTCTCAAATTGCCAGTGAAGGAAAGGGACCTCTAGTGCCCCTCTGTCACATAATAAATAACAACAAAGTCTGTTTCCAGGCAAGCCAAGGAGAATTCCACCCTGGCGAAACACCACTACAGTCAAAGATAAAACACAGAGGAAAACAGTGTATTGAATTTAAAGCAAAAGCTAACTAGAGAATAAAAATGGAAAATAACTAGCTAAACAGGTTTTCAGTATTGATAAGGACTTTTTTTTCCCCAAAAAAGCAAACTAAAAGATTAGACGTTGATGGTCTTAGGAGGCAATAGAAAATTAGTTCTACTATTTCAAAGGAATTCCTCTGCTAATGAGATTCTTGAGATCTTGAAGCACTTGAAATTTTTACACATGCAGTTAATCTCAAAACAGGTTAACGATAGACAGAATTTTATTTTTAAAACAATTAAACTATGGCATAATTTCCATCTGAGAAGTATATCTCTATCCAGAGACAAAACAGGAAAAAGGTATGGCAGGTAATCTTAAATAATAAAAAGCTGAAAGCCAAGGTCTAGAAATAAAACAACATCTGTTTTGCACATTTACCTACATCTAATGCAACTGTATGTACATCAAAGCTGGAAAGATCGTTACAAGCACACACAGTCTAACCTTGAAACTTGAGGACATACCTTAACAGAGAGTGTCAAAGTTTCATAGACACATACATGACTATACATATCAATTACTGTCTGCAATGAGCATGTAAAGGAAAACTGTTATTTCCCACAACATTGTACATTAAAGCTCTGAATATGTTAAAATTAGTCCTCCTACTTTAATGATCCCAATGTTCAAAGATATAGTTGCCATTAAACCAGCTTTCTCGTGGCAGAGCTTCAATGTTAGCAAATGAGAAAGGTCAGAGATAAGGTAGATTGGTTTCATGTCTGAGTGCAGTCCAACTCTTCCAGGAAACCAGATGACCTACATAAACCTCACTTCTAATACTAGATGTATTTCAACTAGGGCAATAATTATAGGAGGCCAATTAGCCAGTTCCAGGAGGCTGTGCAGTAAGCCACTGGAAGAAACAATCTAATTTCTTTTGTTTTAACTGGAACAGCAGCAGGAAAACAGGTTTCTCCTACGCTGAGAGCACTGAGTTGACTGAAAAAGGGAAAATTCAGGTAACATGGAGAATAAGACCAACACCCACTGATGTCTTCTGTATTAATTATTCCCCCTGAAACCTAGAGACCTGGGTGGCATTGTCGGCCCTCCCTGCTCTCCTGGTGAGAAGGAGGGGTGTGGGAGCAGAGAGGTCTCCCACTAGCCCAGGAGCCTGTCCCCTGCAGCATGTGCCCTGGCAGTGCAAGAGCAGAGGGCAAGCACACGGTGACAGAAATGCTCCACCAGCCTGCAGCAATCTATGGCCCATGGACATCCCAAGCTAGCAGTTATATTGTTGTGTTCCAGCTAGGAGTACTTAACTTATAGGTGGCCATGCTGAAGCATAATTTACATGGCTTTTCTTTCTAAATCTCTGAAAAATAATTACCCAAAATTGGTGCTTAATGCTAACTGAGTTCACTGCAAGCTGTCTAATGAAGCTCAAGGCTAGCAAGCACTTCCTGTGCTCTTTGAGGGGATTATTGCCTTCGTATTATGCAAAGCTGCTTCAGTTTGAACCCATAAGGCTAGAAGGAGACACTCTTAATCTCCCTGGTTTGGTTATCAAAAAGTAAAAACAGGTAATATCGCTTGCAACTTACATGTACACCTGAAATTGCAGGGTAAGACAGTTTTTACCCCACTTACAAGGCCTGGACCTATAGATGGGCATTCCAGTTATGTATGACTTCTAAATCAGGCAGCACAAAACATAAAACAGGAGGAATAAAGACTATTTTCAGGAAACTCAAATGCCAAGAGAATACAAAGTTTTCTTCAGAAAGGGGAAGACATGGTGCTAATTGTAAGTAAATCATTGGACACCAATCTCAGTTTATAGCACAGGCAGGAGCAGCAACTGCACAAATGGCAGATATTCTGGTAGGTAATTTTTAAAATTTGAATAGGGATGTTGACATGGTGTAAATAGGCATGTACTGGCATGTCGCACACTATCCATACTCTAAAATTTATGTTTAAAAATTAGAAAGGACTTCAAAATAAGTATAATTAAAGTCTGATATCTGGAAAATGGCCTTATCCTCAGACACTTAACTAGCTTAGCCTATTTGTTTGTCCAGAAGAAACAGTAATAGTGAGTTTATTATTGTGTATGTACATGTAAAGGGCAGAAGTTACAAGGCTTAAGGAGCAAGAGGCCACAGTAGTGACCTGCTTGGGAGGACAGATGAAAACCATTGCAACTGGCTCTGAAACTGATTTAAGTAACAATGGAAAAAAACCACCAAAACTTTAAACCTGCATGCCAAAGTATACCCAAACAGAGCAGCACATGGTGCCCTGCTCAGACATATTGCAGAGAAGCACTGGCAGCCCATGGCAGCTAGAGATGCGTTTTTGGGGTGGCTTTCATGCCAGAAGGAGGTAGGTACATCGCTGAATGGCCTGCAGTCCATAAGTGACCTGCACTGGAGCAGGTACAACAGGGTACAGAATCTCAGTCATGATTACATGTAGAGTGGTGGGAAGCCATGAAACATCAGCCAACAGAAAGAAACCATCAGGTGCAGAACACGGAAAAGCTGTTGGGCATCTCACACTCCTAAACAACCCCCATCTCATTGGGTGAACTCTGATGGACCAAGCACAACTCACAGAAAACATAGGAAAAGTCAAAGCTGAGGAGAGGGAAGGATAGATGTTTATCTAAGTGCTTGTATAATTGCTTGTTGTTTTTTTTTTCTTCTCAGCACTCAATGATCAGAAGTTTATATTTACTGGCAATGAGTCCAATACATTTTCCCAACTCGAGACTGTTTTGCTTGTGACAATGTACCAAAAAAGAAAAACAATATTGGATTATAAATAGCTCTCTAACAGAAGGCAACATAATAAAATTCAATGGCTAGGAGATGTATGCTGGTCAAATTCAGGTTAGAAAAGGCAGAGCAGCACAGACTGTAATTATTCAGGACAATAAGCAGAAACATGCTGGTTTGCTCCTGTGCAAAATCCTGAAACCAAGATCCGATAGAAGGAAATCACAGGTTTGATTCAAAGAGCTCCATGTCTCTAGCCTTTGTAATAGAGGGCACATCTTCCTGGATCACAACAGTGGTCTCTTTCAGACCTTTAAAACCAAACGTATCAGTCACTATACCTGAGAGTAGAGACAGTGTACAATAGCAATAAGTAGGCAGTATATAAAACAGTGTCATGACAGCAAAAGCTTAAGAAATAGCTGTTTTCCATTTTCCTGCATTTCGTACCTGTGCCCATACTGTAAATTTTTGCCTAGAAAACATTTTGCTGATACAGATATTTGTGGAATCAGACCACAAACTAGAGAATTTAAGCAAGCAATTGAAATAATACCTTCACCCACCAGCAAAAAAAGACCCGTCTAAAAACCAAATGTCAAAATCAGTGCATAGGTAAATATTCTCCAAATACTTCTTCCAAACTTTCATATATCTCCTGGGCTCAGAAAAAAGACTTGTCAAAGACAACATTACAATATCTGATCATTTTTTATGACCATGTTGTAACAAACCTTGCTTGTATTAACCTTTGAATAAAGATTTTTACAAGCGCCGAAGCAGCTTAGGAACCAAAATACAATTTTCAAAAGAGAGTTCCAGCAAGGTGCAGCACCTCTGTAGCACTGAGATGAGCAGAAGCTACAGTAACACATTTAAGTGCTTTTCATAGAAAATGTCTTTCAAAAGCAAGAAAGAGGCCTGGAAAACACTTCTGATTCTTAAAAATTAGTACCTTTAATTTTTTTGAGGGATTTATTATGAAGTTTTGCAACCACACAAGGCCAAGCTTTGCTTGTTCCCTGTAGTAATCCTGGCTTGAAACCCTGCCTAATCTTCAATTTGTGTCCTGTCAGTTGCTTAGAAACTTATGGAAGAACATGCAGATTTTAATAAACTGGCTTTGGTTAGCGTGTGGTTTCACTTGAGAAACATGAGTATGATTTAAATCAACTAAACACAGATGCTGGAGTTAGATGAAATCACAGCAAAACTATGTCTGCAATTGCATTAAAATTACAGGCCAACGAGTACAAAAAATGCTTGACTTGAGCGGGTACCTACATACAGGACTAGGCCTCAAAAATATCCCAGCTATCCAGGATTATTGCTGATCAGTTCCACACAGAAGATGTTTTTACACAACTCAGTATACTAGAAATTATACTTGTAACATTTGCGAATTTCCTACATTCTAAGCGCATAACTAGCATAAGCTTATTTGAAGTTCATTATTTCTTATGATTTTGAGTTGTGAATACTCTGCCTATCTATAGAGTTTGTAGTCTTGAAAAAAAGAAAAATATAAAGCTATCAATTCTAACCTTTTACCAAGCATCTCAAAATCGAGCATTGCTAACGTTGCTAACCCTGTGCAGCACTGGGCACTTCAAGCCACCAGCTGTTCCACTAAAGTTGGATTGTGATGACATCATTATAGGCATCATATGTCCTCCAGGGGAAGCTTTGTAACCACATAAACTGATAAGGTGTATTGCTGGGATTTATTCCTTTCCACATATCAAAAAAGGTTTCCTAAGGGAAAAAGAAATCTCAAATCAGTGCCAGTTTGATAGGACCTATCATTTCTTAAAAGTATATGAGTTTAATAGAAAAAAGTTCTGTTAATAGACCATTAAGGACAAAGTGCAATCAAAATATAAAAGAGGTACTAATATGACTCACATATAAGAAAAGACTCCTAATTTTCAAATGGAAATTGCTTCAACTCAAGTCACATTCTGTTTTCAGAAAAAATCAGCAAGAGAGTTTAGGAGGACATATGCAATGAAAAACATTGCAACCAAACTATGTGCTATGAAGGAAGGGACACCTAAGATTTTAGGAAGAATTGCATCACAGAAAAAAAATCTTGAAGACAGAACATTAAATTGCAAAGTGAATTGTTAAGCTTGTGATGTGTTGGAACCTGTCAGGGAATGCAACATGAGGCAGGAACTTGCTGTCTGACATATTGCTACATTGATATTATTTGATGTATTCATACCATTTTGGTGCTTCTGCTGGCTGTCCATGGGGGTGGGAAAACCTTGATGCTTTTGATGTATTCACAGGTAGAGAAACATGATGGGTGAGTCTGTTTCCTCTGACGACTTTGAGATTGGCTATAACAGGAGAGTGTGACTAACGCTGGAATTTCTCTGTTGCCAGTTTGACATACTTTTCCCTGTGTTCAGGGAAGGAACAAGTGCCAGGTTTCGATTCAGAAGTTTTCTTTCCAGCCTTAATATCGTTGTGGGTGGTAGGTATGTGTTTTGTGACCACAGGTGTGTCACAGAACGTCAACGGTTTCTGTGGATCCTCTGGCAGTCATTGCCAGATTTCTTTTATGGGCATCTGTGACTACAAGACACTGGCAGAGATGGTATCTGTGGCATCACCTTTTTTGCTCTGACAGATCCACATGAAATAGCATGATTTCACAAACTGTTGCCATTTACTGTTTTTTGTTCTGTAAACTGTAGGCACAAACTTGCAGCCACAGCCTTAATTATGTGTCTGAATATGCATGTATGTCCATCATACGGAAAACACACAATTCTGTTTCTGAAGGCTAGAGGAAAATACACTGGTTTACTCCCAGTATTTAAAAAAAAAAAAAAAAAGAAGGTATCACATTATTCTAAATGATGCAATTCATGAGCATACAAAATTAGAGCAACGGAGCAAGTGGCACACAGGACATGGAGAAGTTAGCATTGCAACCCTTTATAAATTTTTTTATTTATTTTAATTTTAAAGAAAGAGTGCACCTTTGATTCTAGCTTGGAGAATTAATATTATAAATATTAGCAAAGAGCAGTGATCCCAAGCGTGATTGATGTGTTCCTCACGGTTAAAGCTAGGATTTGTTAAGTCACTATTAGGGATATAAGGGCATTAGTTCATGGATACATGTTACACATTTGCTGGATGACTGCAGCATGGGAGAGTAATTCCAGTGCTCCTTCACTGACAGAGCTGGAGGTGAAACAGTTAAAGTGGCCCTCTTGGCAATTTTCATTTTTGAGACAAATATTAAAATTCAAATAGTACAACTATAAATTACAAATTCCAATCTCTAGTGAACAAATGGGGAGAGTATTATGTTCTGGAGGGTAAAGGAAATCCTACACTCATAAATCATCTACTGAATGTTTGGTTTTAAGCTAGTGAAAAAGCCAAAACGTGACTCTACACACATGCCTATTACATCACAGGAAGGTAATTGTTCTAAAAATACGTCTTTTTGTAAACCCATCCAAATGGTGGTGATGCAGTATCACACTTGCAGTTTTAAAACAAAGGAAGATACAGGCATACAAGTCAACTGGTTACCCCGAGGCAGAGAAAGGAGGATTGCGGCAGCTGAAAGTTACATGAGAAACAACTCCCTTAGTTGCATCTGAGCAGGGACTATAAGAATGAAGGCTTCTTTAAAAAGGCATGAAATGGATTTTTTCCTTTATAAGCCTAATTTGGCCTGTTCTTTTCTTATGGATTTAAAGACATTTTTATTTTGAGTTTCAGCCACTTGTGAGGAAAAATTAGTCAGGCTTTCTACAAGTCTGTGTTTCTAAAGACCAGATGGTATTGATCTGAACATAAGGTAGATGGCAGAATTAAGGCAGAAAGAATATCACAGGGGGGAAAAAAAACAACAAATAATCCTTTATGAATTGCATAGCCTCTTATTATTGCTGAACTTGAAACCTGAAACACTTGAAAACCTGTATTTTTCAGACTAGCTGCAAACACTGCTTCTTGTGTCATGTATTTTTTCTCTTGCATACAGCAGATTAGTGATACTTGGTTTTCACAATGAGTTAGTGTTAAGAAGCAGCTATTATTTGTAGTGCTATGTCTTGCCACCTATCTCTGAAATTCTCTTTCTAGATTTAACGTGAACATGAGAAGTACAGCAGGTAGGAGAGTCAAAGAGCTATTCAGGTCATTTGTCATTGATGAGAATGTTTTGAAGATGGCAGCCTTTCTCATAGGCTAAATTAAACATATGTGAATATTGACATTGTTAAAAAGGAATTGTATGAATTAAGATAAGCATCTTGTATCATTTAAACTCCCTAAACATTGCATCAGATCTTATTAACATACCCACCTCATTAAAAATAGTGTCTGGATTTGAAAGTAACTCTTAAAATGAACAAGATTGGTCCTAGAACTATCTTTCTTAACAGGAAGATTAGTCCATTGCAAATGCATTTCTAATATTTCATATTTGAAAATTCCTAGCATTTTATGAGCTATTTATTCTTCCAGGAGAGGTTAAGATTCTTCTTATAAAATATAAAAATAACATTCATAATAAATACATGTAGTTTTAGGTGAGATTATCCAGTCTAATTTTCTGAATATCATAAATCATCTTTTGCTCTAACTGATAGGTGACTCCATAATGAATCAAGTAACGACAGACTAAGTTTTTCACACTTTATGGGATCTACATAACTGTTGACTGCAGGAAGGGACAAAAGGAAAACCAGAGCTATTGATGCCCCTGAATGAAAAGGCTGCGGGCTATTCCAACACAGAGAAGACCTACAAAGCCCTATCAACTGATGTGTTGGAAGCATTCTTTCCAAGTCTAAGAATGTGGTCAGATTAATGATGAATACGTGATCAAATCAGAACAACTATGTTCTGCTTTCTCCACTGGCTCTACTTCCTCCAGCGTCTTTCCTCCAGGAGGACATGAAAAGACAGAAAATGCTGACAGAAACCTTCTGGCCAGCTACACAGTAGGGAAAAAAGAAAAAAGAAAAAAGAAAAAAGAAAAAAGAAAAAAGAAAATGAAAAAAGAAAAAAGAAAAAGGTGTTCCTGGCCATCTGGTTAGTTAAAGATCAGACTTTTTCCTTACTGCAGAACAGGAATTTCCATGATGTTTTTGGGAGGAGTGCAGTTAAAGGAATATTTCAGGCAAAGGTTCAGACATGCGAAAGTGCCAAATTGAGAAGGAAGTGCTAAGAGATAATTTATAGAATTTGTCCTGGAAACAGTTTAAAATTCACATCTAGATAATTTCAGATGAAACTTAGAGTCCCATCTTCCTGATAGTAACTTTTCACCAGATAAATTCTCAGTGCTAAACGCCAGCATTTTATAATTGACCACTCCAACCACTGGAATTTGTTACATTTTTGTCACTCAGATTGAGAAATTTGCCCCTTTTGCATGAGGTCTCTGGCCTGAGGTAGTTGCCTGGGTAGAATACATAAGTCACTTTTCTTCTTGAAGAGCTGAACGTCCTTATGTGAGGATAGCTATTCAGGTACTGGGACATCTTCACATTCTTTTCTTCCTTTAGATTCTGAAAGTTGGTCTTAGCCTTCTGAATCGCAGCACTGCATGTTATCTCCAGCTACCCAAGACCTCTTACAGAGTCCCTGCTTTCCAGCAGCTTTCCCACTCCACAGTTATACACCGGAGTCATTATCCTCACATACATCAGCTGTACCACAACATATGAGATGGACTGTAACTATTTAAATAGGTAATTCAGGTGAGTTTTCAGAAAAAAAAAAAAATTTCCTTTTTATTATTTATTGTTAGACCAATCCATGCCCCATCTGAAAACTTTTTCACGAAAGACATAGTACCAACATTCAGATTTGTTCATAAAGATGTTGTTGGATCAAGAATTAGTCTGCAGCAGAAATGGTTCCATTGATTGATATCTCTCTGTTAACAACTATGTTTTCAGAGCTGGCAGCAACAGAATAAAATTCCATTTAAAATTTACTTCCCTTGTCAGTTGCTTTAAGCTTTGGAAAATTGGCCCTGCTGAAGATCCAAAAATACACAGTAGTGGTTGATAATATGTTTTCTTGTCATAAGTAAATGCTGTAGGGTCATGATCAAGATTGCTAGTTTTAAGTTCACAAATTCACAAGCAGAATGAGAGCCAAATTGAGTTACTTTCTGTTAGTTGCAAGGCTTTCTGGATAAATAAGTTAATTTATATTTCTTTGAGAAAATAAAAGGAAATTTTGTTACTGGGTGCTTGCAGAATTTGACAAAATGTCACACTCACAAAAATCACCTGCCAATGTGTCTTTTCTTCTAGGGAATTGCAAACTGATGCTATAAAGCCTTCTCTCTAGCCCCCCATCTCTTTTTTTTTTTTTTTTTTCTGTTTGAAAGTGGGAATATTATGGAAAACAGTTATCAGTATCCTACTCCAGTCTGTTTTATGTTTCTGAATTGCTGATGATTAATAAGTGTGTGATGTCTAGTATCCTCATCCAAATGATGGTAAGTGATTTTAATGTTTTACTGACATACCACATTTTAGCAACTTTCAGTAATAACAGCTGTCTCACCTTTCCTTTCACACATGAGTATCTCCAAGGCCTCCTTTACTGTTTAGAAAGGCAACGTGAAATATCGACAGTGTTCTTAAAGAACACAAATGTAACCCTAGTTACAAGTGAAAGTAACAATGCAACACAACATAAATCTTTATAATTAGGCAAAAACATTTAAATAAACCAATTAATGTTCTTATGCCAAGACAATATGTTTGTTTGCTGTTCAGTAAAAACAACTATGAGATTCTGCTCTCTGCTTAAATATAATGTCTGAATTCATCTTCATGTGGAAAAGGTTTGTCCATTAAAGGAACTGCAGGAAATGGCATTTAATTTAGAAAATCTGGCCTCATTCTGTTTATTTACTTATTGTTCCCATTTCTATACAAACATATACAAAAGATAACTGCATGCATGCACACATGCATTTGCTAAACTAAGGTAGATCTTGTCTGGTAAAAAAAAATATGCCTTTTTCTCAGCACTGAAAATGTTATAGAGATACATCACTGTAGGCATTTTTCTTCAGAAAAGAAATAGAAGATATTCATGTGCCTTGTATGTACTGAGGGTTGTGATGAGAGCCTGGAATTTGAGAGACCTGTGTAAATGTCCTCTGGGGTCAATGTGTTTATCTAAGAGAATAATAGACAGATGATGATCTTCCTCCAACAGGACTCATAAGCTTTAGTAAAAGCAGGCAGCGACTGGTCTATTTCTGCTGATGTGTTTTAATTGTGTTAAAATCTGCATGGGATGAGTGAAAAAAAAAAAATAAATTACATTTTTGAAGTCTCCCCTGGGCAATCACCTCTCTCTCTCCCTCCCTAGAGGGATGTATGTTGTACTCACCCAGGCAGGAGTTGTGCCTGTGGGCAGACAAGTGCCGCCAGTGCCCCCAGCACACCTGACCGCCCACCCAGGCTCCACCTCTGTGCAGGCAAGGTGCTGCCTGCCTCGTTGCCTGCCATGGGTCCCGTGCCTTTCCTGCCTGGTCCCAATCCCTGGTGGTCCCTGACTTAACGGCTCTGCTGCCACTCTCAGCTTTAGAGCTCAGATGCCAGTGCATCTTTATGTATTTTTCTCATGTACATTTACTTCGGATTCAGGAAAATAAAAGGTTTCCTCTTCCAGCCTATATTCCAAGGCAATGGAGGAGAGAATTAAAATAGTCCTCAGCCTCTACTGAGAGCAGCACCTTCTGCTCTCATAGAGAATGATAATGTATAGACAGACTTTGTGACAGAGCCAAAGATTATCAGATGGTAGACTATGATTACACATATTGTACTCAGTAATAAGGATGACTAAGGTGTCTCAAGAGTTGTTTCTTACTAAAGAATTGGACTACAGCAGTGTGTTTCAGCTTCTTTTTTTTTTCCTCTCCTGAATTTAACATGCACAACTTGCTGCATGATGTCAGTGACTAGCTTTTTGTAGTCATACTTCACCAATTCAGAAGGAATCTGCTAGACACAGGTTTAAAACCACAGTTAGAAAATTTTAACAGCCCTTCATAACAGATCATTTGCCCACTGTTTTGGTGTCTAACAGCTTGAACACCTATAAAGAAGTCCATGTGTCAAGGGTTGAAGGTGAGCTCACTTTGCTTTTTATACTTCTCAAACAGTCAGTGAAGTGACAAATACTCATTCCCAGCAGAGTGTTCCCTCCCTCCCTTCTCCTCACGCCTCACAAATCCTTTACAACACACAATTTCCAAGAAAAGTTGTAATACAACATTATGTGACATCTTACACATTGTTGCCAATGTTATCAGAAGCAATACATAAAGTGATGGATGACACTGAGGAAAAGGCAATATTTGAATACTGAACTGTTAGTTCCGACTCAAGGTGGGAGCTCTATCAGGAATATAACAATATTGTATTAATATCACTAAAAAAGTGGCACTCTTTTGCAAAGATACTTGAAAACCTTTGCAGTATAACAATGCTCTTTAGGAACAAATCTGTGATACAGCATCTCAGAGGGAGACTCACATGAACAAAACTCCCTAGGCAAAAAAAGTTGCATGTTCTGTGTAATGGAAGAATTTTTACCTCACCTTTAAGACAAAATTACAAACCATGGGACTCTCAAAATAAAATATGGACTTAAAATTTTATAGTTTTATTTGAATAGGATTTATTTTTCAGGCACTTTCAAACCATGCCATTTGGACCATCTTAAAGACTAACTTTATGAATTAGTTCTTAAAATAAAATTTTGAGATTGAATACTCAGCTTTTCAAGAATAGAGAAGTGGAATCTAAATGCAGTAAGATTCAATGTCTCTATGATTTCAGAAAAATTACTGTTCTCCAAATATTGTGGGTGGTCAATAAAAAACAAACTACATTTAAGGGTGATTATGGAAGCCCTTTTTTGATTGCTGCTAATTCATCTTAAGACTAATGGGAATATTTGAATTATGAATGCCAAATAGAAGGTTCATAATGAAAATACAGACATTTGGCTACAGTGACAGAGTTCCAATAAAGCAGTAAATAGAGAGGAAAAGGAAGTATGACTCCTCAGAAGTCAGTGAATACAAGGGGGAGCAGAACTTTATTTCACACTAAACTGTTGATTTGTTGTTTGTAGTCAGTCTGTAAATATACTGTACACAGTTAGAGATAGTTAAAGAAAAGAACCATCAAGATAGTTTTATTGTTCTGTTTTAAATGATAAGGGGAGAGGAAAAATTTAACAATGTTTTTATAGAATGGATTTACAGCTTGTCCTAGATAACTTTAATAAGTGAACTATTACAATGAATACCCTCTCCCTAGGTATATAAAACAAGACTTATCTTACTTTTTAAATATTTATTTTCTTCTTTGCAATGTAACTTCCGGCACTGTTGCAATCACGCAATCATACATCGCTCAAGACCACATTCAGCTGCTAGCCCAGACAACAACTTTCAGGAATATTGCCACATTGATTAGACAGATTAGGGAAACAATGTTATGAAGAGATCACAATCTTTCACCGATTCAGTTCCTGAACTGTAGCCAAGCACATCATACTAATAATTTACCATTTACAGTAAAGGGAAGAAAGAAAATGCTGTAACATTTGGTCAGCCTGAAAATGTAGAAAATTAGTCTCCAAACAGCAATGTCCATCTCACCTCTTAGTATAAGTCAGCTCTGGGCTTCATCTTTCTCTCATTTTGGTTAACCACAAGTCTCCATGCTTACATCAGGACCGTGCTTTTAACACCGAGATTGGCATGTAAGAGAATTTTACAATGTCCATATCCTAACAGCTGTAAACTAATCACAAATATGCAGGTGAAGTTCACAAACTTTTATGCTCTTCACAGTAAAAGGTTCAGAAACTTAAGGAAGGTGATCGAGGGTAATCACCATGGATTTACAGTGAGAAAATCCTGCCTGACCAACTCAATAATAGCCTTCTACAATGAAATAGCTAGTTCAGTGGATGAGGGTAGAAGTGGGTATCCCTGGGGCCAGGATTAAGGATATAAAGAAAAATCTCCCTACCCTGGTCCGGCCCTCAGATTACTACCCATTACTG
>JAOTQQ010000019.1:61054351-61092595 GCA_026546715.1 Gallinago undulata | reverse complement strand
TTTTTTTTTTGTGGTTGGACTCGATGATCTCTGAGGTCCCTTCCAACCACCACAATTCTGTGATTCTGTGATTGTTTATCTTGACTTCAGCAAGTCTTTTGACACTGTCTCCTGTCATGTTCTCATTAACAAAATGGTGAAGTAGGGGCTATTTAAGCAGGTAGTGAGGTGGATAGCAAACCGGATGAACTGCTGTACTCAAAGGATTGTGATCAGTAACATGAAGTCAAACTATAGTCCAGTCCCCAGTAGTGTACCCTCAGATCTGATACTAGGCCAATACAGTTTAACCTCATTGTTAATGACCTGGCTGATGGGATGGTGTGCACCATCAACATGTTTGCAGAAGATACAAAAATGGGGGACTGACTGATTCACATGATTGTGCTACTGTTCAGAGAGACTTCAAAAATCTGGAGAAAGGGGCCCATAGAAGTGTCATGAAATTTAACAATGGGAATCACATAGTCATTGCCCTTTTGGGGACTAACTCCAGGCACCAATACACATTGGTGGCCAAATGGCTGAAAAATGGCTTGTCAGAAGAAGAATTGAACTTCACACAGCAATGTGCATTTGCCACAAAGAAGGGCAAATAATCTCCTGGGCTGCATCAGGAAGAGTGTTGCCAGTTGGTTGAGGGAGGTGACCCTTCCCCTCTATGCAGCACTGGACTAAACATACATCAAGGCACGTGGTCCAGTTCTCGGATACGTGGACATATCGGAGCATGCCCAGCAAAGGACCTCAAAGATGGTCAAGGACTTGGGGTATCTGTCATATCAAGAGATACAGCCCTGAGCAACTGGCTGTAGTCAACCATGCTTTGATGTTTACGTGAGCACCTCAGGAAAACAGAAACCCGATTTAGTCACAGAGATGTCAGATTCTGTACTATGGCAAGTCCAAAAGAAATGCTCCAGATTGGTTGCAGTCCCTCAAATGACTATGTGTGGTATTAATGAATAATGCAATAAATGCAAATTACAATTTGTTGATATATATCTTTTATAGTGATGCACTGTTTTTCAGTGTATATAATTCAATACCTGATTTATCTCAAAATGGCTAGCGTCCTGGGAACCACTCATTCCCACATTCTATCGAGGAAATAAAAAGCTTTTTGTAATGGAAGGCAGTATCATTTTGAGACTCTTTAAGAAACATATGTGAACATTACAAAAACACTTTTCTGAAATACCCTGAATCACCATCCATTTATCTAATTCCACGTTATACTAACATTTGAGAATCAGTGTCATCAACAGGTAAAAAATAAGTCCTTAAACAATTCAAAATTTCCTCTATATGTCACCCCAAGAAATAATAATTGAAGCCTTCTTTTCTTCCCTGATTTTTGGTTATGAGGTTTCTTGCTGTAGCACCAGAAATGTACACTCTGGATCATCCATCCCAGCTTGGCACAGCCACTCTGTTTAAATACCAGCATTAAGAATGCAAGTATATGACCAAATCTCAAGTACTGTTTATAGACTTTGAAGCTATATCATTGATTACTATACTGCCTAGTTAACTTTGTTGGCTGTTTCACAGATTCAATACTGGTATGTGCTTTCTGACCAGATTTGGAGTTCCCAGCATATGCTACTGACATCTACCCTTGTTATCGTGATCCTTTCTTATGCTGTTTGGCAGTTATTTATACACTTGGATTTGGATTTATAGATGCTGTGGCATCAAGACTCTATGAGTGAGCATAGTCTAGTCACACAGATATTTCCTATCATACAGTCCCTTTGCTTTTACAGTAGCATTTTCACATTCTTTATTATGTTTAAAATTTTTCTTGGGCTGGAGTTGTATTTCAGATTTAATTACACACACATTTTATGATCACTGAAAGAGGAGTTGGCTGTTCATCTCAGACATCTTTCAGAGAGATTATATTTTCTTTTTATTTTTCTTAGCAAATAAGTACAAAGTTACCAGTTTTTTAAAAGTAGTGGAAAGTCTGAGGTTTTTTTTGTTTCCATAGTCTTTATTTTCTTTCATTTTACTTAGATGCTTGTGGGTTTCATGCAAAATTACAGATAACATGGTGTAAATTTGCTCTGTATCAAGGAACATACAGCGTTTACCCTGAGTTCCAGATTACTGGAATATCTTTATATATTCTTCTCTTAGACTCTTTCAATGGTAAGCCTGTAATTAAACCTTAAGTGTATTTGAATTCTGTATTCATTAAATTATACTTATAAAATGTAATAGTAGCATTAATTTTGGAGAGTTCTAAATGCAATTTTTTAATGTTTATTTCTTTTTAAAAATAATAATAGATTACTATAATATTCATGTGTATAAAGCCAAACGTGTTTAAGTGTTTGCATGATTGGATTCTTCGTATACAAAAGAGCCAGTGAAATTACGTTTGTGTAGCTGGCCTTCCCAATTTTCAGGACTATGACAAATGCAACAAATGGAAATTCACTTCTTCTCCAGGGTCTAATAAAAGTTAGCACCTGTCCTTACAGGCTAAAGTGAGCAAGCCTGGGAAACAATCATTGAACACTGGGGGTCTTTTCTGCGTTCCTTGGAAAGGAGTGTTAAACCAATCAGGCAGTATTTAAGACCTCAGAAAAATTAGAACAACATAGTGAGAAAGAGTAAAAAAAGGTATGAGAATATGCAGGCAATCCTTAGAGGCTTGGGTTTGGATACTGTGGGTAATTATTGTCAGGTATTATTCACATTGATCCTGAAAAGCAAAATCATCTCAGAATCATAAAGGAAATATACACTGCTTTTGAAGACAGAGTATGGAGCCTGACAGAAAACTCTGCTTCTCAGTTGTCTCCATTGTACATTCTAGTTAAAAATGAGACTGCTGCTGAATATTTTATGAATATTTACATGCATAAAATGATAAAAAGAAATGAGAATAGAAAGAATAGAATGCAACACTTTGTTCTGTAGTTTATAAATTAGTTACATACATTTTGTTGTAGTTTTGTTTGAATTATACAGTGCACTTTTGGTTTTGTTCCCAAATTCTGTTTATTTCAGAAAAGAGTGAAAATCAGACAGAAATGGTTTCTCGGCCTTTTGTTGTAGTGATTACCTTTAGTATGACTGGAATACTCTTAGGGCCAAGTCTAGCTTTTCAAGTGTGTGACAGTGAGGAATGAAATGCCCTGAGCCTTTTGTCAATCCCCAGTGACTCACAGAATTGGCCCTTGAGTATCATACAATTTGGCAAAAGAGTTCTGAAACTTACAGAGGTCCTACCACTGTGCAGCTGTCCTGCAGACCTGGACAATGCAATTCACAAGGCTACTTCACATAAAATGTTCCTGAACTGAATGAGCACCCTTATCGATTATTAGGTAAAGCACTACATAAAGACCATTTGGATGGATCCCGTGTCTCTTCAAAGTCCTGGGGACTTTCCAGGAACACAGCTGTTTCACAACAGTTAAATTCTTCTCAGAATCCATCCGTCTACTTTATATCTCACCTACTTGCAACTCCTGACCTCTTTAATACCTTTTGCTTTTTTTCAAGAGACTGCCGACAAACCTGCCAACCCTACAATACTCACACTGGAGAAAGTAAGTAGACCCATGATCCCTTCTTGATAAGTGTCACTGATTTTGACTCAAACTGTCTTATTAGATGTAGAATAAATTACAATTATAATCATTCACAATGAAATTTGCAGTCAGTCTCAAAAAAAGAAAATCCTCGGTGGTGGAAAATATAAATGACTAGAGCCTTTGGATAGGGTATATCCTTGAATACTAAAGAATATTTAATTAATTACAGATATTAATAATTAAACGTATAAAAGAATAGAAGTACATTTTCTACCTGCAGAGGATGACTTTTTCTCTGCAATGTGTCTGGATGGTGAAAAGGTTTTATGTATCTGGGAACACACATGCAAAATCTGGAACACATGTTTTGCAAGAACAGTAAATCCAGGAGTGCAATCAAAGTAGAGTTCACCAAAAATAATTTAAAATTGGCTACAACTGACTGCATGCCCTCTTTTTCACTTTGAAATCACCAATTCTGATTTAACTTGCGTGCTTAAATTTGTAGCTATTGCTGCTTGATAAACACTGGGAGAATATACTCACGTACCATAATCCCTTTAAACTTCTCGAGTTCCTTCCTAGTCCTTTAAAGACCTCATGGAAAGAGTTGTTTAGCAAAGCCAAAACTAGGATGTGGTCTTTGCTGTTTACAGATTCCTAGAACTGATATCTGGCAACAGCTATGGAAATATGTGCAGGCTTGAAACACGGCCTCGCTTTGAAGCTTATGTCATTTTCCTGCTCATGGAAACAGTCAGTGGTTTTCTGCCTGCTGTCTGTATTTTCCCTCCTAACAGTGCTCGTTTCTTTCCAGTTTTAAGATGTTTCCTTAAGAGAGAGATCCAGATGTGTCCAGAGTGTTTCCTCTTCTAATGGGGAGCTGCCATTCTTGCTGCTGACACAAAGTACTGTGGGAGCCTGTGAAAAATACCCTCTGCAGTCTGCTACCACAGTACACCTTTCGTAGCAGAAATAGCATTAAGAGGGACATTTACACTGACTGGTTTTAGGCACTGAGTTTAGGATGCAAATCTCCATAGAATACTGAGGAAGCCAGCAGCAGGAGAGATGGATTCCTCCACAGAATAATTCAGAGCACCTGATGGGAACTCATGGTTTGAGCCACCCTCAATATAATTTATTTCTCTCTCTTCATTTGTGATACAGAAAGCCAATACAAATGAACATTTCTGGTACAGGTCCTGGAATTCAGGAAAGTGAATGCTGCCATTATTGGTGTATGCAGTCTATATACAGCACAGGGCTGTGCAATATAGTCAGTGCGGATTGGGAGGTACACTTCCAGGGTTTTTAACATAACACTAAGAAAATCCAACAATTACCTACAAAAAGAAATGAGATAGTTGATAAGCCATCAAACTACACAAATTTTGTCATATATGTAAACACTTTTAATAGAAAGAACCTTAAAAGACTTGAGTAGTAGTAAGTAGAGTCAGATACAAGCTTTGGCAAGTATATCAGTGGAGAGATCAAATACAGACAGTGGGAAGAACAAGTGTTATCTGGAGTAGTCCTAGCTGTACCAGAGGTAGAGGGGTAGTCCACATTCCACATAGTAAAATGCAGAGATAACATGAAGTGCAGAAATACTGCTACATCTGGAGAGTAGTGACCTATGCCTCTATCCCAGAAAGGGAGGTAAGACAGCTGTTTAGAAAAGGCTAAGGGCAACAGAGAACTCCTTTGGCATCTCCAATCCCACTCACTACCAAAAAGACAGAGGTAATTCTTTACACTGTCAGATTCCTACTGGCTCCATTTAACCCTGGAAGCTATACTGCTGCTGTTCCAAATTCAGCTGTGTCATTGCAAGGAACAAAGTACAGATTCCTGTGTCTGAATCAGTGTCCTGATTCTGTAATGGAGTGAGATCTGTAAACGCAGGAAAAGGAAAACTGTGAGCTTTCTGGGCATACACTCAAAAGGTGATGTGAGGATGACTGGGAGTCCAGGACCCCTGATCGCAATGATGTCTAGGTTCAGCCCATAAGAGCCTAATTGTGCGTTGAACAGGACAATCACTGTGCTGGAGCATTGACTGTAACATCCATGTGTCACCCATAGTTCAGTTAGATGCAGGACTTTTAATCAGTCTTGCTTTCTTTTCTCCTGTGCAGCTCTGTTTACAACAGTTTGTTCCATTTTCATCTTCTTTCATCTTCTGGCAACTAACCAAGCATTTTAAACTTTGTTATTATTTGGGTCTATCCTGTTCCTTTATTCCCTGTAGTCTTTGAAAAAAACACCACACTAAAAATGGGACGTTTTATTTTTCCTCAATTTTACATTTCCACTCCGTCTGCAAACATGTAAAACCATACACTTGGTAACAATGCACACACTTCCCTAACTAGAAGTTTTAAAAAATTTACTTAGTTATTCTGGAAGAAAAAGATGTGCATATAAACTGTCATTTGTAACTTAAATGCTACCTGGGAATCAAATTGTTTAAGGAAGCATTAGGGTCATTATCAGCTTTTACATACCTCTGGGAAGCATTAGCAAATATGCCAGAACATGGTGGAAGGGACATTTGAAAGAAGAAAGTACAAGGATTTCTGTGTGTGTTCTTCCTTTGTGTAGTTTTCTGGTTTTGTTTGTCAGCTTCTTGAAACCATGGAGAAGATCTGGGTAAGCAGCCAAGCCTCTTGATGCTTATTCTAACTAAAGCAAAACTCCAAACCTTTTGAGATTTAACCAACACTAATTATTTCATATCTTGTTTTGTAATCTTAGTCTCTTATGTAAACACACTTCATCTACCACCAGCCAGCCTTCCTTAACTTGCCTCAGCTTTAGTCTGTACTTTTCTTTTACGAAGTCTTATTTGGTCTGCTGACTCACTCTTGATTACTTCCATATTGTTTTGAATTGGCTTAATGTCCCTAAAGACTTTTCCCACTTTGTGCATCAGTTTATCTTTGTTTCTTTTGTCTCTTGCTACTTGCATATAAAAACTGATGACATTTTCAATTGTATTTAAATCCTGCAGATACAATGGAGTCCTCAAAACTGATTGTTTCCATTTTCTGATACTTAGCTTAGCATTATAATTGCATATTCTCTTTAGGGAATCTGTTTTGAATCAGCTCCTAACCATGAAAGTTAAGTAAAGTATTCTGCATAGAGTAGCAAAACCACAACATTAAAAGAGCAATCTGTGGTGAAAAAAAATATTGTCTTCTCTTCTGACCTGGACAGAATTGCTGTTTTCTTAGGTAATACACTTAAACCAGAAAAAAAGATGACTCAAAGAAATTATTTTCTTTTCCCCCACTGGACCTGTCATCTTCCCATGAGATGGGAGATAGTGCATGGGACTTTAATAAGAAGAGTTTTAGAAGATTCTTTTTTTACTTTATGCACCCCACTATTCTTTGGAGGAGTCCACCTTTGCACCATTCCTGCTAGCAAGGCCAGAAATATTACTCCTTTTCTTTCGTTTACTGTTCCAAGGTTATCCCTTTGCTCCTCTCCACATACATTTTCTTTCACTTCATAAGTTCTGAGCTTGCTAATTTTTCAAGAGACAGGTCAGTTCTAAGGCTATATTAGTTTTACAAAAATATTTGCTTTATACTCCTTTGATTTATAGGGAGACAAGAGAGTAGAATAAAACAGTAAAAACAAAAGAGAAGGAAACTGCATATGAAAACAACAATAAATGAGGGAGTGATGAGGTAAACTCATGTTACACGGAAGTTTCAGGCTTTTGTTGTGTTAAAATATATCAGGGACAGCGACCTACATAAGGAGAGATGGTACTGTTCACAAAAAAAGTAATTCCAGATAAGAAAAATGCTAGAAACAAGAAGTAAAAATTCAATGTCCCTGCCCCTTTCCCTCCTTCACAGACAGAAAAGCTGAAGACTGGGTCAATTTTAAACAAAAAGTAGTTCCCACATTTTGTATTTAGTCTTCTGAGTAGGTAATAAATCAAATATTTATTATTAAAAAAAACAACCCAATGAATTCAATTCATTGAAGCGTCATCTACTAAATTTCAACCATATTGTTTAAGAGGTTGATCTTAGTGACATATACACCTGTCCTTGATAACTAAGCCTCCTAGCTTTCAAGATACTGTACTTCGACTATCTTAGCAAAGCCCTGTTTCAGCAGCACCCAGATATATGTCCCCTACCTTGAGTACTAGACTTAAGCTCTGGAAAGAACAGGATTTTTTTTCTTTATATATGATTGTTTTCAGCTCCCTGGCCTTCTGCAGGATTCAGTCCTTATCCTTTAAGTGTATCAGTCAATCAATAGCTATTCTGGAGAGTACAGCATTTGCCTCTGTCTTTCAATTGTAATCCTCTGAGCACATTGAAAAACTTGTGTTCTCCAGGGCATTCAACTGCGGGATTTCTGGCAGCCTCATCTCTAGCAGCAAAGATTCTTACTCTTCTTACTTTCTAAGGAATGTGACTCTCAGGTTTGGGCCCAGCTCCATTGGCAGTATAATTATTAAGTGGTGTGCGTGGCTAAGTAACAGAGTTGCTAATTTTTGACACTTACTTTGAGAGTTTAGCATCCCTTTCTTCCCACACCATGCTACAAATGAGCCCATGAACACACTGCCAATATGGCTGTCTGGAACTTCCTGGATTCAGCTTTTTAGGCTAGGTAGTTAGCTATCTTTTGTCAGGTAGTACTAACTGGCCCAAATATTGTTTTCCTCCTCAGTATGACAATGGCACAACCCAGTGTATTTTTTAGCAGGGTGACCAATGGCAAAGCTAAATTTGCAGACTCGATTTTATATAAAGTAAAAATAGTTCCTTTGAAATATGAGTAATTTAAGGAGATGTATTAGGATGTGATACCTGTAATTACCATAAAAAAAAATATTTCTAATCAGGTTTGGTCTGTCAGTTGCTCATTAATAAGATGAAAATGGTCTTCTACCAGGTACTGCTCCTGTTTATAGTTTGTATGTATACTCTGTGCATTCTTTTTTCAAGGGACTCAAAATAGATACTAAACAAAGACAAAAATAAAACTCTGAAATACATGTGATGATACCTATAAGAATTAAATGCTGGTATTACCCAGTTAAATGTTTTTCTAGTCTTATGGAATATGAAGTCTGTAAGGAAATCTTTACCATTTGACTGCCATTCTGGAGGACTCCTTTCCAAAGCAGAGAAACCAGTCCTAGTCCTCAGGGAAACAATGGAAATAGTTACATCTTTCAGCAGACTCCTTTTGCTAAGATAGTTCAGCACCAGTGAAACTCCAAAATCAGCTACCAGGTTCCTAGCCACAATCCCCAGCTCCTGGATATCCTAAGCACTTCAGTACCTAGTGCCTCTGAAGACTATGCCTTGAACTTGACCAGTTTTGTGCATTGCTCACTGAAGCCAGCAAATACAACAAAAACTAAACAAATCTGAAATCAGGTGGGTTTCACTGCATTTGGAATTTTGTTATTGCAGAGGTGGACACCTCTAATACAAAGGCTGACTTTAGCCTTCATTTCCTGTCATGGTATTGTGCAAAACTGAAAAAAGAAACCTCTACATTTTAAAGAAAGGGACTACTTTTGCCTTCTAATAGAGGTAAAAGAATGCTGGAAAACCTAACAGTTTCTTTGAGTTATCATATTTTTACCTATCTGCAACATAAGTTGTGGAATAAACAATATTTTTCCAGACTGGTTTTTATGACATCTCTACTCATTATTTTCTTGAGCTTTATTACTGTAACCCGTAAAGCTCAAGACAAAAAGTATGCTAATTTACATCTGTAAGAGAATTAAATAATTAATATGATTCTATAAGGGTCAATTAGTTAATTGTTAAAATTGAAACTTAAAAGACACTCATAGGTTTTTCATGGCACCACAAAGACATGTATTCCAAGCACAGTATTATTACAGCTTATTTGCAGACACTGTGCCTTTATATTTTCAACATATTACCTTATTAACATAACTTTAGGACTTGAAATATCTGAACTCTTTTCACTGAAATGCAAAACCATACAAGGCACAGAAGGGTTTAGGATTTCAGCACATACTGAAACATTAGGGCATTAAGAAATCTTCAAGGTTTAGCCAACACAACCTTCTCCCTTCCTCTTCATCCTCATCTCCCTTCCCCCACCCCCCCTTCAATTAAAGTTTTAGAATAACTTTTACCTGCTCAATTCATAGGTCCCTAAGTGGAAGCAACATGGGCATGGTAGAGACTACGCCACTGCTATTTAACCCTGCTCTGGGCTGCCTGTGTGAGCAGGACAACAAAAGGCCAGCACGAGACTGACCTGTGCTGTCACTCTTACTGCTAAGACTGATGGCTGAACAGTGTGCCACTGAGAGAGATATTCTGGAGAAGCATTGCCTAAACCAACACAAGGATAGCTTGGATTGTATGGTGAGAGTAATTTCTCATCAAAATGTGGAAGAGGCTCCTTCTCTCCTCTTCTTTGGAAGAAAACTCCTATCTCTCACTGCATTTGCCCAAAGGACATGTGCTGTTTTTCTCCCTTTTCACATCAGTTTGATATTTAGTGATCAGGAAAGGAGGGGAAGAGTTTACCACCCACACTATCACCATGGTACAAAATCTTCTCACTAGTCTGCCATATCTCTAATGTTCCTCTTCTCTCTTGTAGAGTTGAGTACTTGCCATACAGCACCATGCTAAAGTCAACTCAGCTTTGGGAGAAAGCATAATTAGGATGTGTGTTTCATTAAAAAAAAAGAGAATTTTGAGCCAAATTTTCGGAAGTACAAGGTAGGTGGCCAGTCCCAATGTTTTAAGACAGGAGGTTAGGTGGGGATTTGAAGATTAAAGCTCCTATGAATTTTATCATCACTTCAACACAGCAACATTTTTACCCTACAAGTACCAGCTTGGAAATTAAACAATTTTTTCAGACCTGTTAATATCTATTAGTTAAACATGGATATGAATCTTGAAAAGACAATTATTGGGAAATTTTTTAAAAGTTACTTTTTTTACCTTTAAAACATACGGCATTCTGAAAATTAGATCCCTTTTCTTCTCCCTTCCCCAGTCCTTCAGCAAGAAAACTCTTAATATTAATGCTGTCTGACAAAGATCCTTTCAAATACTCTGTGATGAAGCCACATGAATGCACAAAGATGGTATGTATCTAAAAGCAGAACTGACTCCTGTAATAAATCTGCCTGCTTAAAATTTGTGAGCTATTTTCATGGAGACAAAATTACCACAAGCACACAGTAGCTAATTTCCTAAATGCAATAATGTGGTTATTTGACATAATGGCCACAGGCACTGCATCAGTCCACATTAAAGACTAAGAGGTTAATCATTTTGTGTTTAAAAGAAGAAAAACCGGACTGGCTTGCTTTTGAGTTACAGGACTGTAAAATGCATTTGAAATCACCAATTTAATTTTTTTGGTGGCTTTATAACTTTTAAACAGACACATTTGCATGTATGTATTTATTTATTAAATCTTTTCCTGCCTGAGACCACATATGCTCAGTATGTGTAATTTTATAGGTCAGTTATGAACTTCTATAAAGAGGTGTGAAATGAAAATATTGACAGCTGAGTTTCCTGGCACAATTATGACATTCTTCAAAGTAAAGGTCAAAACACTGAAAATCATAGATATTGCACAGGTCCAAAAATAAACAAAAACATCCGAACAAATGTTAGAATTTTCCTGGACGTTTTAGTATTTCTTTAGCTCAACAACTTTTAAATTATGCCATTTGCCTCGCCAGACCGGCAAATGGTCTCATTTTCTTGTCTTCCTTTCCAGTGCTTTTCAGAAATATACTGAAAGGACAACATCAGGAAACAAACAAAAAATCCTCTGTTGAAAGGAAAGCTGGAACACACAGATGTGTGATTTTAAAGGAAAGCAAAGGGCAGAGCCCATTTGACAAGTTGTCTCCAGGACTGGTAGGGAAACGACCACAACTGGGAGGTATGAGCTGGCTCAGAAAAAAATCAGAAGACTACAGAGCAAGGACAACAGACTACCCTCACTAGCACAAGGCCCATGGCAAAATGTTGCAATAAGATGGGTTAGTGCCTCACCCTCCGACACTCTCAGCTTTGCCTTTTGGCTTGGTGAAAAACTTGATCACCAGCATATCACCTGAGTGAAGACAAGGTCTGTGTAAGAAAAGGAACGGTAAATCTTTCCCTGCCACCACCTACCTGCTGGGAAACAGAGACTTAGGTGGGGTAGAATGTGTTTAATGTGCAGAAAACCCTCTTATGGCCACCTATAGAACCATTCTGCTTCTTCCCTATAGAATGGAGGGCAGCACCCTGAGCAGATGTGTCTTTAATCATCAGGATGACAACAGGGATATTACTGGGGGGTGTGGTGGGGAAGGCACCAGTCTGAAGAGTCAGTCAGAAACTTTTTGTGATTATTTATGGCTCTGTTGAACTATCACTTGAAATAAAATCCCAACCCAAATGAAGCCTATGGGATGTTTCACTTTCAAGGGTAGCAGGTCAACAGACCAAATAAACTTTAATGTGGACCATGATCAGTTCAAGAATGTTTTCCTGGAAAAACATGGGGTAGGACTCACCGACCCGGGAAATTCCTCCCAGTTGCATGCTCAGCGTGGCCAGAATTTCATCCCTGGCTCCTAGCCATCCCCATGTCAACGTTTGTATTTTTTTTTTTTAATTAAAATTGTTCAGGCACAGTCGGATGTGCTGTGGTTACAGCTTAACTTGATTAAGAGGTCACTGTCCTCATCTGCTCACCCCCTTCTCTGTCTCACTCCTGCTCCTTCAGCGATGCCAGCGCAACTGTATAAGTGGTGAGACCTTCAGCAGCTTCTATGAAAAGAAGTGTCACAATAAACAAAAAGCCTAAAATGTATGCAAGTTAGCACAGGTTATTCTCAGCAGTTACAAATGCAGTAAAGCCAGAAAATCTGAACCAGCTGAGAATGTGCAAATGGAGTCACTCACCTCCTAACCCAACCAGCTGCAGCACAACCAGTATGTCTGACTGTGCCCTTTCACCAAAGGTTTAACCTGATTTATCTATAAGCAGTGTTTTCAAGTAATATAATAAATTCAGAGATAGTGTGTGGTGGTTCTGGCTTTATTTTAGCATAAGTCATTTGAGAACTGAGATTTAAAGTAGACTCAAATAAGCCTGAAAAATATCTTGTGCGGTTTTGAGTGGTGAAACAGAGTGCTTACTGCATGTTGCTCTTCCTCCCCTCTGCCAATGTTGTGATGCATGAGCGCATAACCCACGCAAGAGAGCAAGGGGCACCTTGCTCTCTTTAGAGCATCAGAGATAACTTAAGCATGAGAGAACACAGTGATTCAGGTGGTTGTTTTCATTCCATTTCCCTGTACATTAATATATGAAACATATCTCATACAATACCAAGATCCAAATCTGAAATGTATTCCAGAATTTGATGATAGAAGGTATTACACATTAGCAGGGCCTCAAAATCTACCTTCTGTTCCATAAGTAACAAGCCCTGAACAAGGATCGAGCTGGTGTCACTATGCTTTTTTGCACTCTGACAGCAGAAGTTAACACAGAGCTTGAAGTGTAGTAAAACATTTTACTAGCAAATCAACAAAGCAAATCCACTAATCTAAGCTGGAGGAAATAAAAGCAGACAAGATTTTATGAATCAAACAGGTAAAGCTGCAGTCAGGAATTTCTTTTTTTTTTTTTCAAATAATAGAGCCCTAAGTGCTTTGATAAATATTTTTAGGGAATGGTCTAGAATCTAGAGATCATCCAAATAGACAAAAATTTAAAAGCAGTATGCAGTACAAAGACCAGATATGATCTACTAGTCTTCTTGTATTATAATAGCCTGTAGCTGCTTGCAAAATTGTTGATGACAGCAATTATCAGGAAATTTTCAGTACCTGGGAAACGAAAATCATCATAGACCACAATGTCTAAGGAGATATTAATGATTTAAATAACACCTGTGCCAATAGTCCAAACGCTGCTGTAACATCTAGTACATCTTCTTTGGCATTAGTCAGAATGAATAACTCTTGCTGAGCTGTTGAAAGGATCTCATGGTCCTGCTTGAAGTTCCTGGAGCTACCAAAAATTGCTGGAAAAGAAGGAAAAGATCTTTTTAAAAGTGCTTATAGCATAGTTTAAAAAATAATTTTCAGGAGTTGGGGAAAAATGCTTGGCTGACAGAACTGAAAATGAAAATCCTCTGTTTAGACATGCAGCAGATAAAACATTACCAACCATTACCCAAGATCCACTTTGCCCATTCAGCATCACTCTGACCTGATGAACTAGATGAAATGATTGAAAATCCTAGAGACTGCTGCAGGAAGGGCTCTGACTCCCAGACTGGCACTCAGCCTTGGTGTCAGCTTGGGTCTTGTGCCATTTACGAGCACTCCTAAGAAGAATGCCAAATGGCTGTGGGTTCTAGTTTTGGAAGGGAACTGACAACAAACTCATTACGCACAAGCTACTGAGGGACAGCTGTTGTATGGAAATGACTTTTAGTTAAAAGGCGTAGTTGACAGACTGCAACAACTGGCAAATTATTTCATAGGTCTGACTGAGAAGAGAATCTGAGGACAGTTGATGAATGACAAAAGGGAACAGCAGGTGGTGTTTCATTCAGATGAATCCTTTCATGAGGCAGATCCTTAACTGCCCTTCAATAAGTCGTTAAGACACACACACCACAAGCTGATCCCATTTAACTGCAATGTCAACACTCAAAAATAATGAAAGTAGAGATACTCTGAGAGAACATTGTAAAAGACCTTAAGTGAATGCTGTGCCCAAGAAAGGTAGTACCTTTGACTCTGAAAGACAGAATTTGTACCTCCAAATGTTTATAAATACAATTATCTAGGGTAGCATTTTCAAAATTGAAGGCAGCTTTTCAAAGCTGGGCTTCCGGCTATAGGTAATAAATACGAAAAAACCAAATGCCTTCTCCTTTCCACATTCTGTGTTTCATCCTTGTTTCCTTTCCCTTCAACAATATGCAGAAGGGTGCAACAGATCACCAGGTTTTGAGATTCTCCCTTCAAGACATCCAGAAGTTAAAGAGAATGGAAGATTGCAGTTACTCTGAGACTGACCATAAATGAGAAAAGTTGAAAAAAATCGTTGATATTCAAGAGTCCATCGAGTAACTACTGATCCGAAGTGCAAGGTTGCCTCTGGTAGCCATGACTATCCTGGAATTGGACTATACTAGGATTGAACACTTACAGAACAGATGTTAATTCTCAAAATAACAAGTATATGGCTTGCTGATATGCTCAAAGATGTGACATGGCATATAAAGGCAAATGGAAGAAGTTAGGAGGAACACACTTGAATGAAGGGAAAAAAAACAGTCATAAATTTGTGGATATACTCTCCATGAGGATGCGTTAGTGAATGTAAACCCCAACAAAAGAAAATTCCCTACCTCCTCCTCATTAAGCAAACCTGCAACACACAATCCAGCATGGAAATTTCAGTCAGATTCATCAGCTTCAGTAAATGCCACCAAATCCTTCTTGATGATGTCTGGAGAGAGAAAAAGGAAGCAGACAAGCTAAGTATCTGCAGGAAACAGGGCAAATGAAAGGAAGTAGAAAAAAATCATTTACCTGCATTGCCAGATAAGAACAGATGGTGAGATCCAAGGGGAGATAAACATTAAAGACTGGAAACCAAGCAATTCATCCTGCCAGCTTTCAAAGATCCACTACAGCTGAAAAATCTAAGAACCTTTTAACAGCAATGTTAAACAACAATAAACAAGACTATAGGGCAGGTAAAATGGAGCAAACATGCTGAGCAGAGGGAGTTGAATGTTTTCGACAACAAGCCCATTAAGGGTTCTTGAAGTCAGACTGCAAAGAAGTCACTAAGCCACTAAGAAAAAAATTAAGGGAAAGGATAAAGAGAAAGAAAAATCATGTGGTAAAGTGCATGAAGAAAAAACAGTCTTGTGTTGAGATATTGAGCAATCTTAGCAAGCATTTCAAAAAGCTCAATGGAAAAATAGAGTCATTTTGAATTTCAAGGCAGTGGATAACTTTAGAAGCAGCCTTTTTTTTTTTTAAATAAACTCTCAAATATAGATCTACATACAGTAAACACAAATAAAAGCTTTTTGACAATGCAATACTTGGCTCCACATGACATTTTTCAGGCCCCTTAAGGCATAGAAGTTGGCTTCCTGCTACTAAATTCTTCGGGCCCATGGAGTACAGATGTCATAAAGGAAAGGACCAAATTTTTCAAGGTCCTCACACAGCTGCCATTTTGCTCAAAGAGCAAGATTTCTTTATCAGATCCCCCCCTCTAAAAGCTCATCAGATAACCTGAAAAGCTGCCCTGAAAAACTCCAAGGGTATTAAGAGAAGATTGTACATACGGTTGGAAACTTGGCTTGGCACTGAACAGCTGTAGATACTGCTTTTTTCTCCTCCCTTTTCAATTGCATTACAATCCAAAGCAGTTAAGAATCCAACCCTGGGGCAGAGTCAAATTGTGCCAAATAGGAGGAAGGTCCCAGATCCAGCCCGAAAGGCCTGGGTCAGTTGCGTCAGCCCAAGCCAGGAGTGCACACCAACAGTGCCTCTGGGAAAGACAGTGCTGTAGCATCGTCTGCACACAAGACATGCACGGTGCAAACAATAGAAAAGGAAAATAGGAATGTTTTCACAGGGTTGCCATATTAAGTTCAGGCTCAACATATAAATCTCATGTTTGAACTACATGTGCTTTGACTTCGTTAAATTACTAGCATGCTTTAGCGTACACTTCAACAACACACACATATTTTCTGAGCATGAAAGAGCCTTCTAATTCATCAAATTGAACTGGAATAGTTGAGATATTTAGATCATAAAAAAATAGATAGGAGGCAGACATAAATATATATGTCAATTCTGCAAGCCTTTCCATTTCCTGGGCAAATCAAGTTAAAGAGTTACAGTTAGTGACATGCAGAGGGCTTCTAGTCTAGCTGCTAGAGTGAATACCAGCTATATCTTGGAAGTCTTAAATATTTGTACTTGGAAAACAGAGCCATGATAAACAGTAAAAATAAAATAAAAATGACCCAGTTTCTCTCATTCCCAAATGAGATTTCCTTCCCCACCTTAATTAAGCAGATGGCCAAACTTCAGCCAAATGGCATCCCTTGATTCTAGCTCATGTCTCTTTTTCCAGGTTCCTGATCCTCCTTTTCAAAAAAACAGCTGTGTTCAGGCATCAGGAGGTGTTCAGGGGCAATCTCAGTGTCCTCTTGACACAGATAAATTTCCTTTATGACCAGTGACGTCCCCATTATAGATGGCAAACACAGTATTTCTGTACCATTGTGGTGCCACAGCAAATTGATCAAGAGAGGAACAAGGCAATTTTCCATGGTTGTGCCCAGGAAGTCTTTCTCCTTTGCTTCACAGCACCTGGAACCCTCTCCTGTTCTGATGCCCATTTATTTCATTCTGTCCTCCCTTGCCTTATGAATGGTTATAGGGTGAGCTTTGACATTGTTGTCTGAGCAAAGAGATTTTGGCAGGAATTAATATGCCTTGGGCAGAGAACAGATAAGCTCCTTGACCCCTCCCTGTGCTGCAATAGAATGGCTGGGAATTTAACACCTCTGTGAACAAGCACACTCCAGAGTCCACAGTAATATTAAACATTTATTTAATAATACTCCCTTAAGTTTCTAATGAAAATAAATTTAGTAAGCAATCAAAAATCAACACCAATCCTTGCCAAAATAAAAGGAAAGAAAAATTTGGCTGGAGTCCCTGGGATAATATTACAGACATTTCTAAACATCACTCTCTCCTCCTTAATCAGCTTTTTGGCAATTTTCAGGAGATTATGCACTCTCCACTCAGTTATGGATATTCTAGATTGAAACATAAGAACCCACAGATGAAATGATGGATTGATTTCCTGCCTTTGCCTTCTCCCAAGGTGTGATTTTTCCAGTGTGCTGAGGGCAATCTGCCCTAAAAGGCTGTTCTTTGGCAGAACGGAAGGGATAACCTTGAGTCAGGAGATCTGACGTTACGCTTGCCGACAGGGAGTGCAACTTCCCATTTGCAAGCAGGGATGAAAAGACCCATAACACAGACGAACTCTGGCATAGTCTGGTTAAAACCAATTGGTAGCAGTTATCTGAGAAAACAGTTGAAGACAGACATTCTTCTCATAAGCTTTTTGCTTTAACGTGTTAAAGGCCCATCATAACCACATACACAAAATTCTCTTTCCTTGTCGCTGAAGACTTCTCTCCCTTCACTCTGTGAAGTGGAAAGAACAATGCCACCTTTTGGGAACTCCCCTCTGGAAAGCCTTCTGGGAAGCTTGCAAAAAACCAAATTAGCTAGCCCCTTTTTATAACACTTTTTTCTTCTGTGTTCCTTTAGTCTTCTCTGTTCTACGTTTATCTTATCTTTTACTGTGGACTGATCAGCCTGAGGTGAGCAGAAAATTTCACTAGTAATGAAGACCAAAAGAAAGCGATGCAGAAATCAACAGAGGTGTTTTAGTTATTCTGGATAGCCCAAAAAGGCAGAAGAAAGCAAAGGTGGAGAATTCTGTCCTTATGGAATGCCAGATTTTATATGCTATTTAGACAACATAATCTATATAAGCACTGGAGGGGCTTTTAATACTAACAAGATATTAGCGTTCAGATCACTACTTATGTATTTTCTAACTCTTCTGAAATCTGCCTATCTGCTGCTTTTAATGCCTAAATAACCTTAAAAGCACAGCTTCCACTGCCCTGTGTAGAGAGGAAGAAGAACAGCATCAGTGTTGATGGAAGTTGTTTGTTTTAATTTATCCATGTAAGGAAACTATCTATCATCACCAGAGCAACCATAAGCAAACAAAGAAGGCAGTCATATGTAGGCTTCCATGAAATATAGTCCTGCCTGTGTATGTGCACCCTGTACACGCATTCATCACCAACACCCCCAGCTTTTTTATGTAAGCCTGTTTGCATGAGAGAAAACACCAAGGAAGCTGTAAGCATTGGGCAAAGCAAATTTTTTTGGCACACACAGAAAAACCTTTGCCAAAGAAACACTCTGGTGTTGCTTTGCTGCTGCTGCCCTCTCTTTCCTCATGTGTTGGTTGCCCAGCCTCTGCTTTAGATTACATTAAAACTCCAGATCTGCAAATGGCCTGGGGGAGGAACATGCTCACATTTCCTTCTTCTCAAGATTCAGAATTACAAATTAATCTACAGGAAACAATTGCTTGAGCAATTTAGAAATGGTGTGGGCAAGAGTCCACACATTTCCCTTGCTGTCGTGAGGAAGAGAAAAAGGGAGGGGGAGAAAGCGAGAGAATAGCAGGCTACTATTGTGCTACTCCCTGCCACACTGTATTGATAGCATTCATTTTAGCTTCTTAGCAAGGTTAAGCATGATAATTGAAAATGTTCATAGCATTACAGTACTAATGCAACTGCATTGTAGTTCTACACTCGCTTCCAACATGATGAAATTATCAGCTATTTAACAGCCTTTTTCAGCTATTCTGACTGCAGTACTTTAATCCATACCATAATGCAAATGTAATGCTTGTCGCACTTTTTTTTCTGTTGAGCGTCAAATAGAATTATATACTGAATTCTATACAACACTTCCTTATGGTGAAAATACCTTCTTCTCCCATTATAGAATTATGAAGGCATCTTAAAAAAAAAACTATATATTTTTAAATCTGGCACCTGTTGAAAGTATTTGGCTCATAAACTGGTAGCAAAAGACATGTCAAATGAAAGGTGGAGTTACACTGGTGGAATGAAAACATTTTCTGTCAGCACAGCCTAAGCAAAAATACTCTTGACGATTCCCACACCACAGCTTTGTGCAGATTTATTTATTTATTTTGTGTGTGTACTGTGTGGGCAGCATAATTTGACGTAGTGAGAAAGCTAACAATTTTATGCTAAAGTAGATTTCTCAGAAAACTCCCGTCAGTTTAGAAAGCTAATCCATTGCAACAGAAACCTCCAAAGGAAATGTAGTAGCAGACAGAATGCGTAAGAGTTGCCACTTCATCTAATCCAAAATATAAATGGAGAAAATAATGCCGATATAAAAAACCCCAAACAATTTAACACCCCACTCATCTGTCCCCTTCAGCAACCAGGGGCAGATATTCAAAGAACTTAGGGGCTCTTAGGTGTTTGTTTTCCACAATGGTTTTGAGAGTCTTAAGTAAATGCTGGGCTTTCATATCTCTGGTGCCTAGAAATTCTTGCAGTTTCAAGGGACTCAGTTTCAGCACTTTTCAAAGCTTCTATTCAAATCCTGAAGCATAAGGACTAGGGGAAATCTAGTGTCATGCCAGTCTTCAAAAATAGCAAGAAGGAGGATCCAGGACACTATAGGCTGGTCAGCCTCACCTCCATCCCTGAAAAGGTGATGGAACAGCTCATCCTGGATGTCATCTCTAAGCATGTAGGAGAACAAAAGGTCATCAGGAGCAGCCAGCATGGATTCACCAAGGGGAAATCATGCTTGACCAATCTGATGGCCTTCTACAATAGGATGACTGGCTAGGTGGGTGAGGGGAGAGCAGTGGATGTTGTCTACCCTGACCTCAGCAAGGCTTTTGACACTGTCTCCCATAACATACTCATAGGTCAGCTTAGGAAGTCTGCATTAGATGAGTGAACAGTGAGGTGGGTTGAGAACTGGCTGAGTGACAGGGCTCAGAAGGTTGTGATCAGCGGCACAGAGTCCAGCTGGAGGCCTGTAACTAGTGGTGTTCCCCAGGGGCCCGTACCTGGTCCAGTCTTTTTCAACATATTCATCAGCCACCTGGATGAGGGGACAGAGTGTACCCGCAGCATGGTTGCTGATGGTACAAAACTGGGAGAAGTGGCTGACACACCAGAAGGCTGTGCTGACATTCAGTGAGTCCTGGGCAGGGTGGAGTGTTGGTCAGAGAGGAACCTGAAGAAATTCAAAAAGGGCAAGTATAGGGTCCTGCACCTGGGGAAGAATATCCCCATGCCAGCACAGGTTAGAGCCTGATCTAGAAAGCAGCTCTGTAGAGAGAGACCTGGGAGTCCTGGTGGACAGCAAGTTGACCATGAGGCAGCAATATGCCCTTGTGCCCAAGAGGACCAACAGTATCCTGGGGTGTGCCAAACAGACCGTGGCCAGCAGGTCAAGGGAGGTCACCCTCCCCCTCTACTCGGCTGGTGAGGCTGCGTCTGAAGTACTGTGTCCAGTTCTGGGCTCCCCAGTTCAAGAAGGACAGGGAACTGCTGGATAGAGTCCACTTTCTCACAGGGAAAATACTTTTGTCTCCCATTATAGAATTATGAAGGGTGCATGGGTCCCTTCCACGGGATGCAGTCTTTCAGGAACAGACTGCTCCAGCATGGCTGCTGCATGGAGTCTCAAGTCCTGCCAGCAAACCTGCTCCAGTGTGGGCTCCCCTCTTCACATGGGTGCTACTCCAGTGCAGGCTTCCCATGTGGTCACAGCCTCCTTTGGGCATCCAGCTGTTGCGTGGGGTCCTGCTGGGCTGTAGGTGGGTATCTGTTCTACACTGGACCTCTGGGGGCTGCAGGGGAACAGGCACAGTCTTCTCCACAGGCTGCAGGGGAATCTCTGCTCCGGCATCTGGAGCACCGCCTCCCACTTCCTCACTGACCTTGGTGTCCGCAGAGTTATTTCCCTCACATATTCTTACTCCTCTGTCTGCTGCTGTTACACAGCAGTTTTCCTTCCTTCTTAAATATGTTATCTCAGAGATGCTACCACCCATTGCTGATGGGCTTGGCCTTGCCCAGTGATGGATCTATCTTGGAGCTGCCTGGCATTGGCTCTATCAGACATGGGGGAAGTTTATGGCATCTTTTCAGAGAAGCCTCTCCTGTAGCCTCCCCACTACCAAAATTTTGCCATGCTAAACCCAATACAAACATCCAGCCTGTCACAGGAACGCAAACATCAAGTCAAGATGAGTCAAGATGTCAGACAGCTTTAAGCCACGTGTGATGAGACTATTTGGTTTGAGGAAACAGACTAAATTTACCCTGACTAAAAGCCACAAACCACGTAGGGAACAAATATTGGGAACTCAGCATCAGCTACATGAATCTATTGCTCCACTCCAGTTGCATCAAATTACTGTTCACGTAGGCATAGCCTCTATCCTTCAAAATATACATCTTCCCATGCAGGCCTGTCACTTCTAGCCAAAGTTAACCAAGAAGCTTCTGTGTGGATAGATTCCTAGCCTTATATTGCAGTTTTCATTTGTAAAGTTGACCTTTTGCTTGGATGGACAGTTTTCCTTTTTATACCTGATGTGTACACCAGGGAATGCAATCAGGAGATTTCTATTGATTGCTCTCAAGCAATTTAGTTCTGGTCATGGTTGTACTGGATTTGCAATTATACTGAGGAGAGGTATTATTGACTCTGCCTAGTAATTACCAGGCTGACATCAGATTCTGCTATAGCTGAAACTAACTTACATCTCTCTGACCAAGTTACCATAATGAGATGCTGTTATTTTTTTTTTCCTAAGCAAAAGCAAGCAAGCTTATCATTTTGTCTTCTAAGGAACATAAGGAGGGAAATTTAGCACCATATTCCTTTAAAGTAAGTGATATGTATGTACAGCAGAGAATACATTTAACCTTGATTAGAAAAGGTTTGGGGATCTGGGATATTCTCTAAGTGCTAATATATTTGTAGAAAAGCACTGCTGAAGCATATGCAAGTTAAGGGAAGTTAGATCAGCTGTTACTTGAAGAAATTTAATAGCATTAGCTGGACTTCTCTGTAGGCTCATCCCATATGCTTGAAGCCATTGTTAACAGCTAAAATGCTTTAAGAATCATACTGGCAATCTGATCCCAGTGATAAAAATGAGAAACCATGTCAGTATTGGGACTTCAGACATATACATGACACCCTTTCTCACACAAACTGCGGGAAAATCTCACCATAGCCTGGAACAACTTCTTTTGTGGTCACGCCAGGGCTTTTAAGTTCACACTGGTGTGTGTAATGCACATTCACACTTTACCAAAAGCAAACCAAAGCAAATTAAACCTTCAGCTATAACCTTTGCATCATTCACAACACAACACAGAAGCTAGGAAAACCAGAAGCTGACACTGTGCACGGCTTTTCCAATTGGCTTATTACTGTTTGCTTTGCAGGTACTAACACAGTACTTCTGAGGAACAAAGTCTGGTATATGGAGAAGTAGTCTCTATTTTTAAGTCACTGTCTTCTTTTCACCCTGTCATGTAAAACATCTGAGTGACTTCTCTGCTGTCTTAGATGACCGATTTCTGACTAGGTTAGAGCACAGGCAGATACAGGAGGAGAGTTTGGAAGTGGACAGGGACTTAGAAGAAAGGTGCCACGTGATTGAAAACAGCAGAGCTGATCCCTATGGAAATCCAAGCCAGCAAACACCACCGCAGAGATGAAAAGGCCTGGCAACCACAAACACACAAATGCATGTATCACCCACTTAAGAAAACTCTGGCCACTTCAATCCCCCCCAACCCCATTCTACCAGCCAGGGCACATTAATGTACAAACACCTCCTAGCACCTCGTAAACAAGGCAGCAGCCCCTATACCTTGCATGCGAGTGCCAAGCTACTTTGTTTGCTTACTCCTGTGGTCAAGCTTTAGGGATTTCTCCAACGATGCAGAGGTATTTGCTCTGTCAACAAGCAGAGCAGGTGGACCCTTTTGGCGCCAGCCCCGGATGCAGAATGGGGTTGTGAATCCCTCTCTGGAGCACAGGAAACTAGCGACAGGGACAAAGGAGGTCCTGCAGAGAGCAGCCCAAGAAGCAGCCAAGCTCCAAAGCAAAATTTGGCAGGCGTGTTTGTTGTTATTTAAGTTAACTACAAAGGGAACCCCAGGGAGGAGGGGATATCTGGAGCAGATCCAGCTGTGTGCATGTGCTGTGCTAGGAGCAGGATAAGAATGCCATTTTCCAAACTCTCAGTGTATAGGTATGCATGCACAAGAGCACACGTAAACATGCATAACTTCTCACTGCAGCTTCCTGCAGCCAGAAAATAAAGCTTATGTTTTGGCCCCGTATTTGGTGCTGCCTGTGACATAAGCACGGTTGATGAGAACAACAGTGCTGTGCATTACGTTTTGTAGAGGACAGCCTGCTTTTGTTGCTAATTTGGCTTACAATGCTTAGCACTTGCAGTGAGAAGATTCGCGTATTTTTCCTGCTGTCTCGGCACTAGAATGGGAATACCCAGACTTGGAATTTCTTGGATTGTCCTGTTAGAAGTGTATACTCCCACAGACACCTGTCATCTCTACAGAAAACACTGATGTTTTGCAGCTATTCCCTAGAAATGCCAAAAAGTTAAGGCTGTGTGCGTAATCCTCAAACCCCACTTTTTCTTTCTTCCTCAATGGCCATCTTTGTGAGTATGCACAAAAAAGCTGATAAGCCTGTCATCTCCTCGGGGTAACGTTTTCCAAAGCTTTTAAAATAGCTTTCAGAAATAGCTTGAACAGGAAAAAATCTAGCTCTCATCGCAAGTCAATGGCTGTGTTCGTACTAGCAATTTTCTTGCAGTAGCTGAAGCGAAACACTAAGGCAAAGCAATTGTAGCTGAGCTCTCTGCATGTCCTTTATGACGGGGTGCAGTGAGGGGTGAGGGGAAAGATAATACAGATTTAAATACTTGTGCGAAATACTCAAGCTCGTTCCCCTTAAAGCTGCTAATGTAGACATATGCTTCAAGATCTTTATAATCTACACACTTCAGTTGCATTAGAAACCAAGGTCAATTTGTAAGCCCTTGTTTGCATTGTGGAAAAATAGATGAAATGGCTGCTTCTTGCAATACACAATTGGCTGCTGCAGTAATCCTGGCAGACATTAAGTAGAATGGGGCATAAAAAATCTCAATATTTTTAGTGAGCAGCAGCAGGATGCTTGTACCTACTGTTCCAGGAAAGCAGTAACGCAGTAAAAGGTTATATAATTTAGACTTGTGGGACCAAAAAGAATCACCAGCCTAGTTTTTCTTGTAATTGCAATGTAATGAATAAAATTAACATCTTATAATGTGTCTGCACTATTGTTTCTCAAGTGGCACAATGTAATCTCATTTGTTTGGGATTTTTTTTAAACTCAAAATACATAGATACCACATATTGCAATACTATGTTTTTTCCATGCTCTGCCTGAGCAAAGTTCTTGAAATTTATTTATGTTACTTCCAGAATTTAACATGATTAAAACTAATTTTACTATCATTGTTAAATGTACTGAGCTCACATGAAGAGCGATTTTCCAAGGCTCATAACGTAGCCAAATCAAATCCATTTTTTCTCTGGAACACACAAAGCGCATGCCTGCCCATTATGATCTCTTTCACTGCCAGGTTTTAACTTTCAGCCTCCAGCTGTTTTGGCTGGGGAGCTGCTTGACATAAAATAAATAAACAAATAAATGCAAGATTAAGATAATGAATAAAGTGTACTGTCTCTGCTCTCCTCTGGTTTCTAAACAGCTTTTCCACAGACTTGCTCCTCAGGAAATATTGCTTTTAATGCAGAGAGCAACCCTTTGAAATGCATAGCACTAGTTGTTACACCTAAGCAATTAAAAGTATTTAGGCTAGTTTTATCAAAGTCTACATCAATGACAAGATGAAGTTCTTATGCACTTTATGAAGTACAGTAGAGATGTTATTGTCATGATTTTACTCAGTGTTGGTCAAAAAATGAAAATAAAATACCCCTGTCTCTTTTGCTCTAGTGTCCCTGGTGATCACCTGGCTTTCTGACACCCTCTGTCTGTTCCTTCCCAATGTAATGACAAAGTAAAGGTTGTGAACAAAAGTGGGGCTAACTGGAAGATCTTACAAACAGAGCAGCTCAAAGGCTACTGTAACGGGCAAAACTCAAGGAAGGGATGAACTCATTGTGTCAAAGGAAATTGGTCCTAAACAGCTTTCAAAACTAGCAGCTGGCCAAATTGTGAAGTATAGCTGGGAAGGGATGTCCAGATTCTATTAACTGCTTATATGTGCCCTGAATGTCATAAATAGTTTTTCAGATGACCCCTGTCTCTACAGGTGGGTTTTTCAGTTAGAGTTAGCACAGACTTAGAGATTCAGGACTCGCTGATAGAAATTCACACTCACATTCCCTCTATTTCTTGTTAGATTAACAATACAAGAAGCAGAATCTCAAACGCTGAGGCCAGTAACCACACTTTTTGCCTTCAGTTATGTATGCATTTGATAGCAAAGGAAGTCCCCATTATGTAGCCAGTACTTTCTTCTAGAAACTTTTGTGATTTTTACTACTTGACCAATGGAGTTACACCAATGTATCTCCATTGCAATTTTGCTGTGTGCCTGGCAAGGTACACAGGTTTATATAAAATTCATATCAGAATTTGAATGCAAGGATTTGGATGCAAGAAAAAAAAGAAAAAGAAAATTAAATCTGCTCTCTGAAGTAATTTGGTTATGCAGACAGACATATGCTTAAGTTTCCCCACAAAATTTTTGCATGTACTCATTTAATTGGCTGTCTGGTAGTCACCTATCAGTCATATTAATCTGATTTTCAAACGTATAGAATGGTTAAGCCTTTAAAGGAGTTTCTTGTTTTGTGACCTAAATACATCTGTATTGTTGAGACAAAATGCTTAAACAGCTCAACAGGAGGCTGAACCAGTGGTTTTCTGTCTGGCTAAATTAGGCTCCGGGTAGATTTTTAGATACAGTATTTGCAAAAGAAAAATACCGTCCCAACTCTTCTGATCATCTCCTAGGAAACAGCTGGGGGGGGGGGGGAAGAGGGGGGATGGGGACCAGACAAAAGGAAATCTGAAAAATGTCTAGTTTGTGTTCAGATATGCATGTGCATTCATATCTAGATGCGAAGAGACAGATCTATGTACATACAGATGTGAAGAGACAGATCTATGTACAAACGTGTGTACTTCAGAAACAGACAGAGGAGAATTGTGGATTTAGTTACCATAAATGTTTCTAAAATCAACCGCTGAGTTAAGCTGCATTTAGTTCTCATGTGGGGAACAGAGAGGCCAGAAGTAGGCTGAACCCAAAATGTTGCTCTTGTCATAAAAGCTCAACTAAGCAGAAAGCTGGGAACATAGCGGTTGACAAAGATAGAGCAGAGAGCTCCACAGCTTATCCTTAATTAGGTGTTGGCACTGGCTCTTGTCAAACAAGGGGAAAGAGTGTATGCTGAAGCACACTGACACACACAGACAGCACCAGTCACAGTTGGAGAGAATACAAAGTGCATTCAAGCTGGCATTGAAAGGGATTTAGATAAGTACTTGAGGTAACAAAAATCGAAAAAAGAGGATGATAGCAATGGAAGCTTTAGATGAATTGCAACGGAGTGCACCTTTATTACAGCTTATCAGTCTCCAGACAGCAACAAACCAGCCTTCCTAGTGCATTTCTCTTCTTGGTCTCCTGGATTAAAGGTCAAAGTAACTCAAATTTATATGTTCTGTCTCTCTTGCTGCTCGCACACATTCAGCACAGATCTTTGTGAATTGGTATACCAAGGATGAAAGCTTCACCCCCTTGAATATAACAAAGGCCTTTTTCTTTGTCAAAGAGGCTCCGTTTTCCCCCTCAAACAATTATTGTCTGGAAGAGGTTGCAAACAATATGATATTAAAAGGTCACAATAGTTCTGCTGGAATAAATACACATCTGGCAATGTGCCACTCCTAATCCTTCTTGTCTAGAATCACTGTTCTATTTTACAATCATTTGACATATTCAAATAGCTAATATGTGGGTTTATTAATAATACATATAGGCAGTATCCTAACGTACACAAAAGCTGTGTGTTTTCACAATGTGTATAAGCACTTCAAGCAATAAGCTGCGCACATTGAGCTACCAGATGGTAGTTCTTATCACAGATAAAAGCACATATATGTTACTATAACTACACCCTCAAAAAGAAAATGGTAAGAAAAAATACTCTCCACATCACAGCTTACATTATCCATCTACTTAGGCAGAAAACAGCATATGTTTTACTGGTAGGAAAATGCAGTACTTGAGAGAAAAATATGATTGCTGAGGGGGGAAAAAGGTAAAAATCCGGGGTGATGGATTTAATAGGGATGTTCAATTAAAGGTTTGTTTGGTGTAATAATAATAGAGTGTACATGTTGCTGATAATGTATTTAATCTCTGGACCACACAAAACTTGCAGCAGAAGATGTGTCCCTCTTAATCCTCCATTCATTTCTGGTTTTAGTGCCACATGAGCTGCATAGGAGGTCTAAAAGTAAATATTTTAGGGAAATACTTTTCATTTGGATATCGTAATATTTTGGCAAAAAACCCACAACAAACCAAAACTAAAGGAAAATAAGTTAATTTGATTCACTAAAAACAATAGGAGCATTACACTAAGTTATCCTTATGACCTACATCTGTTCAGAGGGTGATTAGGAGTTCACAATTTTGCTTTCCGTGTTTTATGCTTCTTTTCTCTCATGTTTTCCGTTTTACCTCCCCACCCCCCAAAAAAAACCCCAAATCTAAAAACTTAATAGCAGAGAGCTTTCCATTCTCACAGAAAGATTCATCTCCTCCTAGAGCACCGCGTAAGCACTTGTGGTTGAGCAACCTATTTTGATTCAAAGCAAATTTAAGGGATGCTGCCCCCCAACACACACACACACACATTCCCCCCCGCCATGCCCCCCTCTCCTTGCGACTCCACCGCCGCTGCCGCTGGGCTCCGTCAGCCGCTGCCAGCCCCGCGCTGCTGGCGGGCAGCCAAGCAATCTCCGTTTCCCAATGAAGCCCTGATTCCATCTGCTCCAGCAGTGCAATATATTCCACTTCAGGTCAAAAGCAGGGAGCCAGTAGTATTAACATTACACTAATCTGTAAAGACATTTTCACTAGGCTAGATAGGCTAATGTTACACAGAGCTTTTAAAGGCTGCAGGGATAAGGAACAGCAGTAATTGTCAGGGGAAGAGACAGTATGCAGAATATAGTCCAAGATGACAGTAGATAAAGCATTGTCAGAACTGAATAAAACAATTACTTGCCAGGGAGATTAGAATTTGAATATGGATACAAGCTCACAACTAATTTAATCTTTTGGGCACTTAAAAATAATTGCAAAAGTATTTTCCCTTAATTGAAAGGAGAATCCTTCAATGTCGCGTTTGGAAAAAAAAATGGAATATGGAAATAGGTCAATCTCAGAGTTACCTTCTGTAAGAGATAAACCTCAAGTATTTCAGAGCATCTAAGGTTGTTCTTTGAAAAGGAAGCAGATGTGTCTTTTGTTTCTGGAAATCAATATACACTACACATTTTGCAGATATGGTGGAATTGTGATCAAGCACTTCTGAAATATACATTGTTATATTTTCATTATTACAACTGCTCAAGAAAACACTACAGCAAGACAATAAAAGTAGGTTAACGTACACAATTGCAATCCACTATTTGCAGCCAGGAAAAACAAAAAAAACAATGTGAAAAAACCAACCCACAACACATTTTTCAGTTTCTCCCTAACACATTTCTAAGAAAGTAGTTCAAGATTCATGCCTTTAGGCACATCAGAAACCATTAAGAAGTACATTTCTGGAAATCATAATGTATAAAAATTCAATTTAGGCTGCTAGAGATTTTCTTTTGAGCTCTGAGGAAAAAAATATTTGGCTGGAAATGAAGCATCTGAAAATCCACACAATTAAGTGTATGACTATGTTTTAATACACTTCAAACCATGTGGCACTGACATGAAAGATAACTTAAATAATAGAACAATAGAGATTCAGTAGATGGAAATACATTGTTCTTTAATTAAAAAAAAAAATGCTAAAGATCCATCACAGTAGTGTAACATTTCTCATATGAAAGTACAGGCTTCATTTATATTTTGCTAGTTATTAATTTCCACCCTTCTCACTCCTTCATCTGCATCTTAACGAGCAGATGTTAAACGGTTACTTCTTTAGCAGACCTGATTATCATCTCAGAAGTTCACCGATTGTTACTGCTTTCTGCAGATGGGGATTTTGCCCTCGTTCGTTACACAGAGCTCTGTGCTTCCTCCAACCTTATTATTTTCAGTTACATGTGGCACACACCACACGCAGGCGGGCACACCCGCGCATCCCGACACAGATTTCCAAAGGAAGGCAAGGGCGGTTCAGAAGACTTTTGTCTGGCGGGAGAGGTCTGCAGCCAGTTCAGATGAAGCGGGCTGACTTCCACTCCCCCCACCCCCCCTTTCCTCAGCCTTTCCAAGCGCTTTGCATGCTAATCACTGTGCCCAGCATCTGCCCCTGACAGGCAGCCCACTCAACCCGGCAGATAACAAATGCCGTCTGATGGCGGCTGGGCCCGGCCGTGCCACATGCTCCAGCAGCCACCGCGCTCCGTTTTTCTGATTAAACAGGCAGCCGGAAAGAGCTTACAGAGCTATAATTGCCTCCGTTATGAAACATCTTCACCTGTTATCCAAAGCTAAGCTGAATCACAGCAGAAATTATTAACAGTGGCTGTTTTCATGCCAGCTTAATTTGAGCTGATGCTGCTGTTCACTTAGCACAGATGAATAGGTGTGTAGGATGAGACTTTAAACAGAGATGACACCCCAATGAATATTTGCGAGCAAGTGTACTGCAGGGAGCTGGGTGGAAGAACAACAGGCAATTGTTAAAAGCAAGCGGATGGGGGTAAGAGGAGGAGAAAGGAGCCGCTGCCATCACTGTCTATGCTCACAATAATTTTTCCAGCCTGATGTCAGCTTTTAACAGCTAAATCATTTTTTTCAATTAGTTTCCACAAACGTTGGCAAACACAAGCTGACTTTTTGTGCATACACAATGGTGTGAGAAAACGACGCTGCATCAAACGTGGCCAGAAATGTGCTACTCCGCCAAACAGGCATTAAATTTTAATAGTCTGCTTTCATTTTCGCTGCAGTGTGCTTCAAGACGATTATAAATTACAGCATTCTGCTTACTTTTGACTAAATAAGGCACGTTTTAGCATTTGATTTAGAAGTAATGTGTACTTGACATATGAAACAAATCTTGCAGATGTAATTTATCACATGGTGCTCTATGTTTCAATAGAAATTGCTGCACTACATAGTCACCACTTTGATGAGTGGTTATGACTTAGATGTGGCATTTAGATAAATGCGTTATTGGAGTCAGAATAAGGCCAGGATTTACCTGCGACCTTCAAAACCAAGGGGGCACTCCTCGTGTTTGACTTCCAGAACCATTAATCAAATACCTCATCAAGGCTTAGAGGGATGGGAGCCCTGAGTACAGAGCCTTTGTAAATTAACTTTACTGAGGAACCCCCGCAGGTTGCAGGTGAACAGTCCTTGACCTTCCTGCTTTGCGCTCCCACCTCTGCACATGTGCTTCACATACCCACAATTAGCCCAAGTGCAGTGGGAAAGAGCTGTGGAGGCTGCTGATCACGCTGGCTGCAAACCCCGAAGCAGATCCAAACACAAAAAAGGGCTCCTGCCAGCACAGGTAGATACAAGGGGCCCAAGCACATTTACTGATTTTGGGCACTAGAAAACCGCTCAGTTTTGTACCGGGTTCAACCGGTGCCTGAATTATTTACACATAAACATGTTATTTTGGCTCCTAACCATTACCAGGGACCCATTGTCTTCTGCTTGCGGGAAGAGAAATTACAGTGTAATAGCAGAAGCATTACTGAATGTTTTAGATTTGTCTTTCTTATCAGAGAGACATTAGAGATAGCAGGTCCAGGCTCAGTAGCCAATGTCAAAGCATTTGGGTGATTTTCTGCTATGTCTAAGGTCCGCCTGCCAAATGACACAGGTCAAGATGTCTCTTGTGGTCTGTTTGGTCAGTCCTTATGCAAACAGGAACAGGAGGAATAAAACAGCCTGTTTATGGATGTGGGGATGAAGAGCAAATCCAGAAAATCCATTGAAAAGCTGAAATTTTGGTAGCCATAGATTTAGTATTTCTGTGAGGATTCATCCCTAATTCTGACCACTTTCCCTCTCCAATATGTACCTTTTCAGAGCTTACCTCTATTGGTGTTATGGTTTTAAAGGAATATAGACTTATTGATACCCTAAAATGTGATGCTGCGTTTATAGTTAAACTGCTCAACAGTTGCACTGACACCATCTAACTTATTATAGATAGAGCTGTGAGGCTTAATTAGTTTGTAAAGCTTTTGAAGCCTTTGGAAAAGCTAAGTGAGTCATGTTCTGGTTGTACCAGCCAAGAAAGCAGACTTAGAGACTCCTACTATATATTCTGTCAAGCCACACCAGCTACAAACAGGTTTCATTTTTAATGGTCTTAATAAAAGGGATGTGCTGGTTTAGAAAATTGGATACATCCATCTGTTGCATACAAGTGAAATCTGAGCAAAACTGTGAGACTTGTCTTTTCCAAATTGTTTCAGAAAGGAAGGGAGCACGACTCTTCAGCTCAGATCATAAAATATTGATTGGGGGGAAGGGGGGAAGCAGTGAAAAATGCAGCATAACTTTTACAAAAGGCAAATGGAAAAAATACAGAGCTTCAGGTCAAAAGCTGTTCCTCAAAGGAAAAGATGTTTCCCATCTTTAGTGGGAAAGAGGAAAGCTTCACATGGAACCATATGAAGGTTTTTCCTTTTTTTTCTTCTTCAACTTCTAGGAACACTGTAGTGCAATGCATTGCCTCCTTTGTAGCTTAACCACTGGGAGCAAGGAAGTAGGAAAGAAGGATTAGAAAAGTGAAGCTGCAAACTTTTCATGCACTGCCCTTTCTGAGAGCTCCTATATGTTTCCCCTTATTACCTGCTATTCCAGGTCCCGTGTCCGGGCATTGGAGTGGAAGAGGAAAGTGGCCAGGCAGAATTCACTTCCCTTTCAGGGAAGACAGAAATGCTATCTGTACATTTTCTCCCTCATGTCTTCATCCCAGCAGTTTCCCTGTTTATTATGTTCTCTAAATAGACCTCTCAGCAACCTGCTCATTTAGAAACTCTCACCCAGGGAGCCTTGTACTTTTCAGTGTGCTCCAGTGTGTGGACCAAAAGCCGCAAAATGAAGAAATGTGACCTTGAAAGTAACCACCAGCACAGGAGAGTGAAGGAGCTCCTTCTCTGTTTGCTACCTTTGCAATACAGAAAGATAGATCCAATGCTGTAAGGTCATGTATAAGCAATAAAGGAAGCCTAGAAGAGTGAAAACCTTTTGGATATGGGCCTTACAATTTCTTCATACTGTCAGAAGATTGTTCTTCTAACAGACAGCTGTAGCTGTGATCAGTGAATATTTTAAGTGTATCAATTTCTTTTAAGATTTCTACTTTTCTATGGAGAGAAAAATGTAGTGTTGCCAACAGGAGAATGCTTCGAGGAGTAGGACTGAGTAACAAGTTTGCCTGAAACTGTAGACCAAGTTTTAGAAGGACTCACCAATAGACACTTCAAAACAGCCTTGAGTTACACACTACGTTTTAATTCAGATCAGGAAAACCAACAGGAAGCAATTAAAAGTAATTGAAATTATAGATCAGATAGCTGAGCGAGATATGTTGCAGGAAATCACCTTCTAGAGAGGAAAATCCATTCCCCTCATCTAACAGATTTCTTTGAGAATAGCAATAATGTAGTTGCTATAGATATGATTTACTTGGGCTTTTATAAAGCCTTTGATGAAATGCCTTACAAGAGACTTGAGAAATTCAAATGATAAAGACCAAAGGGTTAAAATACTACCAGGAATCAGGAATCAGAAATCAGTTAGCAGACAAAAAAAAATTTAAAAAAAGATAAAAGAAATAAAAGAAAAAAGGAGAGACTAATGGTCACTTTTCATCATAACAGGTTTGCAATGGGATTCTTCATGTTTCTGTACTGGGATAACACTGTATTCTCTTTGTTAATGTTCGGGGAAAAAAGGTGGGAAAAAATTTGCAGACAGCACAATTATTTACATTAGTCATCACTGGAGAAGGTTAAGAAGGCCCGAAGGGACCTTACAAAACTAAACGAATAGGCAGCAGGGCTACTTACATATGAAGTTGACAAATGCAAGATAATGCAGATAGGAAGGAATAATTAGAAGTAATCAGACTAAATTAATTATAAACATCTGGGCATTTCAGCAAACACCACAATGCAGGACTCCACAGAATAGAGCCATTGAGAAAACCAGCAACTTTTTAACACCTCTGAGGGCTTTTCCTAGAAGGTATGGGTGGATAGGGGCAAACTAACAAACCACCAGGTTATGCCAGCCCACAAAGTCCAGTTAGTTTTCATAGCTTCAGGATGGGAAAAGCCTGTCTTCCTCTCCCCTTCTCTCCAAACACTTCCCAAGTCTTCACTCATTAGGGGACGCTATTTCCAGAATCCAAACAAATATAATTTGTAACTTAACACCTAAAAAAGGTCTTAGGAGCCACACAGGATTCCAACAAGTGTAATTAATGTCAAGTTGACTACAAAGTGGTGTTGCCCTCCGGCTGCCCTCTCCACCTGCTGCCTGTCTGGTGTTGCCCCCCTGCTGCTCCATCCACCTGCTGGCTGTCTGGGATTGCGCTCCAGCTGCTATCCCCACCTGCTCACCACCATCCTCCCGGGCCCATCCCAGTCCCTTCTTTCCCCAAACAGCCCCTGGACACTGCAGTACGGCCACGCAGAGGAGGACGGGAGAGTTGTCAGGGGCTGGAGGGAGGCCGAGGGGTTGCAGGTGGTGGAGGGAGACCTTGGCCATCCGGCAGCACCAGCAAAGTCACTCGGACAATGGGATGTCTGAGGCAGCTGAGGATGCTTCAGCTGCTCCATCCCCAATGCTAAAAGCTGGTTCAGCCCTACTGTTCAATCACATTTCTTGTTCCCAGTCCTTGCACTTCACTGGAAGGGAAAGGGGAGGCCCCTGCCATATGCAGACATTCTAATGAGGATTTCAGATATCTAGGTATCAACATTGTGTCTGGTTTCTACTAAAGAAGTAGTGTACCCAAAGTACACTTAAAAAACAATGGTAGCACTTCAGTAGATTACTTTATAATGGTCTGTTTCCACTATGGATCAAAGTGATCTGCTACACTATGCGGTTCATTTCTCTGCAATCAAGAGAAGGGAAGGATGATATCCCTTTTTCTTTCACATTTCAAGTTCTGCATTATGTCAGTGAAGGAGAGCATGGTATCAAGTCACAGAATGACTTGAACACATGAACAAAAGAACTCACATCAATAATAACAGGTAAGGGATTTCTACTAAGCTCTCTCTATATTTATACACAGATACACACACGCTGTATTTCACCATAATGGGAACTTACTATTTTTATTTTAAAATAGATTTTCTTTTGAATTTATAGCCATGTGCCAATAATAGTTTGATTTAACTTTCTTGACCAGAATATGAGCATACTGAAGTCCCTTGGAATAACCACGGATAACCATGATCGGTACCCTAATATAAACACAGCATCAAAGAGTCAGTGTGAGTAAAAATAAAATATAAATCTTTTGCTTTCAATGAACACCTGTCCTCAAGGGGGCAAGGTCTCATGATTGCTGTCACTCTTGCTAGAAATAAATATAACCACAACATCCATTTCTACCTGCTGTATGTTTTCACATACATTTTTTGTCACCCCATAACCTGAATATGCAATATTTTCAGCATGCTGATAGTATTTGCATTCATTTCACCTGAAGCCCAGCTGGGAATAAACTCCTCAGTTAAAAAAAGATCCAGGATGGAAATAAAGAGTATATTCTGGATAAAGCACTTTCTGCCAGTCAGTATGAACAACAGGATTTAGAAGAGTGTTTTTCTGCATCCCTAGATATTTTAAACCATTGGAATCGCAGCAGCTAAGAGTAAACAGCAAAAAATCTCAGATGGTGAACTTCTGCATACACAGACCCTTGTAATCTCCAGCATAACCTGTTTATCCTAGGCCTAAAGCAACTCAAAAACTGGAATATACCATCCAAAGCCACTTCACTTAGCCACACTTCTCCATTTGTATTTCAGAATCTGTGCTAATCTCTGTTTTACTTCCAGATGACATTTACAAGAAACTGTCTGATTACATCTGATTTTAGGGACAAATTAACTTGTTAGTTTGCCATCCAGGTTGGTTCTTCTTAACCACACTTCCTTGTTGCATTTTTTGTCTTTGCCATTCATCTGATTTAGTTGGTATGTGGGAAAAGCACTTGGGACTTATTGGAAAATAACACCTGAAACTCTAAGGAACTAAAAAAAGCAGAACAGAAATAACGAGGGGTTTAGGGTCAAAGATGGATGAATATCCATTCTGTTTACTGTAGGGAAACTGGAAGATCAGTCACAGGTGGACTGTTAACTCTCAACAGTATTTTTAATATTGTGCCCAATAAGTCTTAGAAAAGGTCCAGTTGATGATTTTTTAAAATGTTTTGACATCAGAGAGTATAAATACCTTATAAATCAAACGTAACTAACTTTTTAGACACTCTTGCAAGACAGAACTTTTCCTAGAGTGTTATGAAACATTTTTTTCCCAGGTATTAATATTAAACATGGCCACGTGCTAACAAGGAGGAAAAGCTTTGGGAAATATTCCCTATTTTTTTATTTTCCTGAATGCATAGTACAAATAGAAGCACACCTCCTGAACAATTTTTCTCATGTTCTAATGGAGAAGAAGACTAGTAGATATTTAACGGAAAATATTACAGTCGAAGTATTACAGTTTGAGGAGCTCTCTGTAAGGCTAAGGGATGAACTAGATTTTGTACCACGTTAACTAACTTTTAAAGAAATGCTAGAAAGAGGCATATTCATTTTAAGAAAAGCAGATATCCTTGTAGCTAACCAACCTTTTCCTCCTTTAGTGCTTGTGAGGGAGGAACCTCCTTGGAGCCAGACGCTGGTGCATCACTGTGAGAAAGGCGAAGTCCCTGGGCAGGAAAATACCCCTCCCATGTGTTCTTCTCTAAGCACTCCTTCATCTTCCCAGCTGCCACAGCTTGCTGCTTAGCTGCTGCCCTCCAAACGTGACGTGTTCCCATTTGGTGTCAAGGACATGCAAGACAAACCCGGCCATGCCAGAGAATGTGTTTGCCGTACGGATCACACATCCTGCACCACAGCGGCTCTGTGAACCGTGCTGGCATGCCTTTTCATCCACAAGAGTAGATTTTCTGGTTAGCACTTAGACAGGGGAAGGTCACGCACCCCGGTGCTGTCAGGTTAGTGGTTACAAAATGGCAATGCTTTTTTAAATAGATGTCAAACTATGGCCTTTTTTCCAAATCGGGAAGGTGCAGAACTGATGTTTTTGACATAAATGCTTGGGATCCAAAGCCTGCAGCAAAACAGTTTCTACAGCTTTCTACTGTCCTACTTTGCTAAATGACCTGCTGAACTGAAGGGAGCTTTTTCCTAATCCACCAATAGCAGCTGGCTCCCTTTCCCCCCTCCAACTGTTCAGTCATTTTGCCGACTAGAAGTTATGGGAGGAAAATAAAATGTCAATAAATGAAGGTCTTGGCATTCATTCTGTGTGTTATTTGCTAGCAACACTAAAAGGGAAAAAATGGAACTAGGCTAGGCAGTCTAGAGGGAAAGCGTGGAAATGACTTGTAACTAAGAGGATGTGACCCTCTGCATAATTCATAATCATTAGTCTAAGTGACACTTCTGCAGTATGTGCAGTAGTGCTCTCTAATACGACAGGTCTGAGCCCAAACAGCCCACTCAGCAGCAGTCCGTTTGTGATCAGATTTCCCTGAAAGAAACTCTCAAAGCTACATTTGCTCTGTGTACGTGTAGATGCATGCTTTTTTTTTTTTTTTTTTCCCAAGTAAAGATGCTGGCTCAGCTTCATCATGTCTGCAATTTAAGGGTTGCTCAAGTGATTCTTTAAAACTGCATAAAGGCAATTCTGCTGAGCCTTGGAGACAGCATTGCTGTAATGTTCTGTGCATACATCTGCATGATTTCTCAAAGCTAATTCAAATTTAATGCATTGGTAATTCCTTTTCTGCAGAAGTCACCCAGCAGTAATCTGAAGGTTACAGAATGATCTTCCAGATCAAATAACACTCCTAAAGTAGTATAAACCAGGAGACAAGATTATAATGGGTAGAATTAGACTTTCAATGAGTCACTCCACCCTCTTCGCAATCGTAAACATAGCAACCTGGTGACAAAAGTATTTTTGGAAAGGGCAGCCAAAAAAAAGGTATAGTGTTTAAATCAGCTACAGGACAGTTTACAGCACTATATTGTCAGAGGGTCATTGTAATAGAGGCTTGAATCATTGGGAGCTTCGAGAAGCAGGGACCTTTACGTGTTCAGATGTGCACAGAATTAAGGCATTTGATTATATATGTAGTTTAAATGAAATATAAAGACTATCAAAACTGTTTATTGAAAATGTAGATTATTCAGAGTTAAATTTTGATGTAAATTGAGCCTAATCAAATGGACAAAAAAAATTACATTCCTCTTGGGGGTTAGACATCACAGTACTAATGGGCCATTAGTTTCCATTTCATCCAGGCAGCCACTTATTGTAAAATGCTGCCATAGAATCATAGAATCATAGAATCATCTGGGCCGGAAGGGACCTCCAAAGGCCATCTAGTCCGACCCCCCTGCAG
>JAOTQQ010000019.1:61040580-61051841 GCA_026546715.1 Gallinago undulata | reverse complement strand
ATGTCCCTCTTGTGGTAGGGGGCCCAAAACTGCACACAGTACTCGAGGTGGGGTCTCACCAGTGCCGAGTACAGGGGCACTGAAAACTTTTTTGTTCTCTGAAAACTTTTATGTTAAATGTTATGGCTTGCTTAGTAATACTAACTGCTTATGTCTACAGGATCTCCATTGCCATGGTTGTCTAGTCTGATCCATGCTCTTCTGATTGGATATACTGTTATATGATTAGTGTCCTGGTGATCCACTTAATTAATTAAAAATGCTAATATTTTTAAGATCAAATCCAGGCTACTAAGAACTATATATGTTCTTAGAATTCTATAATCTGTTAATCAGACTATATTTTGACTCATCTGTTCTTTGGATGATCGATGTCTCTTTGGATTTGCTCTTAAAGAACAACAGAATATAGTAATTTTATCTAGCCAGGAAGAAAAGGAAACAAAGAAAAGAAACATTTTTTTTTCTTGATGCACATTGAAAATTATTCCAAAATAAGAATTTAGGAGTGTGGAATTTTAAATAGGTGCTTAGTTTACTGTTTAGAGCGAACAGAGGTGATAGCATGATGTAAAGTTTTTTTTAGACTTGGGAGCGTTACATTGCAAGACAAGCCAGGCATATCTTCTACAAATCATAACAAATAAAATACCTATTATATCTTCTATAACTCCATGCCATTGCATGGACTCATTGCAATTACAGAAGCAGAATCTGGGAAACATATAATGACATGAATAAAATTGTTTCTGGTATAATTTTCCAGTTCTCAGCTTTAGGTCCAGAGACCGGTAGTACCAGGATGTCTCCCTGAGAAACAAATAGAGAAGGGAAATATCCATAAATAATGCCTTTCCAAATTCACCAATATCAACTTGAAAACATTGTTAACATTTTTGAACAATATCTTAAAAAATGGTCCCTAACTATGCAATATCTAGAAAGATGGCAACCTGGCTTGTTACTGGCAAGAAACACGTACTTTTATCTTTCACTGCTCATGCAATGCTAGACTAATTTTTCACTGGCCCTGGACTGAATCTTATACCATCTGTGTGTACCAGATCTGTGTAGTTTCCTTGGGAAATTCCGTATTTGCAACCAGAGACATGCTTTGCTATGAAAGGTAATTAATCCTGTGTGTTAGATGGTCCAAGAAACACAGAGTTCAGAGCTGAGCTGGTGCACATGGAGAGTGCTGATGAATCCTCCACAACTGAGAAAAAGCAAGTTTTGCTTTCTTTGCCTGGGCTGACTTGACCCAGCATCTACTGCTCCTGCATAGTTACAGTGGCTTGCTGAAATGTGGCCTGTTTGGGGTACCTAACCTGCTTGTCCTATATCTGGCACTGCATCCTGAATTTAAATTAGGTTGAAAATTGCTTTCTTTCAGGTGAGTACCCTATAAGTATTAGAAAATAAGGAATTTGGAATTGGCTTTGGGTACATTACTCATTTTAAACACACTTTTGCTAATGGTTATCTTCTCAGAATGCACACAGAAAAAAAACAAGGCTCCAATCTCATGATGGACCCACAGCTTCTATTTCTGCATTAGTCAGGCCAAGTTACTTCAAAAAGACATCACAACAACAAAGAATCACATCATTGCTCTGAAAATCCTCATTGGTTCCCAAATGTAACAAAATCTATTTGGAGTGCTTGAGCCTCATCTCACAAATCTGTAAAATTAGTTTGGTAAGAATGACTTCTAATGCTAAATAATTGGGCACTGAAAGCTTACCGAGCTTATTAGATGAGAAGAGCTGAATAAATGCACGTATTTAGAAACACCTGTCTCACTGACAGAAAGAAAAGGTGTCCACTGTAAGTAAAACCACTTAAAATGTGAATTAGATTAACATTCTAATTTATGACCTTGCAGAAACACGTATCAAGAAAAACCTAATAAAATCCTTCAGTAATATCTTCCAATGGCTTTACACTTGGCTACAAAATGTGACATTGCAGAGATCCCCCACAACACTGTAAATAAATAGATCCCTTTAAGTGTCTAATCATTAAGTACACTCTACAAAAAATTAAACTAAAACAAGATGACAAATACAATAAAAGTTCTCTGATTAAGCACTGTAGCAATATTTGTATCTTTGCTACTGAGAGAGAAAAGATTAATTTCATTTCACGTGCCCCGATTTACAAGCAGTTTAGTGGCCTCTGCTTGAGGAAACATATTAATGACTACTCCGGATTTTGTGAGCATCTAAAAGTGACTAACAAAATTAATCCCAGCAGCAGTGCGTGCATGTGCATATGCACACACATGCAGCTTGATGGTCTTTGCACTAGCTAGCAATGGCTCAGGAGTCAAATGGATAATACTGCTGAAAGAGAGCAGCAAGAGCAGAGCTGAGGGGGAAGTAATCTGGCATATTGCATGAGAAAATTACATTATTATCCAAAAGTAGATTGGTTTACTTGCCCAGTACTCACAAACCCTATCCCTTGATAATCATCTTCACACTCAGCTGCACTTCATAGCTTGTTTACCATGTTGCACTGATGTTTACTCCCTAGGTTTATTTGATGTTAGCCATTTGAAAACATTATCATTTAAATTAGTTCCTGTAACTAATGAGCATATGTTTCATGTGTGTTTCACAGGAAAAAGGAAATAAAAATATTTTGGGTTAACATCGTCTTTTTTGATCAAGTTTAAGCATCTTGGAAAATAGAGAACAATCTACAAAGATTTATTTTGACATAAGACAGTATAACAAGAATCCAAAGGAATGAACATATTATATTATAGCAATTTTAGAGCCTATTTAGATATCATAAGCTCATGACTTTTCCAGAAGAGCTAAACCTGATAGATATGAGGGCTCTAAGAAAAACTAATTGCTTAATAGGTAGCAAGGCAGAAGAAATTCTGAGCGGCAGCTCGCTTACCAGCTCACAGTCCGTGCTATCACATCTAGACTATAAATGTTGAAGCGCGAAACACAAAAGAAAAACAGCTGTGCAATAAAACAAGGAAAAGGGACAGAAAAATTTACAATAATTCTACATTTGAGGGGCAGGTAGTAGTGGCTCTCCAAAACTTTACCTGTTCAAGGGAAGAGGTTGTAGTCTTTCAAAAGATATGGCAGTCCAGTCAGCAGTTTTAGTTATCCAGTGTAATCTGGAGCGTTGTATAAGGATAGAGAAGAAAATTAGATATGAAAAGTACTGGGACAAAAAAAAACCCCAATATTAAAACACTGCACCAAGTGGGAAAGGATGTTTTACTGGGAAGAAAAGAACTGTAAGTGGGGGAAAAAAAAATGGTAGTGTCTTACTCATGCTATTTGACCCTCTCTACCTTCCCAAACAGTTCTGTATGTTTATAACTTTGGACTAATTTGGAAAAAACTGCATTGCCTCCAAAGTTTTGGCTTTAATAACGTCACTTATTAAAACAGGTCACATTTTAAAAAACAATCAGCATTTTCCAATTTGTGATGCACTGATATTTTAGATACCAGAATTTGTCTCAAGAAATATGTTTTTCAGGCAGCATGGTCATACAAATAGAAGGCTGGGGAATGCTCTATGCAGAACCCATTTGGAACAGACTGGGAGGAAGCCCTCAGGCTCTGCAGCTGCTTTGTGGCCTCACCTTTTCTAAAGATGAGGAGTAGACAACAATTTGGTAGAATAATGTTATTCATACAGTTTTAAGAACTAGAAATACTAGCATTTGCCAGCTTTCTAAATGTTATAAAAGTTAATGGACACATTTTCTGTTTGGTGACTGCATCAGAAGTCTGGCATGAGAGGTTTCTATTTGCATCCAAATTGACTTATTGAGTTCTACATGCAGAAGACTTGAGAATGTACCATTAGGGTCTTTAAACCCACTCTCATCTTAAGAAGATCTTTGTGATCTTGTTACTCATTAGTCGCTTAGTTTTTACCATTTCTTAGCAGCAAAATCTCATGGTCATTCTCCCTAGTTTTATATATAGGCAATAAACTTAAAAACTCTCTTTTTAATCAAGCAAATATTCAAAATGTAGAAAGTAAAATTCTCCTAATTCTCTGCTTGACTGAGAAACTCACAATAGCTCTTAGTCATACAAAAGCCCCTGATTACCATTTCAGAGTCTGCTGTCTGCTTCTTTCTTTAATTCTGGTTAGCTTTTCAATTTGTTATTTTTTATTTTTTAATATCCTACTTAGACATCTTTTAATTTTGGCTGCTTGTATTTCTTCATCCTTTTGAAGTACATTTATGATACATGATCATTCTACAGTGTTTCACAAAACTTTCTATCTTACTGAATTAAAGCTTCAAGTGGTTCCTAATACACGGTTTCTGGTATTAAAAGTAAAACCTTGGGCATGATAAGTCAAGCAGGGAGCAGTAAAGAATATGGTAAAATTTATTTTTAATAATTGACCCTAATAGTTTGGCTCCCATAATTTGTAACAAACTAATAGCTAGCATGGAACAATTTTCTTCTCTGATTTTGGTTTAGGACAGAGAAATTTCATGGGTGAAGAAACAGCAGTAAATTTTTCTGTGAGAGCAAGCATTAACTTCATTGTGAGTTACAGGGGAGAAAACAACATGGCACTTCATAGTTATGATGGGAGGTTTATCTATATTTTGGGTTTTCCTCCACTGTAGTAGAACTGTTTCTAAATGAAATTTCACCTTCAATAATTCGTCAAGCTTCCAAAAATAATCTGCTTTTCTTTTTTCTGAGGGGTAATTTTTATTAATGTCAATAACATATTTAGAGCTCAAAAAAAAAAAAATCCATGAAATAATTTCTTTTGTAGATTGGCTTTAATTTAATGGGTATTATGTTTTCATGAGAGGGAAAATAATGATTTCTGTTTCAGTTTGAAATAATTCTTTACCTCTTTACTGGGACAAAATCTGTGGGTTCATATAAAACTGTGAAAACACAAAACTAGGGAAAGACCCAAGAAAAGGATAACTTTGCACAAGAAGAACCAAAAACAGTAGGAGAGGAAGTGAGCAGAATTGTCTCAAATGGTCCCAAGCAAGACCTGCTCCTCACATCTGATCATTATTCTGCTTTGTTATGAAGCATATCAGCTCCTCTTCGTAGCAACTCCACACAGGGATTTAGCTGTAATGAAAATCTCCTCTTCCCACAGTGAATTTCAGGATCCACACAGTGTTAGACAACTGAAGCAAGGCAGAGCATACTTATGTAGGTCCTGACGATGGCTCCCAGCAGGTTCACTGACTGCCAGTGGTGTGTTCACCTACTCTGGGATGTGGACAGGTGGGAATCCCTTCCTGATTTCCACCAGTGATGCCCTGCCATGCTGCTACATACCAACCAGTTGCCAGGTGGAAAGATTAGTGGGGGACAACAAGTCCCTGTGAACAAAACAAATGCAGAAACTGCTGCCCTTTGACATGCACTAGTGCAAGCCATAAAGGGCACATGAAAAATTGAGCAGTACTACTCTCCACAAATAAAACTTGTTATACAAAATGTTTAATTTGTCTGAGTGCATCTTAATCCATTTCTAATACCACAAACAACATTCTCATAGTTGATTATGGGGACAAACAGTTCTTTAATCAATTTAATAAACATAATCTTATTAAAGCAACTCTTGAGTCAACCGTAGACTATGTCCTCAATTAACCTGAGTTATAAAATACTCTGCTAAATGAACAGACATCAAAGAGTCTGCTGAATTCAAAGATAAGCTCCATTGTTTGAATGGGGTGAGAAAGGAGAGAAAACACATTTTCGGGCAGATGTAGTTTAGCTGTTTAAGTTTTGCTTTGAATATAAATAAGCAACAATATTAGCCACTGCTACCTTCAGGAATAAAAGGCATCCTGAGAAAAAACCCGACATGAACACATGAATTTGAATTACTGCAGAGCTACCTGTGCCTCTATATTCTCTTTCCCCTTGCCGCAGCAAGTAGTTTAGCTTATTGTACTCACAGATGTCTCAAGACACAGATGTTGTCCAAGACTCTCACTGATTTTTTTGTAGGGAGCTTTAGATTTCTGAACCACAGACCTACTGTTCCTATTTATTCTCCATTAAAGGCCTGCCCAAGGGGACATATTTACAGACAGGAGGACAGAGGATAGGAAAGAATTGTTTACTATATTAAATAATTTCTCAATCCACACTCACTTGTTTTGAAGAGTTCCAAAGAAATTAAATGTTAATTTAGTTACTTTGCAAAATCAGAGGTTTCTCCTGGGCTGTAGCTGAAACAATGCTAAAGTTACGAATGGCTGCACATCTCCTCCCTGCTGCCCACCTGGCTGATAGTGGAGGATATTACCTCCACTAGGATTCATATGGAGTTTCCCACAGCACTGCAATTTCTTCTTTTCATCCTGAAATTGCTTTATATGAAAGGAAATAACTCCAATGGAGAAAAAGAATGTGGATTGCTGTACTGTTTCTAGTTGTCCCACAGTATCTGGGCTGAGAACAATGCTGGTAACTGACAACAGATCTGAGAAAGCACAAATACCTAGAGGCATGAGTTATCTATATTCAAGAACTGCAAGGCATTCTACCAACAAATGCAATTAATAGGTTCTTAACAAGCTCTTCCCATGTCTGTTGTTGTCGGTCCAGTCCCCCCCCACCCCCCGGCTTCTTCCAAGCCCTTACCTGAACTTCAAATTTGTGTATTCTTAGAACAGCTGTTACTAGTATTTACCAACTCACTTTCCTTATATATTATGAATGCGGTTATTTGCAAACAAACAGATGTTCAGGCTGTAGTCACAAAACCAACTTAAAGGTCTGTGCACGTACATATTGGTTTGTGGTTATCTGCAAAACAAGTCCTGGGCTGGAGTGGTGAAGAGGAACACGTGCAGGCAGTTGCACTTTACTGGTCAACCCATGCCTTATTTGACCATTAAAAATGTGCAAACATTTAATCATATAACAGCAACTTCTATTTAGTGCTGCTTGTTTGTACATCTCAGAAAGCACAATAAAGAGACCTCTAAGAATTATATCTATTTCTATATGGAGAAACAGAGCTGAAAAAATTATTTCCCTGTGTTTCTGTTTTGGACCAGTGGTAAAGCTTAGAAGATAAAACGGGTCCCTGAAATACTAGCCCATCATTTGCTTAAGAGGAAAACGCTGACTGGTGAATTTAGAGGGAAGTCAGTTCAAAACTGAAACATGAGCATAGTTAATATCATGTATTACTTTTACGTGTTTTCTGTGTAGTCAATTTTTCCTGTTCCTCATTAATATTTTAATTGCTTTTGACAACAATTAATTTCTAATTTTATCTAAGGTTGTTTTGAAAGAAAAAAACCTAGAAAGTTTCTTCTTAAGGTGAACAATAGATTTTTTGTTTTTTTAGAAATAAATCATGGAGAAACTGTTAGAATTTTCTCTGTTATAACAGGAGACCATCATTTTGCTTGTATTTGATCCAAACAGAGAGTTTGCTTTGGAAACAGGAAGCCAAACATAAACGTAGTATTTCTTTATTTCTGCAATCCAGTTTGCTAAAGGCTTTAAAGAAAAAAAGGAGAGAGAATATTGTAATTACAGTATCATGGAGGGAAACAATAAACATATTAAGCTATGAAGGCATGATCATTATCACGGCTAAAGAGGAGATCAGGGTCTAAGTCAGGCATTTCTAACAAGAACATCAGCAAGGTTCATTAACTACCCTTACAGCTTTCTGAATATGGTATTTACATAAAAATGGATTTAGTGACACCAATTGCTCATTACTGTCAGTTTCTGTTTAGGTTCATAAAGTATCATTGTAAATAAATACGTTGTCAATGTATTTCCAAAGAAATATTCTAAGGGATGAGAAGGATGAAGATTCACACTGTTGTTCAGTATTATGCAGTTATATCTATGCATAGACACTGCTAAAACAGTGCCCCAAGACAGGCACTCTGCATTCATTTATCTTCTCATAGGTGGTGCTTTCTCTTAGACCCCCTCATCTTATTTTGTGCCAGAATTTTCAGTCTCTGTTATTCTTTCCTGCACACATTAAATTTTGTGATTTACCTTCTCCTTATTACTTCTTTCTAGGAGTTGCTTTCTACAGAGTGTATATTGGTTTAACTTTATAACATTTGAACTCAATTTAACATTTTATCTTAATAACATTTTAACTTAATAACATTAATAGCATTTTAAACCAATGTCAGGTAAACCAGGAAAGCTATGTAGGGATTCTAATTCAACTGGCATAAGCCAGTTAATTTGAGCACATTCAAACTGTTTGAACAAGTCATTCACAGAAAAGTTGAAGCATTCCCAAAGAATACAAAAAGTGGCTTAGATTGCCAAAGCAAGCCTCTTGGCCTACTCTGCTTCTTCAGAAGGTGCAATTAGTCCAAAGGAACCATTGCACTAAGAGTTCTTGGGCTTCTGATCCCAAGCTGGATCAAGTAAATGCATGCAGGCTAAATGCAAAATCATGTTGTAATGAATTAACTGATGGGGAAAGGGAAAGGTTTTTGGACAAGCAAGGTCTTTAGATCTGAAACACAAGTAATCTATTCTTCAGTGTAAGAAGGGACTGGAAACAGTAGTTAACATTATTAACTTAAATGCAGAACAATTGGTATGATTGAAGGAGTACCTGTGCTGCTGAGGGGGATACTAACAATGGGAAGGTTATTAGTCCTGATGAAGAGTGTCACGTTTCATCATTGCCCCTAGAAAGGTGAAAAGTTAAACCAAGGTTGCTGTATGGAAAACCAATATGCAATCAAATATTTTTAGTGATATCACAATTAACATCTTTAAAATAGACCTTAGAGGTAGTCTTAACAATTTTATTAGCTATTTCTAAGGTCCTATTTGTAGGTCTGTTCTAAAGAAATGTCCCGGATTGAGGTAAAACAGAATCATCTTTCTGTTCAGTGGTTTTACATATTAGCTAGGCCTCTTCTAACTCTATAAAATTAACAGCATATTGCGGAGAAAACTGCTTGTTCTCAGAGTGGTAAGACCAATGTTTGTACTTCATGTGAAGGAACGGTATGGAGAGGTTCTTGCTTGTTCTTATTACTGTAAGTAAGGCTTCTGCTTGTACTTATTGCTGTAACAACCAAGGTCTGCCCATTTTGTTATTTGCCCCATTGGAGGGTTAGAAACAGAAAATTGTAGAGGGAGGAGTGGACAGGATAGGTGACCCAAACCTGACCAACAGCGTATTCCATCTCATCAGCCCCATCGTCAGTATAAAAGCTGAGCGATCAAAGGGTCACCCATTTTTCTTCAATGGTTGACATCCAAAAAGGACCCTGTCTGTTCCTCTACCTTTTATGTGTGTGTACCTGACTCCAGAGCTTGAATCCTGTTCCCATGCATCACCAAGTCCAGTCTGGAACTTCCCTAGTGCATTCTGGTGACATCATCCTGGAAGCTTGATTCATTTTTTTTTTTATCTAGTTCATTATTTTATATTGTATCTATTTCATTATTTCATTTTAAAAATTTTAATAGTAATATTTCATTAAAGTAGTTGAGTTCCATCTAAACTCGAAAATGTACCCCTTTTTCTCCTGGAGCAGGAAAGTGGGGGGAGAGCATCTGTTGCTGTCATAGACATATTTGGCCTAAGGCATGACAGAGCTAAGCATATTTCTCTGTAGAAAATACTATCTTTTCCAGGATAAAATGTAACCTCTTTCAGTTATCTGCATTAGTTTTATCCAGAGTGTAATAGGCACTAATTTTTCCATTTGTACAAACATTTTAACTACAGATAGAGTTGCCACAGGGCTGAAATATTGCCTTTTTTTGAAAAGCATACTCACTCTGTTAGCAGCCTAAAACCATTTGGTACTCGGAAAGAGTCAAAACCCAATATACTATAGAAAATAGAAAATTCTCTCACTGCCTGAAAAAATCTTAGAAAAAGTAGAAGTTGAATTAAGGAAGTATATTTTCTGAACTGTCTGTTTGCACAATCTCTTTTAACTATACAAGGTTGAAGTGACATTTATTACAATACAGTTGCATGCAGCCATTTCCAGTGACACCCAATTGGGCTAGTGATATGAAAACAGACAAAAAGACTATTCTTGCTTCGAAGAGCTGACATTTAACCTTGTTTAAACAGAATTAGGCTCCTGTAAAAATAGAGATACTGCACCATTTCATCTTGCAAACATAAAGCCAGAAGGCGAACCAAGTTGCATTCAGTAGAGACAGATGTCATTGTAGCAAGAAAAACTTCTCTTCCCTATGGAGTTCCAGCAACAAACAAACCCCCAAACAATCACCATCCTCAAAGTCTGGAAAAAAACCCAGAAACCCTACTTCAAGTGAGTTACTTAACACACAGTTTTGTGCTAATGATTCCAATGAACACACTTGGAGGGGAAGGAAGGGAAGACTTTCCAAGCATAAGCATGTGTTAGGTGAAAAGATAAGTACTGTACGAATTAAAGAGGGTTAAGAAGAAAGAGATGGCAATTGATGGCATCTTCATCCATTTGGCATTGCCAAAAATACTTTGCAGTCTTAGTTCCATGTGAAAAGTCTTCCTTGGCTCTTTGTTTTCATTTTTCATTTGAACTGTTAAAATAATTTCTGTCAAAATCTAGCAGAATGCAGTAATAGTCTTGCCATCTTCAAGCTCAACTTTCCTCCTATTTCCTTGCAAAATTTTGAGAGACACAGCACATGACAGCATGTCCTGTATTTCACTCTAGACTGAGGTCCATTCTGACAGAGAAGCCAAAAAGTAAGGTTGAACAATATTTTTTAGGGCTTGTATTTTGCAAATACAGTTGGAATTCCCAAAACCCTATATGGCAAAGATATTCTTGGTAACTGTAATAAGAATTTCACCAATATTCCTGGGAAATCCTACTCTTTGAGCTATTTCCTACATATTTCAAATTATCTATTATTTTACATTTCCTAGAGATTAATCAATATAATTAATATGCATTAAATATGTTTAATATGTTAATATGTTTATTTATGCAGGTAAAATGTACTTATAATTCGACATACAATGAAATCTACCATCCTACAGTTAGTGGTGAAAAAATTGCAGAAAGACAAAATACTTTCTACTGGGGCATGCAAGTCCTATTGGAATCCAGTTTGTCGTGGTTACAGCCGAAATCACTGCAACCGGACCGACAGATGGCCCTTCCCCCCGCCCCAAAAGAGAGGAGAGGAAGAGATAAGGAGAGAGAGAGAGAGAGCAGTTTAGAATGAACTAAACTACTTTAATGAAGAATTAATATTAAAATAAAAAAGAAGAAAATA
>JAOTQQ010000019.1:60989662-61040480 GCA_026546715.1 Gallinago undulata | reverse complement strand
AGGCTGGACTCAGCAATGGATGGGAACTGGATTCCAGCTCTGGAGTCAGGCACACACAGATCGGGATCAAAGGCAGTTGAACAGACAGGGTCCTCTTTGGACGTTGGCCATCCTGGTAGAAGCCAAAGGAGCAGGAGAGCAGGAGAGGGGCTGACCCTTTGATTCCTCAGCTTTTGTACTGAGCATGGGGCAGATGGTATGGAATACTCCAGTTGGTCAGGTTTGGGTCACCTGTCTTGTCCGTTCCTCCCCATGGGTGGGACCCCTCTACGCTTTTCCGTTTCCGACCCTCTAAGGGGCAAATAATGAAAATTGGCTGACCTTGGTTGTTCTAGGAATAAGTATAAGCACAGACCTCTCTGCCTACCATTCCTTGGCATGTAGCACAAACATTGGCCTTATCATCCTGAGAACGAGCAGTTTTCTCCACAATATTCTGTTAATTTCATAGAGTTAGAGGATGCCTAACAAAAATATAAAATTACAGAACACAAAACTGGCTTGGTTTTACCTCAAACAGTTTTAGAAGATGTAGCTGTCAATGCATTCTCCACCATCAAGCAGAAAACTTCCAGTGAGCCAAAATGAAAATGGGCATTTCCTATTTCAGGCAAGTACCATCTTCAGCAACCTCTGCTTAAATCTAGCTAATCAAAACTTGGCATATGAAACTACACTTTAATTTAGTCATTTGTAACCAACAGGAAAATTGCACTAAGATACAGTGATTCTAAATACTCAGTATTGTTAAAAAAAATATAAAATAAATAACATTACACATGCAATCTAGCAGCCAGAACACAAATAACTGCAACATTTTTTTCCCCATTCCACATGGTTAAGCACTACTAGTAAAAAGTATTTCATTTGCAAATATTACTGTAAACACACATGGTCAATTTCATATTCCTTCCAAACTGTTTACTTAAAATATGTTAATGGCAATGCATCACAAATCCTTTAGTAGATGCTTTATGGTTAAATAATGAGACAGTATTTATTATATTGTTTGCTTATGAGAGCACTGGATGCTTTCATGCCAAAGCTTTCACAACCAGTTGGAACCTGCTAAATATTCCCTGTTTCTGAAAAGCAGTGCGCCAACATAGGATCCCAATAGAGGGTACTTTAAAATGACACTGAAATCCAGAATAAACTCTGACTATACTCAACATGCCAATATCTAATACTTTTTGCTACATTTGTCAAAAAGTTGCTCAACTATTTTTGGCCAAATATGTTGATCAAGGAGCATTTACGAAAGTTTTTCATAAATGGATTTAGGCTACTGCTCTCAGCTTACACCATCCAACCAACCCTTTATACATCAGAAATGCGTTGTAGATCAGAACCTAAATTTACCATATAGACTCTCTTAACAAGAAGCCTTTTGACTATATTCCTATGACAGCATGCCAAAAATGGAGTACAAATCTACATATTCATTTTTCCTCTCAAGACAACTGGAATTCAGTCATTGACTTCAGCAGTTCAAACACAGGCCCCCAGACATAAAAGTCACTCAGTCATGAGGATGCTCTGCCTTTCAAACAAGACATAAATGGAAGTACAATTTAAACAACTCAGGTCATGCATGAATTAGGCGGGAAAATTCACAGTGAAAAATGGGTCCCCAGATTAGGGCTCTTAATGTATAATGCCTTAAAGATGAATTTTAAAGGAGAATAAGAATTCAGCAGCTTAGAAGAGAATTGCCTTGTCATGCCTGAGAAGCTATCAGCAGATATTTATTAAAATGACAGGCTTGGTTGTTATTTAGTACTTATTAGTGGTGCATATGAAGTTATATTAGAAAAAAAAGATTTAGAAATATTAGATTTTCTCTTTACATACACATAAAAGGGAGCTTTTTTACACTTTTTATCACTATAAACTTTCAAAATCTGTCCCAAGATGTTTTTTTCCAGTGCTGTATTCTGTGCAAAGACTGAACATGGTCATTTTGATAAGCACAGATATTGGACTAATACTCTTCCCCTAGTAAGAATTACCTTAAGAAAATGGTTGAGGGACGGGAGATGTCTCCATTGACAGCTCTGAGCTACTCAGGAAGAGAGGTAAAACAGCCATTACCTTGATCAATTCTCTACATGGTCCCTTTTAATTCAATGACACTGGGTGTAAGCACTTTCCTTGCAGATTCAAACTCTGCCATCCTTGAAACAAACTAATGCTAGTTTTGAGAGTTAGAAGCTGGACTCTGGATACACAGCTATATTAAGCGTAGCAATTTTTTTTTTTACTTGAAAGTACACCAAGAAATGCCCTTGTTGCAAGTGATTGAAAGTACTAAACTTTAGAGCAAACCACATATCTTACATCTCTGTCTGACTTCCATTTATCAGCTTAATCATATTTACTTTGTGCAAGCTCACTGGCATGGAAATAACAGCATACCTGTAGATTAAAAACATAGAGATCACCATCAATGGTGGCTGCAGCTAAAGAGTTAATTGTGTGTGGATGTCAATCATCATCAGTCAGTCAATCATGCAACTAATTCCTTCAGGGGTCACAGTTGCAACAAGGACAGCAGTTGACAGGAGAGCTGACAGACCGAGAATCCTACCACCTAGGTAATAGTTTATGCATACCAAGTCACTCCTTACACAAACAGATGGCATAGCCCATTCAGCACAGGGTAAGCCCTTGGGCATTTTTGACATTTTAACCAAAACAATCCTTTGAAGAACGGGAAGAAAAAAAGTGTCTCCATTTTTGTACTGCCATTGCATACAATTTACCACAGCAAACTGATTCTTTCTCCCTGTCTTCCCTCCCTCCACCACATATGTTTTTTGCCAACAATAAAATCAGAAGAAAATTAATAACACTGATTTTTAAAGACTGTATTCTTTTAATTGACACACCAATTAATGCAAGTATACACACAAGTGGCCTGCATCCCTCACTTCTTTAAAAGAGATAATTATCTTTTCCTTGCTATAACGTATTTGTTATTGCGTTGAAGACAATTTCTATGAAGACAGATTCCCACCTGCTTTCATAAGAATAAAAATTTCTACTTAAGAGTCTGTCTTTATAAGAAAATCTAAAAGTTGCTAGACTCATTTCTTAGTAGCACCGGATAGCTCCAAAATATATTCCTTCATTTTCTAAGCAAAAATCTTAATTTTCTAAGCTGCTAAATCAGTACAATCTGGAATGGGGTACTAATTACAGAAACTTTAAAAAAATAGAGGACCCTAGTACACAAGTAAGAAGTACACACAACACAGAGAAAGAAATGGTCACATATACATTTAAAAACTTATTACCAGAAGACTGATAACCATTACCTGGATCACTGAATTCAGCTTTTTTCTTCACAGAACACTTTCCAACAGTCCAGTAACTCTCTTCAACAACCGGAATAATGCCCAAACCCCACAGCAAAAGCAGTAAAGGAAAGAGGAAAGAGAGCTTAAAGGGTACCATCACTGTCCCAAGCCTCGTAGTCACCAGGCTATTCTCCTAGGAATGGCAGCATATGCCTTGAAAATCAGCCAGATGTAGTTCACAGATGCCCCGTACTGCCTAGAAATTTGAAGCATAGAAAAATCCTCTTCAAATTTGAATCTATCCATTTTTCCAATTCTTAGTATAGAAGGAAGACAGATTTTTTTGTTTTTTGTTGGCTAATGGAAGCTGCTGCCCAACAGTGATGGCGGCCTATTTCAGATACATCAGAGAAAAGTGTAAAAATCCACAGAAGCCAATATATATTTTTAGGGAAGCAGTAGTCCTACTCTGCTTCTACAGTTCAATGTTAGAAACTCCAAAAGAAGGGAATAACATAAATATGGTGCCATAAATGCAATCAACAAGCAAAGGTTAAGTTCCTTTTTTTCTGTTTTTTATACCATTAGCTTGATTTCAAGACTATTTCAAACTGCTTTTGTTGGCTGCAGAGACAGTGATTTCAGAAATAGCTCAAATCATTCATTTGCTTCATATTGTGCCACTGTTGAAGAAAAATGCTTTAAATTGACTTGGATTGCTCCTCGTATTTTCAGCACAGCCATCAGATTAATTATAGCTATGTTATTTTTTTTCCTATTATTTTCTCCTGCTAGTTACCAGCTGGAGTATAAAGGTCATATTGCATTCATTACTTGCTGCCTTCTACAGACATATAACTATAGATGAATTTTACACCAGTTCCAACGAAGAGGACTGCAATGTAATGTGAGCTAAAGTCAATTGTATGATCCAGTTATCGGCTTAGTTCTCTGATATTGTAATCCTGTCACCTTAAAATGAGGTTTTCATAGTGGTCTGCAAATCAAGCTGTGACCTTCAAATTGTTACACTTTCTATTAAGGTTATGTATATGAGTCTGATAAAGAGTTAGCAAATGCTGAATGAAGTATATAAGAAGACAGTAGATATAAACACTTGACAAGATGCAGTTAAAAGTGATCTATTACCTAATAGTTGGTAATAGGTCTAATAGTTGGCTTGAGATGAACAATGACTCATATGTGGAATGGTAATATTGAAGGTTGATTTTCAAAAAAGATTTAAAGGCTTTACTTCTAATTTTTTGAACCTAAAGGAGTCAAACAGTGAAAGAAAACTCTAAAGAAAACAGAAGAAAACCACTAAAATTCCAAAGTTAAATAACACATAACAGATTAAGTGCCAAGTATGAGCCATAGGTGCTACAGAAAATGAAAAATTCAACACATTGAACTATAGTGTCAATTTTCATCAGACAATTTTACATACAGTAAATAATAAGAAGAGCATGGGAATTCTCTCCTGGAAATTCAGCAAAGAGGATCCCTCCCCCCGCCAAAAAAAAAAAGATTTTTGATTGATGAGATTTTTTTTCCTATTGTATAATTTTGGTCTGATTTGGATCCAAACCAGACATTTTTAAAAATTTCCCATTAACAGGAAACTCTCTGAACCCTGCAGCTGTTAAGTCAAATTGATGATCTCATCAGTTTCACTGCTTGTACCCGCAGCAAATTGACAAAAAGGTCAAATTTACTCAGCAGCTGCAGGAGGTTCCCATGGACAATTTCACCAGCAGATTGCCTCAGACCAGGAACACAATATTTCTCAGTTTTGTTGCCATAGGGTGGACCCTCCAGGTCAGTGCCCTGGAGTCTGCGATATGACAATTAGCAGATAAATGAACAGCATAGTCCCTTCAGCTGCTCAAAATAACAAATAAATAAATAAATAAAATCTTCCAAGCTTTCAGTACTCAATGTACAGAAACAGAATTGAGAAAATTGCTATTTCAAGAGAAAGATCAAATCTCCAAATAAAGATGCTTTTCATCATTAGTTCCAGTCCTGCCTCCTTGGAGGATAATTGGCCAATCTCATCTCCAAAATAGCACAAAGAACTGCTGATGGATGTATATGAAATATTGTTCTGCATTTCCAAATTTATTTCAAAGAGAATTCCTTCCCTAAAGAAATGTTCTGAGAAATTATTTAAGCATTTCCCTAGTTTAAGGTACATACTTCATGATTTTTCCAAGAATTGTCTGCTTTTCTCATTCAGATCACATCTGCATTGTTGCATCCAGGTGACATGCACTTTTAAGAAGGAGGGAAAATGTTTTTCCGGAGACCCGTTTCCCTGATACACTATCTCTTTCATGAACCATAAAAATCTAATATTTTTTCCTAAGCAAACTCTTGCATTTCTATTTTCATCTTTCTACCACTTTCCCTCTTTTCCACTTCTAATGCAGCTTTTTCCTGCGGGGGTACCTGGGCTACAACCTTCTGGAGCTGGGTGTGAGGAGCGTGTCGAGGTGGGGAGAGGAGGAGTGGGTGGGTTTACTTTTGTTTACTCCATGCTTACCTTGGCCAAGGCACATTGGTTTGAGGACAGATGTGGCTTTATCTGCTCCCTGATATGCTTGCTGTATATTTTGTGCCCCCGGATTATAAAAGAGGAATGCTCAAACATGCATCAACAAGAACTGTAACAATTGTCACACAGATAATGTAAGTATCTTGGCAGAAAACATAAACTAGTAGTAAACCAAAAGAGCTGTGCAATCACAGATTTTTCTTTCTATTTTGTTTTAAGAAAAGAATCAGTTCATCAAGTTTCTAACTCAAGCTTATGGATTGATCCTTAGTAGGCCCTGGCAGAACTCCAGTGCAGTAGTCAAGAGCTATATCTGCTTGTTAGCCAGATAATAACGTGTTATCTTCATTTCCAAACACAACCAAAAAGTAGTAACACCAAAGGAGAAAAGGAGTAACAATGCAAGAATCTCACTAATATAAGAACCTTACCAATGTCTAGCTACCAATGCAGCATATGCCTAAGAGGTAAGAATAGACAGTATTGAAGCTCTCTGAGAAAAGATTTGAGAAAAGACTTCTTGCAGTGAATCTTGCAGTCTTTGGAATCCTACTTATTCAATACAGCAGTCTAAACTAAAATATATTCTAAGGCGCTGCCCCTGAAGCAATTGCTTTTGTTCAAAATTGCAGATACACAAAAAGCGACAACCTTGTAAATTAACTTGACCAAAAAAAAAAAAAGTTTTGCTTTAAACCTTTTAATGCATTACATTTCTTCACATGAAATTTTAAATACATAGTAGCTTGTTTTCAAAATTACTTCACATTTACAAATTTTAGGGGTGGGTGGGAGAGGAGCAGAGGAAGGAGTGAAAAAGTTATACAGAGATGTCTGTAGTAAATTCACACCCAACACTAAATGTAAGAACGGAAGGCAATTAAAGTACTATAAAAAAGAAGTGCAGTTGAAATGTAAAATAAGCTTTCATAACTACAGGAATTATATTTGCTTTCCAGAATGGGATGAGAAATCAAGCAAAAAGAAAGGAAAAAAGAGAATAGAACAAACAACTTTTTCTGGATTCATTTTGATATAGTAACCTTGCCAATAAAAATGCTTAAACCTCAGTTACAACTCCCTGGGGAATGGCAGCTATTATCCCCTATTGAGTTGGTGCTTACCATACAGAGCCTGAACAATTCATACAGAAAAATAAACCATAACATTCCTGTTTATTATTACTTTAGCTGAGAGGTGCTGACATTAAACAGTTCTGCACTGCTGCTATAAATCAGCATGCTGTGGATGTTCTCAGCATGGGACTAGGGCTCCCTGGTAACAGCTCTCATCAAGGCAACCAGCTGTCAGAATTCTTCAAATTAAACTGTTATTACAGTATTATTCATTAGTCAGTTACTGACTATTAAGATATTTTTAAATCTGAGCCATTGACATTGGATATTGCTTTTTAATATGCAAGTTATATATAAACATGATTAAGTGGTTCATGTGGGGTTGACGGCTTCTATTATAGCTTGATCTCCCCTTTGTAGGGACTACAGTGTTGGAGATAACATCCTTGTCCGTACTAAAATTAATTTTCCATTTAGAAGTCTTATATTTCTGCTGTGATTAATAGGCTGTTTCCTTAAGCACCAGCATTCATGTTGCAGAGTATAACAGAATACAAAAGGGATGTGTAATAGATTGTTTTGACCATGATAAAGAGTGATAAAAGTTGGTAATTTTAATTACATCTCTGTCCATGCTATATATTTCCATTCATTTTGTTTAGGTAAGCATCATGTAACTGTGGTTGGAAGAAAGATGAGATTAAAAAGCTTTTAGTACATGCTAGAGTTGTTTGATTATTTGGTGTAGAAATATAACTCATTTAAATAAGAATGTTCTTAACATTCTTTTTTTTCTAGTATGTTGATTAGAAATTACTGAAGTTTCCAACACACAAAGTAATTTCATCTAGGATATTTCTCTTACATCTAAATAAAGATGTGTAATTTAAAGTTTTTCCTCCTTTTTTTCTGCATTCACTTGTTTGGGGAGTACTTTCTAAGGTAGTAATCCTGCTTGCATCTCAGACATTCCCTTTGTTTTCTGCATTCTTTGGATAAATCTCTTTTAGCTAAAACATTGCTTTGATCCTGTTTCAAACTGTGTTCCCCATTTCATGCTATGTGGACATTTGTGAGGCACTGCAGAATTCAGATCAAAACTGAATTTTTCTGTAGTGTTTTGTTGCCTTGACAGAGCTTCTTTAATCTCGGAAAAATCGTTTTTCCTAGCATTACTGTACATTGGCAAGAACAGAAAAGCTTTGTACAGGACTACTCTTAAAAATGTGTATGTGTCTATACAGAAAGCTTTCCCCATTAATTAATCTCCAGAAACTGTAGCAATGAGTAGTAAGTGCAGCAGTAACTAAGGTAGCATGGCATATGTACTTCCCCGTATGATGTGAAACACCTCCAAGCTATTCCTAGCCAGAAGCATATCATAAACACACATATCAACTCTCTGATAGAAACTTCCAGTTTCCTGTTAATACAGCTAGAGATCATAGAAAAACTGTCCTACTGTATGCTGTGCAACACTGAAAATAACAGCAGAATCTCACCCAGCATCTTATCTGCTGTGTGCACATAACCCTTAGCTCCATGAACTGCTTCACATGATCTGGGAAATAAATACACCTCCTAGTTGGGAAATGCCACCTTCCTCCTCTCCTCTGGAGAGGTTAGTCAAACATACACCAAAGCTTCATAAGAAGCAAGAAATCCAGGAGGCGGTGTGGTCACTTTTTCTCCAGTGGAAATCTAAAGTAGTTACATTGAAATTAGTACTAAGGTCAGAAAACAAACCATTGTCCTGAAAATTCTTGCAGTGAAAGCAAGTCAGAGGAAATATCTTTTCAGAATACCATAAAGGAGAAGGTTGCATGCAGTGCTTGGGTTATTTGAAGAAACTCCATATATCTCTATGGTGGTGAAAGCCTTTTATTATATTAGGCAATAAAGATTTTTGTGCCTTAATCATGCTTTTATACGAGGTTAACCATAGAGATAATCAATGAGACAAGGTTCTTATCTCTTCCCTCGCCCCAGTTTGACAGTTAAACCCTAGTAATAGTTAGAAAAGATTGGAAAAATCATCCCAGAGAAAGAAAAAGTCAAGATATTTTCTACAAACCAAAACCCCTACACGAGTAAAGTTATGACACTTAACAGTTGTATAAAGGAATTCCCTGTTCCTTAAGGAATTTAGCTTTCTGAATATCTCTAAAAATGGGTTAAGAGAAGTGGTGCTTAATCATTATTGTGGCAGCGTTGTGAAGGCTTTCTCCTACAGTTATGCTGGTATATACCAGTCCAGACTGGCACACTGCCATCCCTTCTTACCTTACTCAAGCACTTTTATAGCTATCTACTCAGTTATCTAATTCAGATTTGCATTTGTAATGGCTTCACATAAAACTAGGGCTGTGTAATTATACCTAACTCTATTATGCAGAGGCATTGGTAATCTTTTTTTTTAAAAAAAATTGCTCCTATAAATTTCACACAGACCTTACAAATTTGTCAATTTTGAGTTGTTTCTAAACACTGTCAAAATGACCTTGAATGTCTTCCTAAGGCTGTGCGCAGTGAAAACTTCTATTACTACACTTAAATTTCAGCAGCACATTGAGTAGGGTATAAAAATGCTTTTTAGATCATTTACTAGAGATGGAGATCTGAAACCTCAGACTGGAAGAAAAAATCTAACATGTAGGGTAGAAAGATGTATCCGGCTAGTTTGGACTCAGAATAGAAGTTTACCCCACTGGGAGCAAATGTGCTGCCAGCAAGCCACACATGCATGATAAATGAGACAGTAAAAATGTGCTTATGGAAGTGTGATGACAGTTCTGTGTCCATAAGACATCCATCCCCAAGGTACACTTGTGCATCTGTTATATATTTTGATATTGTTTCTTCTTCAGCTTCAAGTTATTTAAGAAGGTGAGAATCTATGCCCAAAAGGCCATAAAGAGACAAAAGTTAGCAGAGGCCATAAGGCGACAACATGAGTGGCTAGAAAGATTTATCATCAGGAAGAGGAGAGAATATTGTAAAAACCCTAGAAGACTCCGCAGCAGATGTAGGCAGCTCTGCTCTTCACTCTCCCATTACATCAAGGTTGAATTATGTTTTTCTGCTTATTCTGCACCCCCTCCAACTCAGTGCCCAGTGCTCTTCTCAGAGAACAGAGCCTGCTGATTTTCTGAAGTGCAGCAGATTCCTCTCAAATACTGTTTTCTTTTTTTTTCCCCTCGTGATTTCCAAGGATGGTAAAAAAGAAAACAGAGTTTTCTGCAAGAAGTGTAAAGTCTGTATTTTCTCAGCTAGACCATGCAGGTGCAAATGGAGTAGAAGGTCAGGACAAAATGTAGCAAAAGGAAGCTCCAACAACCAAACCACAAAGGAAAGTGTTTCAATACCCTACATGTTATTGTGCAGTACTTCATGCTGGTTATACAAACTTCTCAATTTTAGTGACAAAGCATGAACCTAAAGGGTTACAGCATTCAATGCCCTGCTACTCTTAGGTCAGCCGTGACCTGTTCCTTGCATACAAATGAATGAGTCTCTAGCCCAGTGCCTGGGTTAGCTGTTTTCTCTTTCTGTTTTGAAGATAGTGAATACACAAAGCACAACATCCAGGAACATGCTGTAAAGTTTATATCTGAAGCAACTGGAAAGAAGACCTGGTCTCCAGAGCTTAAACAGAAAGTGCTACAAGAAATAAAAATTTAGATCAAATGACTCAGATGAAAGGACTTCAAAAAAGACAGAGCACATGACAACAAAACAAACGAGTAGCAAAATGACAAAAAAAACATGGAGTGTTTTGCTATGTATAGAGTGGGAAGTTCAGTATATGCTGTTAACCAAGAAAGTTGCTTTGAAGCCCTGTAGTACACTATAAACAATGCTAAAGAGCCATATCCTGCCATGAAGCCAATTTGCATGCAGGGCAGCTCAGAAGCAGGCATTTACAGGAACTCAGAAGGCTAGACTTACCACTACTTCAAAACAGATGCTAGTACAAGGTAAAATTGAACTCATGTACATGATAGGTAGCTGTGCAGGGTCAAAGAATTTATGTATCCATAGGTGGCCCAGATATGACAGCTTTCTTCCACCTTAACTGTTTTTCCTTGCCTCAGTAGTTCATGTGACAAAGTTTCTGTGGCTCCACAGGATCATGCTTATGCTGAGAAAGTTGCACCAGCTTGATCAGGACTAAGATAAACGCTGTCAGTGCTATACAGGATAATTGTGCTGTGCTAAAGAGTCAGACTCATTAAGTCAGTGTATAAACAAGTAAGCTGTTGTTCGTGCTAAATAAAAGCAGCGGAGGTGAAATTACCTTCCTCTCTACAGCCTAGAAGGATAAACTATTTAGCACTAATATTCAAACATTTAGTTTTATGGGAGCTGAAAACTCACAAAAAACCCACAAAACATAACAAAACAAAACAAAACAAAACAAAACCAAACCGAAAAAAGGATGCCTTTTGGCAGCTTTTGTGCTAGATGTGAGCATCAAGGTGTTTTCAAAAAGCTGATACTGGTTTAGGACAGCTTACGTACTATAGCTGCCAAAAGGAAAACACAAAACTTTTCCGCACATTCACTTGCAGATATGGGAAAATAAAATCAAATATAGGTTAAGAACACCCACCAATCTCACCACAGCTGCTTCAACGTCTTAATGCATACCACATTGCCAGTTCATAGGAAAAGAAATTGGCAACTAATTTGTGCAGTATTCACATTTCCTTTCTTATATTTGGCAGGGCTTCTTCTCTCCTGAAAAGCCATAACACTCTATTGTTATGCAGAAGCTGAAAGTATAAACATCAGCCGATTCCTTCATCAGTTAAGAGAAGGCAGCAGAAAACAGTACTGCTAACTGGGAGGTGTAGAGCAAAGAATGATTCAAAGAACGAAACAGTTGGGTTAGTGTGATGTTTATAGGAGGAAGAACTCTCTTATTAACTTAAAAAAAGCTCCTTTTAACATGTGCTTTCTAATAATTTCCTTTCTGACCTAAAATAATCTTCAGAACTGGGCAGACAGTGGCCCACTGAAGAAATCAGATATTTTCAGGTAAATCATATACTTAGTCTACACAGGCATAAAAATATAGCATGTATTTAAACCAACTTCAACATTATTCCTGAGCTAAGTGTCTGATATTCATCACTGTGACAGAAAGATTTGCTTTTAGGGCAGTAAGATTTTATGTGCAGGTGTTACATATTCATTTCATAGTAAGTAAAAATTTACGAAAGCTATCTGTGTCAAAAATACCAGCAGATAGTACAGTGACTCAATTCAATGTGTGCTGACAACTTACATCTAAAATGCTGCACGTACAGATACTAATTTTTCAAAAATGTGGTGTAAGTATTATACCAAGGCCTTTCCATTTCTGTAAGCTAGGAAACACACAGATGGCAATAGGCTTCAGGAAACTACATAACAGTTTTGCAATAATAAAGTGTTAGAGCAGGTTGTGTTGAGAAAAAACATACTTTAGATAAGTCAGCACCAGCTGCCCTGGTCACTTCTGGAACCTGGCAGCCAGATGTCTAAAATTACAGAGACTCAGAGGGTTACCTGGCTTGGGAAGAAAGAATGGGATTACTACAACAAGAAGTAAGCTACTTGTCTTTAGAAAACAAAAGGGCCACGGAGGTGATCAGAGGGCTGAAGGACCTATGCTATGAAGACAAGCTGAGACAGTTGTTCATCCTGGAGAACAGGACACTCCGGGGTGACCTTATAACAGCCTTCCACTACTTAAAGGGGGCCTAGAGGAGAGATAGGGAGGGATTCCTATCAGTGTAGTGATAGGATGAGGGGTAATGGTTTTAAGTTGAAAGAGCGTAGATTTAGATTAGATACTGGCAAAAAATTCTTTACAGTGACGGTGGTGAGGCAGTGGAACAGGTTACCCAGAGAAGTTGTGATTGCCCCATCCCTGGTAGTGTTCAAGACCAGGCTGGATGGGGCCTTGAGCAACCTGCTCTGGTGGGGGGGGTTGGAACTCGGTGATCTTTAAGGTCCTTTCCAACTCTAACATTTCTTTGATTCTACGAAAAAATGGTAAAGACTGGCTTTGTCTGATATGTAAAGTACAGAGAAAGGAGAATTCTTGACTTGTTTTATCTTTTAAGCCTCTTTTAAGCCTATAAGAGGTATAATGGAGATACAAGGGCAACGTAGGATGACGGTGCTTGATTGCCTGGATGGAAGTGTATAGCTTGAAGCTTTGTCCGTTTTTAAATTCCAATCACAATATTCCAACCAGGATCTTCTGGAGAAAGGCAGCCAGTAAGAACTGAATTAACTGTCATTGATAAGCCATCTACAGAACATGACCTTAATGTCTGAATACAGCATTCTGCATGTGTTCTCCCTGCAAAAGTCAGAAAAAAAAACACCCCAAGAAATGAGATTTTTTCTGAATAAGTGAGGAGACAGTCTCAGTCTTGGATATTAACAGGACCAAAAAAAAATGTATTCATGGTGTATCTTGGCTTTCAGCATTTCAAAAGTTTTAGCATAGCATGCATCCACTTCATCTCATATATACCTCCAAGAAAACATCAAAATATTTTACCTAATAGGTGTGAACCTAAACAAGGCAGGGATTTGCAGTCTTATTATGTCAGCAAATTTTCTCTCTCAAGAACTAGAAAAGATGTTTCTCCTCACTCATGGACTAGACTAGGAGGTAAGGTTTTCCCCTACTTTCCTTACAGTTCCTCACAGAGCCACTCAGCAAGTTAGCATAACACTCACACTAACAACAAAAAATGATACATACAGAGCACTTTCTTATTGACACATGCCCATTCTACAGCCATGTTAAGAAAAGTGATTGTCAAGGAAACTCCGTTCTGCTACCTTTTTAACTTATGTGTAACAGGAGATTTGGTGGATCCCAGTGACACACTTGCCATTACATTGCATTAAAAGCAACTCACTGTGATGGAACAGTTTACTGGGAAAAGACAGCTTGTGCTGGATTAGATATTGACCAAGAGTTCTCAAAACACCTTACACGGTTAAGCTGGTGTTGTATCTGCAACTCAGTCCTTATGCCACACTTTTTTCTTGATATGCTCAATAAAAGTTATGCTCAATTTAAGCTTTCTAATAGTGGTCAATGTTCTAGGTGAATCAGATTTCTGAAGATCAAAAGCATTAAAGTTTCATATGAAAAAGCTGAAGTATTTGACAAGAAGGTGCAAAGCAAAATCAGTGTTTTATTTCAAAGAATTAGGTTGTTCATCCTTTCAGTTCCTTTATTTTAGGTTCTCATCTTCATGGCACCATTAAGTAAAACACAAAAATCAAGGCGGCTGAATAAGTTTTGACATAAGGCTGTTCATTGCTTCAAAAAGTTGTATTTGAATTTGAAAAAGTAATTTAGAAAGAAATTGATGACAATGGTTGGTTTAGTTAATAACTGCAGAAAAGATAGCACATGCAGTTACTTTTTTAGAGCTATTTCAAACAGCAGTGGCAACATGCTGATCTCAACGGAATCAAACCATGTTCCCTAGAGAATGTCCCTAGTTTAGGATTTCACCTAGACTTCTAACACGTTGCAAGGTTAAGGACCTGTTCCTTACTGCTCATCCTTTGTGGTGTGTGACTACCCCTTTTCAAATAAACAGTTTGTCTGCTTAAGGACATCCATATACGTTTCTTGTCTGTTTGCTTGTTCAAATGTGGGCATTCTCACGTGATTGCTTAGGACTCTCTACTGAGCTCACAGTAAGTGAAATCTAGTTGAAGCCAAATGATTCCCAATTGAATCAGTTTAACCCAAAGCCATTTGTTTGGTTCTGGCTGACACAGGGTAACAGTCTTTCTTCCTCATGTAATGTTTGAGCAGAGGGAGTGGGGCTGAGAGGAGGAGAAGAAGAAAGTCACAACCTTGTGAGCATTCTCAAAGTGTGAATGTACAATACTATTTTCATCAAACAGCTTATATTTAAAATATAAGGCAGTAACCACAGGGAAAGAAAAAACCCTGTATAATCTCTGTGCTGTTTCCATGAAGATTGACTGTGACTTAAAATAGCTGGAGGTTATTAACACTGTAAATCTTTCTGAAAGAGATTTCAGTTGCATTCAGAAAAATCAGCATATTGTGGATCTGACATAAATTACAGACTTTCAGGCTATGTTAGAATAATTAAATCATTTATTATACCCAAAGTTATAAGATTGACCTTACAAGCCATCCCTTCCTGCACCCCCTTGCTCCCCAAGAAAATCTCTAACCAGTTGATCAAGTCCATCTAATCCTCCAATCTGGCAAACTGATTTTTCTCCTAGGATATTTTGAAGTTATTGGAACATTTTAAATTCAATGCACAAGAATGAATAATTTCTGTGTGGATAATTTTATGGATGAATTAAAATTAATCTGCACTATTTGTAATAATTAGAAAAGCATTGTGACTTTTCACTATAAAAGCATTTCTTATTTTTGCTAAAGGACCTTAACCTGGCCACACTTAAGCTTGAAATTAACTTTGCACCTTTGTTTCCATTGTCTATATTGTTACTCATATATGAGAAAAAAGATTCTCAGAGGAGTCATGGTTGGATGTGTGAATTGGACCCAAACGTTTTTAATGAATGCCACACTTTGACATGTTGAATATACCGATAATGTAAAACTGAAGGAAGGCTCAAAGCTCTGTGGATAAATTATTTCTCTTGCATTAAATTCACAATAATAAATTATTTCTCTGGTTTAAATTTACAATAAACACTGTTACCTTAATGCAAAAATGACTAGATGGTGTGCTGGAGCCTGAGATTAGAATGGTGTAAAAATTCCTTCCGACATGAGATTCTAAGACTCTCCTAATTACATTTTACTCTTCCTCTGTATGATGTTTAGGATATCTGTCCAGGGCATTTTTCTTAAGAGGTATGAATAGAAAAATAAAGATATAATTCACTGCAGGTTCCCCTGTTCCTCTCCACCCCAACTTCTTCAGCCTAAATTGGACTACTCAAACACAATTTTCTAACTAAAATTTTTGTTAAAAAACCCCTCATTTCCAAACACTTTATTGTACAATAAAAGTTATGTGATTTGTATGAAAAAGCATTTGAGGTTTATAACTCAATGTCTCACAAAATATCATTCTAGCAGTACTGAAACATAAGGTGGACTAATAAAATTAATATACTTTTACATTCTATTTTTTTTACTAGTAAATAATAAATGGAATATCTGTCTGGTGATGCCCTCATAGCAGTTTCTAAAGGAGAAGAAACTTTCATTGTGAAGCTGAGTTACTAGAAACTTGAAATGTAATTTAACAATTGACTGAAATGGTTCACAAATTGCTGCAAGTATTTCACAGTAATAAGTTAAAACACACTTAAAAATATTGGTTAAAATCATATTGAAGTTTGATATTTTACTGCACTCTTCAGAATTTACAGAAACACCTAACTTTTGTTACAACCAGTATCCTTATTTCCTATTTTAAAGTTTTCACAAAGGAGAAGACAAACTTGGAATGAAATCAATATAGAGAAATGCATGTAAGGAGAGCTCATGCTAGGTGAACTTGTACGCCAAAAAAATGTTGACACGGACAGAAGTTGGTAAGATTCAAAGTAGAAACAGCTAATAGTAAAATACCACCTCTTAATCCCATCTAAGTCTTCCCCACACCTCTGGGGAGGTAAAAAGAATACAACGTTACATATAAGAATGAATTTTACACACTTCTTGCACAGTATAATTATAGTATTTTGAGAGGTGTGACCTGACTTTACAAGCTGAGTAGTGAGGAGTCATCAGCTGTGTAAACACTAGAGTTAACCTTTTGCTTGGACTCCCACAACTGTTGTTTCTCATCTTTTAATTACATGCTTATTTCTGTTCATTGATTTTCTAAATACAAAGCAGATATAAGGTCTAAACTAGAGGCCTTGTATTAATTAATACTAATATTTTGGGCTGCTGAAAAACTTCTCAATTCTCTTGACTGCTTGTGAATTTACGTTATTTTCCACCATTTTACAGCTAACTCTGAAATCTATCAGATGGCAAAAATCTGGAAAATATAGATGAAAAACAATGAGAGACTTGATGTGTAACAGAAGTAATCAACGTGAATTATCAGAGTCGATAATGCTTCAAAAATCAATAAGAGAAAAATGTTACTCTTTTTAAGTGTCATATTACAACAATGTTTTGCTGAAAACTGTTGTCTGCATCCAATTTAGGAAGGCATCTGCTCATGTTTGCTTAAAACAAAAGGGTGGTTGACTTAATGAATTATTTACAGGCGTGCAATATGGCAACAGTATCATTATGAACTCTCTTCTAAGATCTCCTCTGGCTACTCCTGGCAGGGTGTCAATTTGCTTGTTTTTATGGTAGGTGCATGAAATTATGGAGCTATTCTCTGAAATGAGATTCTGCTATTCTACTTGCTAAATGTTAGCAAAGTCAATGAACAAACCGCATCATTAGCTACATGTCTGGGAAAAGGCTTGTTTCCTGATAAGAGAACAGTATTCACAAACAGTTTTAAACCAAAGTTTCTGCAGTAGATATGTGAAGATTTACCACAAATACGTAGTCTCCTAGAAATACCAAGTTTTAGAAAGTATTCTTGATAGTAACAAAAGCTTGTCAGTAGCTTTTAAGAACAGTCATTTAAATGTGAGGATATTTTTACATGAACTTCCTTTATTTTGGAGCAGCATATTAAGTTCCTATGTGCAAATCACACCAACATAACTGAATTGCAGAAGCCAGGGGAAAAAAACTATTTTCCGTCAAGGATCCAGAAGTACCAGGACTTATTCTGAGCAGCAATGCATGCAACTTTCAAATCACTTGGGCTACTGAAGCATCAAGACCTCAGGTCTACAAAGTTTAGAGGCCATGTCATGATTTCATTCCAAAAAATAAGGTAGAGAAAAAAGGGCTTAATGAAAATATCCCACACTAGCATGAACCCAACAAGCAGTTACTAATAGATAAGTATAAGAATAGAAGAGAAAAATCAAGTGGGGAATCCCCAAAGCTCTGCTCCCAGCCTCGTACTATTTCAGTTACTAATGACCTAAATAATGGAGTGGGGCATAATTAGTACATCTGAAGATGACACCAGGCTAAATGCAGTTGCAAGTGCTGGAGGGCAACTTTAGAATGCAAAATGATCTTGACAAACTGGATAAATAGCCAGGGGGTGGAAAAAAAAAAAAAAAGAAAGAAAGAAGAGAAGGATTACAGAACATTATTCTTGTCCTTTGGTAGCAACAATCAGTCACTCAAATGTGGGACAAGGAACAACTGCTCAGTGGCAGTACTGCACAAAAGGATCTGCAGGTTATGCTTAATCATAAGTAAAACATGAATTTGTAGTGATCTGTCAGCGCAAGAAAGACACTTAAATCACCAGGATGCACAAACTGTAGCAGGACTATAGATAACCGAAGTAACACCTCCACTCAGTGCTGCTACTGTCTTAGCTCTGCTTTCCTCACTCTGGGAAGGACGTTTTTTCTAACCTGTCTCCCACTGGTCTCTCTGCAAGAGAAGTCTGAAAAACATGGCTCACAAAGACTGAACTCAGCGTCTTGCTTTATCCTGAGGAACAACAGATGAATAATGAGAGGCCAAAACTTGAACACTTGGACACTGAATCATTTCCATGCACATAAGTAATCTAGTTTAAAATTGATATTCCATCTATTCAGTTAATGTCAACAATTTCTGTGGTAATTCTTGACTTATTAGTTACCAGATTCAAAATAAGCATGCATTATAACAGATGTATAATTGAACTTCTTACTTAGGCAGTCATCTGAGGAGATAACAGGCTAGAGACTGCCAAAACCTAGTGTTTATATTGTACTTAGTACATTTTACATAAAAAATAAACACTGACAATCAAAAAGTTACTTTGCTCCTTCGTTGGTAAAGCTGTAAATCATCTCTCCTTAACAGCTGCTTTGCAGCAAGATACCTCAGAGAGGGAAAAAAATAAAATAAAAAAAATAAAGCAGGTGAGAGAAAAAAAGTGTGAAGAAGCCTCAACTATTTTGTAAGCTTAGAGAGCAAGGAAGCCATATTGTCTTCAAGTGCACCTGTTTGTAATTGTTTTAATAAACACTGTGGTTTTACAAATTACCTTTGTATGTCCAGCTGGGGTGATAAATTGATGTTCCCTATTAACACAGACCTCATTCATCTCATTTGTGCTCCATGTCAATTGTTTTCTGACCCAAGCATTATGCCTGTATCTCTTTAGTTTAAATCTTTTGGGGACTATAGTATTTCCCAAGCAGCTCTAAAGTCACATGGAAAAGATTTCAGGGATGCTATCTGCTCATTGTATAATTGGTTAATCTGGGCAGGTTCTGGATGACATTGTGTTCTCTGTGCTGAGGTCTTTTGTCTGCAGAGACAAGGACAGGAAAGCTAGTACTTGTGTGTGTCTGGCATCCAGAATGAACCACTTTCTCTGCATTTATTAGACCCCGGTAACGTACTGTGAGAGAAACTGCAACTGCACTTTTCCTTTGGGGGACAAAAACCTGTCAATTTGACAAGTCTATGGTCAGTTTGAACAACATACAAGTAAATGGGTATTTTTCAGAGCTATGAGAGGGCTTTAATTCTTTTAAATGAGGCAGAGCTGAGAAGCTGCAGCGGAATATCCCAAAACACCTGGCTAGCTCTTATTACAGACTCCAAAGAATGAGCTTTAATGTCTATGTGCAGGGCTGATCCTAGGAAGGTCCTTATTCTGTACTTTTGAAAAAAAATTTCTTCTCATACCCTTTAATCTTCCTTTATCTGATTTAAAGAGAAGACATTCCACTGCTAATATTTGTAACTTAAAAATTAACCAAATACATGTTTTAATTGTATAGTATGTTTTAACTTTACAGTACATTTACCACTGTGGTATTTCCATTATGTTAAAAAAACTATTTGAGCATAAACAGTCAGAGGCTTTTTAGGTTCACAAAGTAGCGATGAGGCCAACTCTGTTGTTTAGTTGTATTTCAGTACAAAGCAGGAAGGAGTTCAGAACACTTATAAACATAACATGTAATTTCAGTTAATTTCCCCAGCTCATAGAGATGTGGTCCCATTTAGCATGGCTGATAGTGTCAGTTTGTGACAAGAGTAGGTAGATTGTATGTTGGACCCAATTTATTAAGTGGGAGTCTAGCCCATGCAGCCTTCAGCAGTTCCAGACCTTTTGCTTAGCTTCAGACAGTGTAATCAGTCTTCCACTTACAACAGCACTAAACTTCTTGTTTGAAAAATGCATTGTATTTGCGAAGAGAGAGGAATAAAACTCTTTAAGAATAACAAATTAAATTATCTTTACAGTCAGAGTACAGCCCTGCACTCCTGTGTTGTTGTAATCTTGATCTGTCTTCAGCAAAGAATTGTACTCTTCTAACAGTGTGCTTGTCTACACCGCTGAGATCCCAGGATGACCATCAAGGTAAGTAATATGAACATCAGGGGGTATCTGACAGGGGTACCTGGGGTATGTGACAGGACATTAACTACTCAGTAGGTTGGTGTTATTGCTTTCCCAGGGTTCAGCAAGGCTTTGCAGTCCCAGAGATGCCACCACTGCCTGCCTCTAGTGACCACTTTACTCCCTTTGCACTCTTGACAGCTGTACTTCAGCAGTGTCCCTAGCCAACACTTCTGATGTCATTATTTATCTGCTCACATATATGGCACTATGTCAGAGAACAAATGTTGAAGTCTTTCAGACTGTTTCGTTAAGTGTATGCTGTTCATTCATGAATATGCTTTCATAACTTGATCTTCTTAAACAGGCAAAATGAATACAGCTTTTATGTGAGGCTGGATATAATATATCCTGTGGCTCTGTATATTTTCATCTTATAGCACAATGTCTGTCTTTAAGCTGTTTTTTTCCCCCCTCCCTCCCCCCACTCTCCAGCTCCTATTTTGAAATCTCCACAGTAAGACAGAACATTTGATGTCTTGAAGAAGCTGAATGGCCTGAAGGTTATATCGGAAGGAAACATTAGAATATCAAATCCAGTGCTTTCTTAAATAAATTTAAATCTTGCATGCTGCTGTCTCAGGCACTTACTCCCAGGATGTGTGATCTGTGGCACCAGTGCAGTGGTTCCAGAGGGCAGGGGAGTTTTGGGAGGTGAGGTGGAGATGGTGCCTCTGCACAAGCCTGGCTCAGCCAGCACCATGCATGCTGCTGCCTGGTTGCTGGTGGAAGCTTCCAGCACCTTGCAGACCCCTCTGTTACCACTGCCACTGCACTCTGCCCTGGTGCAAGAAGTCCCATCTGGAATTGGGGAATTTCACTTAAACTAGTGCCAAACAAACTTCTGGCCACTGATTCAGGTGTTGGGGGAAAAACTACATCTGTTTTTAGATGGATAGACAGGATTTACACACACACTCTGAGGTGAACACCAGTCTCCCCTATTCCAACTCTCAGGTATCTTTGTTTTCACAAGTTGCAGGTTGCCCGTGGCCACAGTCCCTCTCCTAGCATGTGTGTCTTATGGCTGCTGTCATACCCCATTGCCACGTTATGCCCTCACTAAAGTGCATCTTCAGCCCCAGCAGCTGGGGCCTTTCTTAAACATGTCTTATCAGGGTCTGCCTGTGCTCCTCTAGCTCATACAGTCAAGGCTTAGGATGGGTTTTCTTTCCAGTGTTGTTTCTGTCGGTGTCAGTGGTGGCTGCAGTCAACTGCCATGGGCCAATGTGTGTCCATAGCCTCTTCCCACACCACGCACTGGTGCAGTCCCCACCACTTAAACCCTGTTGCTCCTATAGGTTGCTTCCTCCCTGCCTTGCAGAAATGTGTCTTGCCTTATGTCAGGAGAAAAAAAAGAAAAAACAGGGATGATTTAATCACTTATCAGGCCTGTTCTCTGTTTTCTGTCTGTGTTTCCTGGATGACCTTGCAATGGTGGCTGAGGGACTCCCTGGCCAAGGTTCTTGCATTGCAATACAGCTTCCTGGCAAATAAAAAAATCTGTGCTTCCCTGTATCACACAGGTGTTTTGAAGATGAGTGCACTCATGAGGACCTCTGACACAAGGCCAGGTTGGTATGGGGAGGATGGCTGATTGCTGCTGCTCATCCCCATGGGAGAAGGCAGGGATCCCCTGCATGAAAGTCCCTTGCACAAATCATAGAACTGCCATAAAACCAGGGGGTGGACTCCTCCTTTGCAAACTGAAACCAGCCCAAACAAATGTTGTCAAATTTCTATGTGCTATTAATTGTGCCATTAGTAATTTCTCTGAAGTCTTCAGGAAAGTACATTGGAGAGACTGCCATAACCCCGAGCTGTCTTTTGTCAGGGTATTATTTTGACCTAATGTTGCTAAATTGCTAACAGCAGCGGATGGTTTGACCACTGGTTTTGTATTTATTAAGTTTGTAAGCTCAGAAGCTGCAGATACAACCAGGTCCCAAAGATGCAGGACCAAATGAGGACACATTATCATCAATAAAAAAAATGTGAAGGGAAATAATTATATCATGGATGCAAAGAAAGTTGTTAATAAAGCACAAGAAAATTGCAAAGCAAACTTTTCTATGCTTTACATGTGCTTCTGCACAGAACTATATGATAATTAAAAAAATTGTTAAATTATGCATCTCTAGATGCTAATGCCCCTCAGCTGACCTGATAATTGCTTGTAGATGTCATTTAAGGAGTGGATTTTGTGAAGCCAACTGAAAAGTAAAAGAAGTTCAGAGTATTTGTGTGACATGGAGATGAAGCTAGAGAAAATATGAAGTTGTTTGTGGCATATGACTGAGAATGACGGATCGCAGCGGAGGAGTGTAATAAAAGATAGGTGGTAGGAAATAAGGGAGTGTAAGTATCAGAGAGGAAATTCTAGGAATTAAAGAGCGCAAGTAGGAGAAGTTATAACAATTAGTGTGGAAGAACATCTGGCACCACTTAGGAAATTTCTGTGAATAAGACGCTACATGCCAAATATGTTGTCAGCTAAATATCACAAAAATTTGAAAAAGTCATCTACCTCCTGAATTAAACACAAGTCATTTATTATGTGTGTTTGATCTCAGCTTCAAAATGTGTGGGGATGTTTTCATTAATAGTGTTCTCAGAAATAGTGTACTATTTCTATTCTTTAGTTGAATATTTGAGAGAAAATATCTTCTGAGATGCATGCATAACAAAATCATTTTCACAAAGCTTACCAGACTGACATTAGCTTTCTACAAATATTTTACCAGAAATATCTACCGCACGTGTATATGCACAGTCTGCTTGCAAAGGAGGTCTGGTCTTTGTCATGCCTTTCTGAAATGCAGATACAAAAATACTTGAATAATAGATCAGTTCTTGTAATTTTGAAAATCTGAAATTGTCATAGAAATAATAAATCATTTCAGTATGCCCACAGATGTTACCAGGATGCCTTCTCTGCCATTGTTTTAATGTGAACTATTATTTCCTATATTTTATCTGAATCCAGACCATGATAAAAGCAAAAAGGAAATGAAAGATGAGGCTGATAGACGAGGCACGTATCCTCAAATGTTGTTTTTTAAGAAAGAAGGGTGCTCAATTTATGGACAAAATTCTATTATGCAAGAAATGTTTTGGCACCATAATTATTGTATAATCACTACTGCATTTCTAAAATTTCTTGTAATCCCTTTTGTTATCTTAAGCCATTATATAATATAACATATAATCTATGAAATAAAAATTAATTAAGTAGAAATTGTCCTATGTGTTTGAAAGAAATGAAGGAGAGGGAGATAGGGCTCAAGAAAGGAATTGCTGGTAGTGACAAAAATCTTTCAAGTTTTTATTCCCAGTGATAACTGAATGTAAATGCATCTGCAACTTAAAATGCAGTGTTGAAGCTTTTAAATAATGTACTGCCCAGATACCAGTACAGCAGATATCGTATAGGCTGTTAAGATTTTATTACTTTTACATTATAGCAATAATAATTTTGTCAGATTCCAAGATCCTGTTTCACATATTTGTCCTCCAAATGTGCCTTTTAATAAGACTGCTTACAGAACCAGATAGTATTCACAGAGTACATCAGATCCAGCCTCCTGTACTAAAGTAAATATGCCACACGAATACTAATTATTAGTACACAGCAATTATAAAAGTCTATTGCAGAATAATGTACATCATGCATTCTGCTCCTACTGTGATGAAGGCCATATCCAGTGAGAGAAATAACTGTTCAGACATTCTCAGAAGTTGACAAATTAAAAAATAGTCCTTCAAAATTGTTAAATTACATTTAATCTGTGACAATATTCAGAACACAGAAGCTTACTTCCATGAGCTAATATACTGTACCTACTAAACTAGTATCAAAGAATGGAGCTACACTGCCTGGAGTCCAGCTAAGAATGTGTTACATTAATCAGCCCTGTAGCCAAAGTGCCATACAGTGCTGTTGCAGGTTAGTCCTGAGATAAATAGAAATGTGGTCTGTGTAAATGGCACTGCTTAAAGAAGTGCTCTTGCCATGTTGAATACATTGCTTTTCAGGGAAATAGAGTGGTCAGGTGTGACATCAGGGTTATTAGCCCCTCTCAGGAACAGCTAAGTTAACAGTGAGAAAAATTCTTTATAATGATATAGTACAAACATAATTCCCCATGGTTTGCAGTCAGGCTGCTCATGTAAAATATATTTTATATATAACAAAGGTTATAAAGCTTTATCCCAAGAATGCTAACGTGTTAATAGTAATGGAATATTTCACTTAAATGTCAAAAATAATTAATAACATGAAATTGTCTATTGAGGTAAAGAAATGCAAGTGATAGCGGTTGACTTAGATACCTGTTTTCTGTCCTGTTACCAAATGCTGATACTCTCAAAGGAATCATTGTAGCAAATGGTGTAAGAAAAATCAATATGTCCAAATCAGAGACAAGACTGGTACCCAGAGGCTGATGAAATATCTTTATATCAATAACTTCTCACAATAGATACCAGTGAATACAGGATTATTCTGATGAAGTCATCAGGTAATATCAAGGCTTTATCTAGGCTTCAATAGTCAAGAACAGGATAGACAACGATATATCATCATAAAAATTATGGCCTGTGTTCTGTTCAGAAAAGGCATGCACCAGCCGACAGATATTAGTAGAACTAAATACAAGAGCATGACCTTGTATTTGTGGCTGTGGAGTAAAGAGGAGAGTGATGAAAAAATATGTCTTACAAGAAAGTAAGAATAAGGTCTTGCTCTTGAGATGTAAAGATATGAATTTTTGACATCCTGCTCCATCCTTTCTGATAATATGGAACAAAAAAACACCTTTCCATTTCTTTCAGGAGGAAAATAGAGTGTTCTTTCTAAATTTCAGGTCAACAGATCGTAAAAATTCACAGTGGACCAGACATTGTGACATAGAGACTAGTCATGTCAGTCTTTGGTCAGGTTTTGTTACAACATGTTCCATTGCACTTCTCCATTTTGGAGAATCAAGACAGGCATAGTGAAGTTTTGAGGATTCTGCTCAGTGGAAAGTTTCCACAGCATTCTATGTCCTATGGTCCTGGTGATACAATTTACAGTTGAGGTGAATTATTTCATTGACAATTTTTTCATGTTTTGAAGACCAGAAAAGTCAATTGGGATAGCTCGGTCTGAGTCTGATAGTTAAAGCTATTACAAACTTTTTGATTGTTCCACAAGTTGGTGAAGGATTTTTATTCTGACAATTTTGTGTGAATTAGCAATAACATATAGATGTAAAAAAAAAAAAAAAAAATTCCTTAAAATGGTTTCACTATGCTATAACTGTGAGACAGTTTTGCTCCTTCAAGATTTCCAGGCCAGTGTTGCAAACTCAAGAGGTTCAAATACTTAAAGAAAAATATGGTTATATTTATTTTAACTTCAACCAATCTCATAGTCACCAAATACATTATGTTTCTATCTCAAAAGGATCAAAGTAGACATTACCATATTTTTGTTTATTTCCTGAACTACAGAACTATGAATCTTCCCTGATCCCAAAAGCCTATAAGGAAAAGCAAAACAAGAGCTTGTTTTGATGTTCTTCCTTCCTACAACTTCTTTGGAGATATTTAAAACCCGTCTGGGTATGGTCCTGGGCAACCTGTTCTAGCTGACTCTGGTTGAGCAGGGGGGGTTGAACCAAATAGCTTCAACTATTGTGTGATTCTGTAACTTCAGAGCATGGGTCACTTGATGGAATACCTAAGTGATAAAGACCATGCAGCTATTGCACAGAAAAGAGTCCATGTGGAGAAGACATGCCAGCAAAATGCTGTCACTTCTACAGGGGCAGAAAGATCAGCAAGTTGTGACCAGCTGTGTCATAATACAGCAGACTAACCATGGGTAGAACAGGACTACTCTAGACAAGTTGTGTAATGTCTATCAGCCAGAGTTGGGTTTTTTTTTTTTTGTTTGTTTGCTTTCTAAAGATGTTTTGTGTATTTTTTCTCTTCCATTCTGTGCCATGAAGGCTGCTACATTATTACAACCTGATGTTAAGGGTGATAGGAGAAACACATGACCCATAAGAGAGCTGTTGGGGTGGAAGCAAGAATTTTCAGTGATGGTAAGTTCCACAATGTTGCAGCTTTTATCTGCCCTCTTCGACTGCCTAATTTTCCCTGAAAAGGTTACACATACTAGCTTTCTCTCTCTCATTTTATTTTCCCATTTGTTTACGTGGAATTTGAAAAAGCACTTTGCTGCTTGTGACTGTTAAACAAATCAATCAATAACAAATGGCCTCAATAATCAGTATGTTTTTTTAAAAAAAGAATTAATACCTTTTTCAGTTCAGAGTATCATAATCCATATCATACCTTGATACAACAGTGTGTAATCACAGGGAAAAATCTTGATCACTTTGTATTTCTGAATTTGCTGCAGTTTCTCATGTCATTGGCATGCCCCAATTATGACAGGTATTTGAGGTGGGAGATATATGTTCATCCCCTCTTCCTCTTGCAAGCAAAACTAGAACATGCTACAGTATTAATGAATGTATTTGTGCTTCAAATTCTTCTCTTCATGGAACTGGGAATTTTGAACATCAAAAAAATAATTGCGTTGTTCCCTCAGATTAGGTCTGTGTCTTTGAAATACACTGTGTTAGAATGTTAATTGAGTTTGACATAAGCATGGATATAAAATGCATCATGCCACTCAACTTACCAGCAGTGAAACTGATTACCAATTATAATCATTCTCTGCATGGTGACAGCATACCAAGATGGAGATGTTGAATATTTCAGTTTGCAATATTATCTGGGTTGTTTAAAGTACTGACTACGTGTCCTGAAACCAATAGAGGTAATTGGTATGCATGTAAGAGCTGGCAGGCTGAGCACATCACTTATTTATAGAGTCTTTTGATGTAACTCTGAGGAAAAAAAAAATGTTAATAAAACATGGTTCAAAGGAAAATTTACACTCACCATTATAATATGACATAAAGTACAAATTATTGTACCTAAATAACTGTTTTCTAGTGAATAGTGTTCCTTTATCCTTTTATTGAACTAGCCCACTGAAACCTAACAGAAGGGGGAAGGGGAACACAAAGAACAAGAAGGGTATTAAGTCTTTCCATTTTGTGATGCAGCTATCTGGAAATTAAGATACATACACGAGACAGAGAGTGGAAAATCACTGGGTATGTCATTGCTTTCATAACCTTCTTATTTGCTCCACAAATTGGTTTATGGTCCTCTTAGGGCACATTGATAAACAAACTCCATGTCAACAATTGATGTGAAGCTTGAAATGGACCAGAAAACAGGATATAGAAAGTAACACCATGACCTTAGTTGAAAGGCAACAAGCCAGTTAAATTAGCCTTCACATAAGTCCTTCTATTGCTAGGACACCAGCAATCCTAACTTCTCTTCAAACAGGAAGGCAAATGTAAAATCTTAAGATAATATTTACAGAATGCTTTGCTTTTGTCAGAGCTGGTTGTAAACCTTATGGGGTCTATGCAGAATCAAACTTTGTACCAGAGGCAAGAAAAACATAGAGCTTTTGGCCACCAAATAAGAAGTGAAAAGAGATGCAATTAGCAAACAGAATTAGCAAATGATGGTAAAAAGCAGTTTCATTCAATTCAGAATTTGTTTTTTATGGAGCCAGGGAAATCTTTGGAGACAAAGGAAAAAAAGAAGGGTTAGAGAGTCCAGGCTACCTCATGGGGGTTAAATATTAAAATATTATATAATGTTTACTGAGAAATCCCACTTAATCTTGTCATTAATGACTGAATTGTTATGTTCATGCGTTAGTGGTGGCAAATTAAAGTCGACCAAGCACTGATGAATGTCATTTCCATAAACACAGCCATCTGCATTTCCTGCTTTTAAATGCTTCACTGTGCAACCTCAGTGCTCTGAGCATGCATTTTTAAGGAACTGTTAGCATTTCATGTAAGGTCAATAGCAAATTAGTGATGCCTTTTGTTCTTTAATTTTTGCCCTGTGATGCCTCTCCATCATGACAATGAAAACTCCCCACAAGCCCAGAGTAATATCTCACTAACGTCTCCCCAAAACCCCTTAGCCCCTCACTGATCTTGCTTTACAGAGAAGCAGATGCCAGTAAAAATAATTAAAAGCTAAACAATGAATGAATTCCTAATAGTGAGTTCCACACCCAGGTAGTCACATTAATGTAATTTAAAGACTTCAGTTTTATGTGACATGGAAGGCTACATCTGTCCATCAAATATACTTGTTGATCTTTTGGTTTGTGTGCTGAGCTGCAATTGTGAAGATCCTTCTGATTTCTTTTTGGCTCTGTGGCATACCTTGGATCACTTTTCAACTCCACTTTAAGAACTAAAGTGGTTGGAATGAAATGCTTGTTTACAAGCAAATCTTCTTGAGACTATGATTTTGCTAAAGCAATATTTAATTACTTTTAACATATTTGAATGATTAGAGCATGAAGAGAAAAATGGCAGTGAAATGTGGGTACGGCCAAATTCCCTGCGAGTTGACTGCTACCAAGATTGTAAATCCTGAAGAAAATACCCTGGACTTGAGGAAAAAAATAATCTGCTAAACAGTACATGTTGCTGGGCTAACTAAATTCGTGTTTTATTCATAAAACACATAATAAAGTGCTTGAAAGAGGAGCATTATTTCCCTTGTGCCAAAGTCCTCAATAAATGTCAAGACAAAAGAGAAAGATTGCACTTACACCTTTTCTCCAAAAAGCCTTTTGGAACTGTATTGCAAGATCAAGTGAAGTCCAAGCACACTGCCAATAAAGAAATTCACATGTGGAGTTAGGGCCTCTTAACAGTGTAAGCCTATGGAATCCTTCAGACAAGTGAATGATCAGCCTGTTTGCACCCAAACTACATCTGTAAAGCCAGCCTTGGCAGGGAAAGCTCTAGTCAGCCAACTGACAGGTCAACTTTTCCCAAAGGCTCTTGCAAAAGAGAAAGGTGAGTACTGATCATCTCTCTCTGAGAGATGTACTGAGTGATGAGATGAGCCCAAAGGCTTTGTAGGAGATGAGAGATGAGTAGGAGATGTAGATGAGTACTGATCAACCAACAGGACCTAGATGTGTATATACCAGCAGCTACTGAAGGAGTTAGTTGTGGAGGGAAGACTTGATTTGGTGCTGGACCTTCAAAGTTAGGCCACTGCTTAATTCAGCATCTGTAATTGTGAGTCTCAAAACTTATGAGTTACAGCATTGATTGTTAATAATTGAAATTATTAAATTCAGAGGCAAAACTCACATCAGTCTCTATGAGAAGGGAAATTAGATACACTGTTAGTGCCTGTAAATGATACTCATTTGGTACAGGTACATTAGTACTCATTAGTAACAGGTACAGCTGTAAAAAAAAAGCTCAGAGAGCTTTCGTGTACCATAATGTAAAATTACTTTTGCAGTTGTTTTCTAGTACTCTTAACACGACTTACTTTTTATGACACAAGTGAGGGTGAGAACATGTCCCTGTTCACTCAGCCAACTTTTTCCCCCCAGTCTGACTGCCTATTTTTCACCGAGACCCTAACTCAAGCCCATCACTGTGGTTTCAACACTACCTGCTCAAAGCATACTCTAATGTCAGCAGAATCTGTTGCAACAACCCAGTACTCCAAGCCAGCTAGGGGCATGTGAGCTTTGATGTCAAAGCAGAGATGTTTTATGAGGAGGTGTCGGAGTCTCAACAGCTTGATGATAGGTCTGGCACAGAGCCTGCAGACTTGGTGTGGCCCAGAGTTGCAGCCCACCGCAGCCATTTCCAGGTGCAGAGGCAGAGCAGTTGACCTCTGCCTGAGATCTAGAACCAGTCGAGTCCAGCGCAGCCTTTTCATGGGCGCCAAGTTACAAGGCTGGAACTATTCCTTGAGTTTCATCAAGGATGCAGCTGTCAGGAGGGGAAAATTAGGTTGATTTACCCTCAGAGAATGCTAGACTAATTCAGGAAATGCACACAAAGGACATGAGAAACAAACATCAATTAGAAGAAGAAACATGAAAAATATCTTTCAGCATCTGCCCTGCCCTTTATTATTATTCCAAGTGCATTCAACCAATCATCCTCTCAGCCTGCTTCATTATTAGCAAATTGTAAAATAAATACTGAGTATTTTTATCTTCCCATTAGCAATGCTGAATCTCATTTCCTTGGCAGGAAGATTTCCATGACTGGCAAAAAGGGAAATATCCTGTGGTGGTCAACTCCTTCACAAAAGATGTCTTTGAAAGAAATAACTTAGAGCACAATTTGGTCCTTTTTGATTTGTAGAAAAAGAAAGATGCTAATTAAATGACAGCAGCATCTTTACTAGGGCATGAAGTTTTGAGCTGATTATTGAAAAAAACACAACAAAATATTTAAGGAAGAACCATAACCATGGAAGTAAAGAAAAGAGGAAGAAAACACAGGCAGAAAGAGCTTGTTTGGTTTAAGGTTTGAAGTGTGACGACCACAGTTATTAGCATATTAATATTGAATACCACTGTGGTTTCAGAGGCTGCATATTATGCAGGAAAGAAACAGGTTTCTCAATATTTTTTCTCACTATTTGATTTCCAGGTAATGCAGAGTACATGTCAGGTATCAAGAAATCAGAGGTGATGCCTGCAGAGCTCCTGCAGAGAGGAGCGGCCGTGGGCACGAGGTTCCCCAGCTCTGCCCCTGCGCTCCGCAGGCCGCTGGCATACGGAGGGCCCGTGCCCAAGGGCTGGCGGCAGGGTGGCATGTTGCAGGCCTGCTGCCCGTGTAGCCAGGAAGTTTATTTTCTTCCCTTTCACGTGAACTTCTAATGCTCTGGAAAACACAATGCAGGCAAAGTGGGAAAGCTGAAGAAATTTGTCTCTGTATAAATGTATCTAATTAGTGGACACTGGCCACTCTCCACCCCATGTCCAGCTGGGTCCCTCACCTACTTCAGGCGTTTTTTCTGTATAGGCAATTGAGAAAGGAGAGTCCAGGTGTCAGAAAAAGAGAGAAACAAACACAAAAAGTGAATAATGGACAATTTTCAGAAACTTGATTCACCTTCTGAGTGCTCGTGCTCAGACTAGCGACTAGTTCCTGTTGGATGGCAGCTCCCTGTATGGACTGCTTACCTCTGACAAAAAGCTTCATGAGAAGAACCCTGTGGTAGCCATCTTCTTCTGACACATCAGCTAATTTTTCTGTTGTCCCGTGGATTGTATTTACCTTCAGAACCAGTATAAATAGATTTCTGAGTACGCTTTTAGGTTTAGGTGTTGCCGTTGTAATGTCTTCTCTGCTGGCGATACAGATCTGTGTTTGCTTGCCGAAGTTTTGAGTTTTTTTTTCACCACTGAGATGTTATAAACAGAGCAGGCAAAATAAAACAGGCAACTGGCACCCCTGTGTAAGCAATTTAACCACAGATAAGAAAATGATGTATTCTAGTCTATTCCATTCCATAAACTGAAAATAAAAATAATAATGAAGTGGTCTGTAATAAAAAAGAAACAAATTACAAATATTAAACTATTGATTTTGAAGGACTGTAATTTTAGAGAGGTACTTTCAATTCTGTCAGCATTATAGATCCTGAAAATGAATAGATTCTGTTTCAGGGACACTGCCTTCCAAAAAACCACCTCTCATTATTTGCAATGTTTTGAATAAAAACTAAGGTAGCACAAATGTTTAAACAGATGGCTCAATGATATGCCTTTTTTCTTTACTAATCATAGTTATTAAAGCAATCACTTTATTTTTTATTGTGTTTTAAATGGGCATAGAAAATTTGAGTCTGATAATGACCTTTGTACATCATGCCGCAAATTGATTTTGATGACCTTTCACTCTCAGATAATTAGGCTTCATGCACATTCATCTTGTTCTCGCTGCACAGAGACTGCCTACTGCACTGAGCCCTGCAAATTCCACCCTTTCCAGTGTGTTGTCTCTCACCCTCCATCACTGATTTTTTGCTGTTGGAGAACTTAGTGGCTTTTGTGTAAAAATTGGAACTGCAATTTAGCTTCCTTTTAAAAGTTAAGACTTGTGCAGTGCCAGATTTAGGGTGAAAATAGCTTTTTCTTTTTCATAATGGAAGTTCAAAAAAATCAATTGTCAAATAGTCTTCTACTTGTTGCTGTGCCAACTTCAGGTTTATTTTCCCTTCAGAACTAAATCTAATTTAGATTGTTTGGTGATTCATCTTAAATTCTCATTCAGTCCTCCACAAATTTCATGTGCATAACATCATGGTTACCAAAGAAATTACTGGAATACCCTAGGAGTGGCCGATTTCCAGCACGAAAAAAACCCCACCCAAGTGTAGTGACTGAAGGACAAAAATGCAGCATACAGACAGAACACATGAGTGTAGATGTCTCTAATTTCCTTAGATATCAGCTGCTCTAAAAGTAAATGTCGTACTGAAAATTGCACCTGTTACACCAAGATACACTATCAGTGTATTCTCAACATATTCTTTGAGTGATCAGAAACTTTCTGAATGTGAACTGGTAAAATTCACACACTTGAAATGCAGACATACTGAAAGCTAAAATATATTAAGTCTTTCAGTAAGAATGATAAGAGAATTAGAAGCCTCATATCAGGCTGAAGGAAATTACTTAGTCCTAAACATGGTATTCTAAGCAGGATTCTTTCGCTCTTTTGAAAACAAAAGTTGGTCCTATATTTCAAGTCCAACAAGTTAATACAGGTAACAGATGTAATAGGATGAGTTGTTTCTATATTAATAAAAATCAGCAAGTCAGTCCTGCAACAGTAAGGCACTATGCGGACAAATCACCCAATGAATCCATATTGCCTCTTTGTATGTTTGTGTTAAGGGCCTGAATAGAGGACAAGGGTCTGCAGTGCGAGATTTCTGCAACCAAAGTTAAAGGTGAAGCCTTTTAATCCAACCTGTCACAAGCAAGTTGATATGCATGTGCAAATGAAGACCAAAAAAAAAAAAGAAAAGAAAAGAAAAAAGTAGGCCAAATATTAAGGATTAAGGAACACTGTTGTTTTGTAAAAGGCTAGCGAGTTTTAGCTCCCTGTAAAGAAAGACAGTATTGTTTCTTTTGACATGCTCTGATGTCAACCCAGGCAAGTTCTATTAACTTCACTCCAATGAGATAAGAAGATCTGTGTATTTCTGTGAGGAAAAGGAAACTAGAGCACAATATGAAGGTCTCAGAGGGTAAGAAGAACCTTAAAAACAGCCAGGCTTAACAGAACATTCATGCTGAGATATTTTTATTATTAATGTTATTATTGTATTTTTCAGCAAAGAAAAACTCGAAGAGGGGAAAAAGTCTGGAACATAGTTGGAAACTGTGTACTATCATATGAGCAGGATGGAAAAGAGCTTTCTATGTTTCTTGCTGCGTAAGATCCACAAGGGCAAGGACTTTGTGTTCTCCTTTATTCTGTACAGCTCTCAGCACAGTGTCAGTTCTTAATAAATAATAAATAAAATAATGACTTGGAGAACATATAAAAAGATGAGTGGGGAGGACATACTAAATTATTCATAAATGTTCCCAAGAATGTCACTTTCCAATTAAAGTGTCATCTTATCGTCTGTGTGGGTGAGACAACAACCTTCATCTCACACAAATGTGACAGCACTAAGAGCAAAAAGATTTTGTTATATATTAGTACCTGGGATGTGGTAAAACATCTAGAACAAGTTTTCAGGAGTGCAGTTTTACTATAATTGTCTTTGCTATACCACTGAGATTCCAGTCTTTTTTTTTTAATTTTTTTAATATGAGGCACATGGACTATAAACTACTAAACTATAAAATACTTGATAGTTCTTGCATGAGTTATCTCACTGCACAGTGCAGACTTCCATAAAGCCACTGTCATGCCTCTCCTGCCTCAGACATGACCCCTAACACCAGCATAAACTACACACCAAGGGACTGTACTCTGCATCTCTCCCTCTGTTCAGTGCTTTCCTTAGATCCTACAAAGGCAGCAAGCAATAGAGTGAGAAGGGAGGAAAAGCAGGTGAAACACATATCTGTTCTTCCGACTCTGAGGAAATTGTTCAGAGCTTTATGTTATTGCTCTTCTCCAGTGGTTCTTTTCTAAGTCATGCAGCATTTAGTGTGGTTCTCATAATTACAGCACTGGGAGCCATGAAGCAGTATTACAATAAACAGCGAGATTCATTGCAATAAATAATGAGTTTCTACCTATCAGAGCCACAAAATTTGAAACCCTAAACTCTAGAAGTCTCAAATGCAGAAAACAAAACCAAGCAGCTTGAAATGCATATTGTTATATCTCATGATTCCTAAACACATTTCACCTGCACAAAGACAAGATGTAGCTTGGGCTGCCAGTATTTAGGGAAGATTTCCAAGGCTGGATGACTGTGGACAAAATTATCTTTTTTAATTTTTGCCCCTTGGTTTGTACATTTGGACTATGGTATGAAATTTCCTAAAAGTAATGCTGCTCTCATTTGAATGTACTCTCCCCCATTACAAAGTTACATTGTCTGTATGGAACTGATTATTTCGTTATATAAATAATGATATATATAAAAATAATGTAAACATAGGCCTACATAGCCAGGTGAGAAAATGTCACTAATATCAGCTTGATTTAATTGGCAATGGTTATAAACCAAACTGTTGGCAAATTTCAAGAACCCAATTTTTTTTTTTTTTTTTTAATCTGAGACTAATAATGGGGTTTAAGGATGTGGCAGATAAGTATAAAATGTCATGGAGAACACCGGTATGGAGAATATTTCCTGGATCCTCTTTTTTATTTACAGCTGAGCTGATGCACAAAGCCTTTGAGCTGGCTTCTTAGAGCCTACTGCACAGTCATTTCACTCACTTTCATGTCAACAAGCTTTGAATTGATAAATTAAAACAGAAATATGCTGGGTAAAGTGCTGCAGACCTGCACGATTCATTTTGCAGCAATTTTCTCAAGGCTGCCTCAAGAATGACCTGTTATCTTCCTTCTTTCTTGTCATTTTCCCATTTGGAAAAGTCTGAACCATGTGGTACACTGGGGAGTAAGTGGTCTGAGACTGCTGCATTCAAAGGCCATTAACAATCATAATTCTTAAAATCACCACCCTCCTGCAGACAAGGTTAATAGTAGTCTATAGAATAGGTAGGAAGGTCAGTAGTTAACTTTTACTAGAATAAATACCAAGTGAATTGTTTGATTTTCTTTGTTACCTCAGACATTAAACAAGAACTGTAGTTTTTAGAAGCTGCTACTGAGGATTACTACTGAAAACATGGAACTTTAAACCTTTTGGACCTTAATGGCCAGTGAAGGACATCCTTTGAATATATATTTCTTTTATATATTTTATATATATATATCTTTTGGATTACTTATCAATTTTCTTCCCCTAAAACTGAAATGCAGTTGTATTTTCCCAGAGCCTGGCAAGTTTCATTAACTCAACAATTATCTTGGTAATCTAGCCCAAGCTTTTGAAATCCAAAATTTGGTAGATTAATTTTCAATAAAAAGGAACAAATCTGAGAAAGTTACTAACTGCTAACAACATCAACTCTATTCTGCTCAGGACAGTACCATAAGTAAGTAAATAAATAAGAAATAAGGATTAAAAATAATACCAAATTTCAAAGTATAAATTTCCCAATTAATCTTTGCTCTGTAAATGAAATTCAGAAAAGTTCTGGGAAAAGAATAGAAAATGCTGCGGTTAGATAAAGTGAGGTAAAAAGCAAAACACTGCTGTCACTATATACAAACTCCTACAATGGCAGATCATTTAGAAAAATAAGAAACAAACAAAAGAACTAACTTGCATAGAAGAGAGACATTAATCAGTGTCTAAGAGGGAATTGCTAATAATTATAGTGAATCAATAGAAGAAGGAAAAAAATAGTTCATCTTAATGTTAAAAACATACACTACATATTACTGACTGATAATAACTGTTATTATTCCCAAGGTTAATAAAATCAGTGATTATATTTCCAGTGGTACATTAGATACATCTGCATATGGGCATGTGTGCATGCATAAAAACACACACATATATTCTACTTCAGATCAATGGCAAATGTCAATGTTAAAATGAAAGAAGTTCATCTAATAGCTCACATTTTACAATGAACTAAATATGCAGGTATATTTGAAAAGTTCCTTTTCTGTTCACATGAAAGACACAGGATTTCAGTATTTTAAATCCTTCAAATGGGTGAATTTTCTTTGCTTTGAAAATTCTTTGCCTCATGAAATGAAGGAAAATTTTACAAAATGTCTTTTGCTTCAATCCATATCTATTTGTAATGTTCCTATTTGTCATTGCTTTCTACTCTTCTGTAACTATAGATCTCAATTATGGAATCTGGAGAAGTGAATTCTGCCATTGAACGATAGGATAAAGCTTAGCATGCTCCTGGTAAGTCCTTTGGAAAATTTAGGCCCTTTTTTTTGAGACACTTTTCTCTCCTCCCCTTCCCTCTGAAGTCCTGAATGGCTCAGCAGATTGCTAAGGTTTTATGGAGCCTTTCACTCTGGGTCACTGGTTTGATTCAAGTCTAGGCCAGAAGTGAACCAAGACTCATTACCATCTGAGGATGGGTTTCTGTTCCTTTAAAATGAGATGTTGGCTTGAGCCAGTTTCCTTTGAGGGAAGAGTGATAAGAACCTTCACAACTGGCAATCTTTTGGTGCAATCTTAGCTGAGAAGGCTGAATTTCTGATCAATGGATGAATTACTCCAAGTTAGAAAGGAAGGATGCCCAAACTCCATTAAAAATGACAGCTATTTTTTCTTGTGTAGAGAAGGTGAAGAATTTGTTTTTCAGAGTTATTAATCTGTGGTATATTAATGAAGAGTATGTATGAAAAAACAAGTAAAGAATTTATGTGACTGTTTAGTCAAGCTATCATTAAGGAAACTTCCTGAGAAAGGAAGAATATTATCTTTCCTTCTTGATCTGGTTGTTCTCTGGGAATTAATACATCCTGATTAGGAAAGAAAGCAAAAATTATTAGATGACAAGAAATGGATGGGACTGTGAAGGAGATACTGCCTTTGTCTGGAGGGCTGTCTCTGCTTTGATTACTCTGAGGTAGTCTCTATTTTTAATGGAATGATCCTTTCCAACAGTCTTCCTCATCTACCCGTGTTTTTTTCTTACTTTTTGCACTTTACAAGCAGCTTTAATAAGTCAGCATTCGTGTTGACAGCGTCTGCTGTGAAATGATGAGCAATTTCTAATTTTTTTATTTTTTTTTTTCAGCTGATAATGGAACTTGTAAGCAAAAAGACATTTATTAAGTGATGGGGCCTTCCTATTGGTGGTCCTTCTTAATTGAGGCTTTGGTAACTAATAATAAAGAGATTTATATAATCTCCATCTACACAGTGTCAGAAGGTGTGGTTGGTTTCTAGTCCTGATCCCTTTTTCTCCTATCAACACTATTTGCCCTTTACTTGTAATAGCAATATATCTAAAAACGCTGTCTACTTCAGTCCAATTCCATTTCAGCAAGCTTTAAATGGTAGAGCCCTATAATTTACTAAATAGGGAAATCTTATATTTACCAAATAAGAAAGCCATATTCACATGCAAACAGACTCTTCTCCTGACCATGATGGAACTTACTTGCATTATTTACCAAAACCAAAAAGTCATTGGTGGCTTCCTAATATCTTTCTCCACTTTTCCATTGTACTGATTTTTTTTTGTTGTTCAGTACCCATGCAAACCATGCCATTCTTGCATATAGGATTCTGTATATTGCAAAATTAACTTGTGCTGTTCATCTGTTGCTAGTCTTGACATAAGAGTACCTATAGCTGACTAGTGCTCCAGTGCTCCAGACCGTTGACAGAAATAGCAAAACTATTGATTGCTGTATTTCAGAATCAATCTGAAGCCTCTTATTCTGTAAAACACCTATACACATAAGTAGTTCTATACATGTAGGTAATTGTGTTCAGAATAACCCCCTATCACCAAGTCCGAGCTTGATATTTAAATGATTGTTTCACTCTGAATTACAATTAACTCTGACCACTTAACTGTGAATTTAAATAAGTCATTGGATATGATGGGAAAAGCATGAAGTTAGTGCTACTGTTGATATTTGCATAGAAATATCTGCTTCTAAAACTGTAGCTTATAGAGAACAGCCCAATTAAAATACCTACACTTCATGCTAAAGTGTGTTTACTTAAAAAAAAAAAAAAGACTCAGATCCTTGTGTTATAAACTTTACATATTGTATGGTCTCATTAGATGACTGACAGGAGATGCTGCAATAACATATTATTTTATCAAATGTATTTTTAAATGATTCTTCTACAGAATCAATCTGAGCATGCAGCCAAAAGGCAGGGAGAATGGGAGGGAGAGGGGGGCTCATGTGTAGAATTAATTTTGCCCTCTGGAGAAATCCCCATGACTGCACACAGTTCAAAACCCATTATGGTAGTTCCACAACCAAACATTTGATGCAGTGATCAGTGTCAAGAGTGTAGGTAGGGAAGAGCTACAAAATGAGACTGAAAAGCCTTGATGATGCCAGCTGCTCTCTGACCTTGACTCAGTGGTGTATTTAAAAAAAAAAAAAAAAAGAAAATAGAGAAACCAAGAGAAAAGCAAGCAAGCAAACAAGCAAAAATGAAAGTAAGAAAATAGGACAGACCTGAAAATATTGTTCCCTCCAGATAATAGCTTTCTTCGTTCAGCTGCTGAAGTCTTATTTATTCTCTATTAATAAATCAAAATATCACAACCAAACCAGCTATGGGTTCCCCAAGGGAAAGTTAAAATCTTTTTAACTCACTGAAGCCATAAAGTACTGCCTTCTAATTATTATTATTATTATTATTATTATTATTATTATTATTATTATTATTATTATTTGTTTTATAAGAAAGGACATGGCAAAATCTGTCTCTTCCTACAAGTTTTTTTTGAGTGGAGGAGTTCGTAGGAGGTTTCACAGAAACAGAACAAATAATACAGTGAAGATTTTTTATAAAAGAACACTATCAGCATATATTGTTCATGAATCAGAGACATTTATTATTCTTAACACTAAGATTTGGGAAGCAGACAGAGAAGCCTGGAAAATATTATGCAATGACTTACATTAACATAAAAAAGAAATTTCCCACTAAACCATGCTGTGGCTAATGATTTAAGACACTACTTACTATTTAAGTGCTGCTGTCCCTTGAACCCATATATTTTAAAACCAAAGACATTTACTGGTGGACAGTTCTCCTTTTGGAAGCTCTCATTAAATACTTCATGTTAAACACTGGTGTCAAAGGTTAAGAAAACAGCCTATGAACTGAGTAAACTGTGTATTCAAGTAGGCCTCTTTAAATTATTAATTTATGTTCACATTGATAATAGATCTTTCTAGACCTCTGATTCACGCTTTGAATCAAAAACACCACAGACTAACAAACTTAAGAAGAGTCAAATGACGTTTAATGAAGAATAAACAAATTTGAATACCCATAAAATGATAGGTAAATAATGCAAATATTATTAGATTAAAAATATAAAGCAACCTCCCAGCTGCATCACAACAACTTAAGATTTACAATTTTTTACTGCTCATGTTTTATTTTCACTTGTTTTGTATAGTGTGGTGTCTGCCTCTTTTGAATTTAGAGAAATGTTAGGCATTTATTGGGGCTAGGAAAAAAGGTGTGGTATAAAATGAAAAGGAATTGGAATCTTTGTTGCAATATGCAGCTGAACTAAAGGGGAATATTTCTGTGTTGCTTGCATTAGTTAAATTCACTTTCTGTTTTGTTTCATCTTTCTTTACCTCTGCATTGTAGGATAAGGCTATTCTCACCTTCTTTCAGTGTGAATCTTTTGTCATGGAAATTTAAGAAAGTTTTAAACATTTTGAAGACTTTGAGGATTATTTCAACCAAATCTCATTGCAACTTAACTGCTTCTGGTAATAATAGAAAAGCTAACCTGGCATCTCTTAATCAAGGTTCCACATGCTGGACAACAATCCGCAAAAGATAATTCTCAAACTTATGGTAAAACTCATGCTGCGTGGGGATATGGACCCTGGGAGCCTCCCTTTAACCACTGTCAAGCTCAACACTGACTAGTGATGTTTCTAGAGCTCTGTACACACTTAGAAATGTGACCTGTCTTCACTCTGCAGAAGAGCTGCACCACCTCCATGATGTCTTTGCAGGATCCCTTTCATAGGAGATGGGAGGAATTCAAGGGCGTGGCTGGAGTGTAATGTTCTCCAACTAGTCCAGCTTGGCAAAATATTTCTTGAGCAGCTGTTTCAGCAGCAATTCTGAATTTAAAACAGCCCCCATAATAGACAGGAGGACCTGACCACAAATTCGTTGTCCTGAAACTCAGCAGGGTATTTGATGTCATCCCTAGCATTTAAGTAGGTCATTTTTCCAGAACAAGAGATTCGGGGCAGCTGAGTCCAGCCCCGTGCTTCACATTCAGTGGGTTGCTTTTAACTAAGTTGTAGCCTCTCATCTTGAACTGGCATTACGTATCACTCCTCGCTCTCTGTCAGAAGGTATATCAGTATCTGTAGCAGCAGTTGCACCTTCTGGCTGAAAAGTCTCAATGTTTACCTTTAAAATGTCAATCCTTCTGCATTCAACATTCACAGACCTGTTCATTGGTTTGTTCTCAACTGCCCTGGAGAGATGTGTTCAGAATAAATGAAGCAAGCAGGACAATTTAAATACAAGGAAGAAGCTGTAGTCAAAGTCATCTGCAGGTTTCACTTCACAGGCCAGTTCTCAAAGGGATCCTTCCTGCAGTGATAGCACTTGACTGTGATTTACTATTTACATCTTGCATGGAAGAGACTGGCACAATTTTGATAACAGAGCTTCTTCTCTGCTGAGATTTAAAGATGAGAGATTTTCTCTACTTAGGTGGCTGCAAGGAGGCAGGAGACCAAAACAGTGGCATGGCCATGACAGTTAGTACTCTACCCAGCAGTACCAGCTGTATTCAGACAGTGCTATGCACAATCCATGCTGCAAATACAGAAGTCATTCAAATCATCAGTGAAGCCATCAGGATGCCTGACTGCCAACTCTAGACAGCAAAGATACAAGGAAGGAATGATTAGGCTGTGGTGCTCCATGACCTACAGAAAATTTTTGGGCAAGCCTGAGACAGTTGACTTTCTTACTGCCTCAAATGCCACGGAAAGTTTCCTAAGCCAGTGTTCTGTTCTGATGTATTTCTCTCAGACTGTGTTGCATACTTCTGAATTTGAAAGCTTAGCAGTCTGGATGCGCTACTGAAAAAGTGTCAGGCTGACTTGGCCTCCTTCTGGCTGTTGCCACAATGTTTGTGACATGATCATGAAATGTTGCATTCCTTAACCTTTTTGGATTAACTACTTACTAATGATTTTGAAGTCACCATCATTCTCTGATAACAGTTCTTACATCTAATTTATGTTACTCCTAGAATACTTTGCTTACTTTGGTGACATTGCTAGCAGAGCAAATGTATTTTATTGTCCAAAATAAGTTGCTTGGCCTCCTTATTTCTTGAAGTACTAAACACATAATGAAAACACAACAGTCCTATTAACAGTGATGTGCACAGCTTACCTACACAAAGATTAATTGCATCCAAATTTCTAAAACTATGTGGATGTTTGAAGGAAACCCATGGATGCGGAACCTGCCAGGTCTGCTCTATAGCCTCTCTGCTATATATATTTCATATGCTAAAATATGTAGGTGACTCACAATAAGAAGGGAAAAGTTCTAGCTACGAAACACTTCTGATATTAACCATATGTTGTCCATGGCTGCTCTAGTGGCTTCTAGGAGCTTTCTGCAGGTATTTATATATACTCATACACACTACCTGCCAGCCCCTCTGTGTGTCTGTCTATCTATCTATCTAACTATCTGTTACATCTACAGAGGAAAGAGAAAGACCTTAGAAGCTGTACTCTACCATAGCTATGAATGCCCTGCCCCACAGCTGGACAAGGCAAATAAATATGAGTTGTGGAGGCTGCCTGTCACGGCAACTGTAAGCAGAGTCCTTCCCATCTGGGGCAGAAACCCGTGGCAGAGGACGATTCTGTTTCCACTATGTCCTTTGTGCCTCTCCTCTTGCTGAGTGGGAACAGAGCCTGTGAGATTGCCAATCCAACATCTACTGAAGACACAGCATTCGCTAAAAAATGGGAAAGCAAAAAACATTTTCCTTTGATCTGCAATCCATGCTCTGCCCTTCCTCTGCAGTGTTTATACATATGCACCACATAAAAAACCACATCTAGAACAAATTCCTTTCTGTTGTTCATATGTGTGAGCATAGGCTTGATCATCCAAAAGAATGAGCAGGTGGGACACAGCCAGGATCTCATTCATGAAAAACCACACAATTTTTATGCACTGGCTCCAATGACCCTTTGCTTGGAACATTTTTGCAAAGTCCTGGTGTCTTTGTGGTTACATTGTGAGATTTTAAGGCTGCTTAGAAGTGGGATACTCATAGGTGAAAAGAAGGCTGTTTTCTATCAACCTCTTTATCACATCCAGATCAGGAAATGGTGATGAACTTCCACACTTGCATGTGCTCTTCCATCAGAGCTGGAATCACAGGGGAACAGTTGCACATTGTAAATGTTTTTCATCAGTAGGCACCTATGACTATAATCATTCATCCTAAACTGTGGATTTATGATAAAGTATTATAATGCAAACTGTGACTGAAATTTGATTTTGCTGTTGCAGAAAGAGAGGGAAAAATGGATTTTCTAAGGCAGACTGATAATTAAACTTGGGAGCACTGGCAGAACAGCTGAATGTAATGGATAAGTAGTTGCTATCCTGCAATTATATATTAGAGTATTAGCGATCTCAAAAATGGTTTGCTGTTCCATCAATGAATCCACCTGGGTCATTGAATTTAAAAAAATAATCTAATTTAATTATGAGTCTTGGGGGCTATTGTATGATGTCTGCTTTTGGCTCTGTGTTAACAGCCCACCTAATTTTCCTCACTCTCTAAAATGAGATGTGGTTTCAAAGGAGCAGCTTTTTGACATTTACATAAGCACACATAACATGCTTCAAAGCATGTAACATAGCTTCCCTCCACAGAGGAGCTCAGTAGTGCCCAATACACAATATGTCACTATAAAAGCACATTTGAAAAATAACGTACTTGAAAAAAAGAACAGTTGTGCTGCTCCAGAGTAATTGTTAAGTCATGTTTATGGGCATTTCACTGACACAAAGTATTTTTGTTCCATTAAAGAGGAAGTTAATTTAATTAACAGTGGGATCCTCCTGGGAAAGCAAAAAATCCTGTAAAGGATTTTGAAATAAATTTTTCACATTTCACAATCCAAAGCATATATCTAGAGATAAGAGCTACAGAAATTATAAATGTATCTTGTTGGTGAGTATATATTTGGTATGTGTGATGTCAATGTCCTTTTCATACACAGACATGCATCTGAAAAATGATGATTCAGAAATCAAGACAGCATCCATTTACCAGTATAAAAAACCGGGAAGGGACTCTTTTTGTTTTAAACAATCAAGAGAAAGGGAGTGTAAAAACCCACAAAAACCAGCCCTAATTTTATAAACCCTGACATTTTACTAAGCTAGGACTGAGACTCTTTTGTAGTAGGTTCCTAATTTGTTCATTTTACACCGTATGAGTAACTAGATCAAAAAGCAGTATCAAATGCCCAAAGCAGTGTTTGTCAGCAGTTCTTTTTTTTTATTTCAAAGCATCTGAATAGAGGATGGCTAGTACACTATTTCCAAACAGACATAGGAAGGCTCTTGTTGGCAGCCCCTTGCTGCAGAATGAATACATGCCATGAGTATAGAACATTTGTCTGCTGATTACAGCAGACCCCAGGGGAGCTGATGTTAGCTCTCATTTTCACCTCTCTTTCTCTCACAGTGTCTCCTTGCTGCGGCAGTCCTGCCTCCCCTCCTCCTTGCCTTCATTCTTCACAGCTTTGAGTCGATCTGACTTGGCAGTGGTATATTTAAGACTGTTTTCCAAATTAAAATCAGACTAGGATGTTTGAAATGTGTTGACTTGCCTTGAAGGTTAACACAGAGAAGAAAAAAAAAAAGAGAAGCTATTCTCATTTGCTATTCAGCACTGATCGTAATGAATGTACTTGGTATTCATGTGAATCTCACATGTATTTCCATAAGAGTGTTACTGTAATTTAACACTGGTACTAAAAACACTGAGGGGAGAGGGGCACTTAAAATAAAATGTCATAGAATAAAAAATCAGATATGCATTGTGTTTCTGCAGCAACTCTACAGTTTGCCTGTTGTTTAATACTTGATTTATAAGCTTCCTCTCCCATCCCCCACTCATTTCCATAGAATTTTCTCGGAGAAAATATGAGAAATATTCTTTTACTGTGCTAAATATGCAGCTTTATGATTCAGTACTCCCAGGGGCAGTGGTGATGTATGTGTTATCAAATTACATGGATTTTACACACCTATTTTCTCTTATATCCAATAAGAAATGTGTACTTACTGCAGTAACCTTGCATTACTCATGCTACACTTTGGAGAGACAGAGCACGCTGCACCAAGCACATTCAGTAGCCTGCTGTCCCATTTTTTTCCCCTTACAATATTTTAAAGGGGAAAATATGTGTTATGTTCCAGCAAATCATTTTCTGAGACTCCTAATTCATTTTTAAAATAGGGTGAATGGCCGTACCTCAGTGACAATGGACCTCAGAGCAACACATAACTACACCAGCTGAGAATCATTTCTTCTGATGTAAATTCGACCATTCTTCCACTTTTCTCTCTCTTTGCACACCCTGATTGTGTTTGGCAGCTTTCTGCTTTTTCATTAGTTTGTTGTTGCTGGAGCAATGCAATGAGCAACAGCTTTTTAGGTTTAATTGTGGAAAAATCTGTGTATATTCCCATGTTGATTTTATAATCATTCTAGAGTCGATGGGTATTTCCCTATACTCTTCAATATTTTAACTACTTACAGTTTTGCTCATCTAAATCTTTATGAGAGAACCCCATTTTTTGTGCCTTAAATCAGAAATTGGTTCCTACTTCTCAGGGGAGCAAATGACTCACAGAGGGTGAGCAAAGGTGGGGTGGATGCATGGATATGAGGAGTGGGATGTAAACAAGTTTCTCTGTTGTTACACAGAATCTCAGCTTTCAGCTATTTCATGATTTCCTGTTTCCAAAGGAAGAGCTTAATCATGAAAACCTGTTTGCCTACTTCAATTATCCCAGAAAAACCTGCAGAGAGCTTGATATCATGTATGGGACATGGGACATATGGGATCCATTCACCTATATAGGGAAACTTCTATTAAAGGAAGTTCCTATTTCCCTCTCTATTCAGAGGAAAGATGCTAGACTTCTTGGAGTCTCCCTGAAGAAGAATCTGTCCTCTTCAGTTAAGGAGTTTGGGATCTCATGCTCATCAAAACAGATCTCCTTCTGATGCCCTCCAGAAACAAGTCTGTCCACTGATTTTTACAGAATTCTTGTTAGGAAGACTGCTTCATTAGAGACCTACATAGAGTTTGGATGCATGTGATAGGAGGACTGATTTCTACACTGGTGATCAAAACAGAGAAAATACTTTAAATTTTTGACTATTTCATTGTTCATCAGCATACACATGAGAGGGGATGAAGGATCATGTTATGATATACATTTGGCCAAATATGCCATTTACATTGCATGGAGGAATTTCCAAGGGAATGATCTTTGTTATGAGACTTGAACAATGTACCTGCATGCATTTTACATACACAAGTAAATGTTTTATATAATATCTTTTTTTTTTTTAAATGGAAATCTGTTATAAAATACAAAATAATTACAGCCAGTCTGTAAAAAAATTTATTTTTCAGCATGATTTTACAAGCCCCGACTGTATTTTAGCAGCCACTGAAGTTAAAGGCAGGTTGATATATTTTTCCTAGTAGACACCTAACAGAGTGAGGAAAAGTGAAATAGTTGAAAATGAAATAGACCCCCCACATCATGAAAGAGGGATGCAGCAATATGTTACTCTCTCTCTAGTTCCCTTTGACTGAGAGCAAACTGGAATGATGGGACTAAGGTGGTGAAAGCATTGCATAAAACCTGGTTTCACATATTTCTTGTTCAGAGTGGAAGGTCCGGTGACCACTGTTGTAGCAGTATGGGAGCTTAAGTCAGCAGAGATCATTACACATGAAAAAATACAAGATTTTTGGCAGAGGTGTACTTACCCTATACTGAAGTCTTGCAAATATCTATGATCTGAATATGTATTTTTACCATAGCTGCCACTATTTTGTCTGTGCAGACTTTGGAATTAAATTACTTTTCTGCTCTGACTATTGCACTATGAAATGGAATATTCATTTGCAGACTATATTATAAATGTTATTCTTTAATATATACATAGAGATATGTCATGAAGAGCATGTCAGCTGAAGCTTTAAAAATAAAATAGATGTAATGGAAATTAATTGCTCACTTATAGGCTAGTTTTTTTCATTTTTACCCTCATTTAGGCTGTAATCTTATTAACAGTTCCCCTAACTTGTTACTACTGAAAGTAGTGTTCCCCTTTCTTGCCCTCCACATCCTCAGATCATTTTCAACACAGTACCTCCACAGCTGTTCTTTTATGCAGGGATATGTGATGAATAAGAGGGTTTTTAGGTAGGAAAAAGTGACTAGGCAAGTGCTGAAACTGGCACTGCCAATGAGAGAAATGCCCCTGGAAACACAAATGAAGAACACAGAATGCAGCGAGTCAACTCAAGTTCTTCTTTCAGACAACAGTAAATGTCAATGAATGGCCTCCTCACATTCAAGGTGAAATCAGCATACTTCATTGTGATCAATCAAAGTTTTCGGTTGAGGACTGGTAACTTGTGAAAAAAAGGTTAGCTTCATTACATGATATAAAGTTATATGATCAAAAGCACTACTCTTTAGTCCATATTACTGCTCCAAGTTAGTCTGAAAACTTTTTTTCGGATACAGGGAGATGTAGAAGGCAGTGTCCATGTAGTTATTGAGAATTAGTAATGTTCTAGTTAGCTACAAAAAGAGGAGAAGACTAAGCTACAGAAGAAGACATCAAAAATGTTATACTGAACTGGAAATTTTCAATCTTGATAGGATATATTTTTGATTTAATGAAACTGGGAGGAGAAAAGAGAAAGCAATTCTAAAAGTAAATCAATAAGAGAATCACTTGCTAATTAAAGTGATTGAAAAGAGGTTACTTGACCCTACAGGCATATATTAATATGCTTAACTTTTTATTTATGATCAAGAATCTGAGCAGGAATATGCTTCAATTTGGATGGGGTGATGAGTTATGTAGGAGTATAACACAGTTATGAGAAGAGAATGACACATTTCATGGTACTACTGAAAGACTTTAGTTCTTTTATCCACTTCACCTATATTCCATATTTATTTTCTGTTCTTCAGTGGTATAACTAGGCCTTGAAGTATCAATCTGGCAAAAAAAAACTGGATATCTGCACAGCTTTAGGCTTTCCAAATGTCCTTTGGACATCATCAGGATCTCTTTTATTCCAGAACGTGCATGTGTTTATCACATTCCTGGACTAGAGTCTTTGTAAGAAACATTAGTTGTTCTGCTATTTAAACCTTGTTAAATTTTAAAGATTAAGTTAGTATTTTTAACAAACAGGTGTCCATTCTGTTCTCCAGAACAGAGATGTTGCAATCTGATGTAACACCTTGAGCTCTGGTGTCTTGGCATTCGTTTGTCACCTTTGAACCTCATTCAAAGGCATCCAGAGGTAAATAGCGCCGTGTTCTAATGTCTTTTTTGGAGACATCACACTTCCAGATCAGTGTCAGGGTCCTTAGTTTAGGAAGTTTTAAAACACCTAATGGATAGGGAAAGTATAATGTGCATTGCTGTATTGGTTTAAGGAGAATAATTCTAAATTTCAGGTCCTGTTTTCCAGATATCCTGCCCGTTAGAGAGGTGAATCTAGGTGAAAACTCCCCATAAGACATATCATGGAGTGGTATGTGTTATTCCTTAGCTTTGGCCAAAGAAAAACAAACTTACCCCAAGAAGGGTATAGTTTTCAAAATATATAGATATATATGTTAAGAGAGAAATAAATTAAAACCACAACTTTTAGATTGCATAAATTCTCTTGATTCAGCCTGCCAGATACTAAAAATTGAAAGAATGCTTTCCACAAACTAAATTTGCATGTGGAAATCTCTAAAGTCCTTACAGTACACAACTCACAGTTAACGTCAGGTAAATCAGAAAAGTTGGCAGCTGTATTAAGGAAGCTGAAGCCACGGATACAGGGGAACTGCTAGAAACTTCAACACTTTCCCAAGAAAATTTAAATTTAAATTATTTACCCGTTGTATTTAATAGCAAATTCCAAATCCAATAACATTCAGAATTACTGAAAATTCGAGGTGGCTTTAACTAATCCTTAGTTTAGGCCTTAAGTTATTATCAGAATACATACAAATAACAGTAAATGTATATCATACTTTTATGTTAATTCATTACTACTTTTACTATACAATTTAAGATTAATTATCTGTACGCAAGAGTGAAGATTATTAGTTCGCATAAAAATAGCAGTTTCTGCGAAAGAAAAATGTTCTCAGTGAATTCAATTTCCTATCTAGAATATTTGGACGCACAGAAGAGACTCAACCTTGAGCAAAGCCTTTGACATGGCTCTTGAATTTCCAGGAAAGAGATCTGTTAAAGCAAGTCTTGAAACCCTATAATATTTACTATCTAGTTTAATGATCCAAAAGTCTGTGCTGAATCAGAGCTAGAAATGTTAAAGTAATTACCCTGGAAAGTCAATTTAATGAATGCCCAATATGTGAAAGCATTATTTCTGTAATCTTTTCTATTGCCCAATTTATCATTTTTATTGTTCATTTACCTATGTTATATAGTTCTGGTATGAATTATATTCTCTAATATTCATTTGTCTTCAGTATGACTTGTTAGATAGCTAGCGAAAAGATCCTCTTTAAAGAAAGACCTTTGTACTTGGGAAAACTTTGAAATAATATGTATCTAAACAAAAATCCATTCCTGTCTCATGTTTTCTGGAAATATTCCCATGGTCCTTACTATAATTATCAGAAATATTTGTTTGAACAACGACTGTAATCTCCACTATTTCATGTCAGCTTTTCCTTTGGTTTGAAAACATGGCAATATTACTGAATTTGTGGCTTCCAGTGTCCAGTGTCAGGCCTTGTTTCTGCAAAAAAAAATATCTATATCCATAAACTTATTCATAACATTAATTCTTCAACTACTGAAACATGAGATTTGTGACAATGCACACAAAGAGGACCGCTGACAACACCTAGTCCTAACAAAAAGTTTATATGATATAAATGCAGTATTCCTTCTTAAATTCAGGGGTAAAACAAATGAGTTGATGGAGAAAATAGGCCTCATTAGCACTGTAGGAAATAACAAAGAAAACCATCTCTCGGTGTGTTATGACTCAGAAGTTCAGTTTGGAATACTGTTGAAAGAGCCTACATTGAAGGTTTGGGAATGTCTGTATAGCTTCTGAGTTTACATTTTTCTGTGCTAATGTTCTCTATGGTGTTTATAAAAAAGTCTCTCCCCCACCCCCACTTAGAAACCCTGAACTGGAATAATGAATTTTATGGTAGGCATCATAGTAAGGAAGAACACACTTCTGCACATCTGCATTTTAAGAGTTTAGCCACTTACTCAGTTTGAAATAGATTTATCATTAGATGCCAAGAGTTAAGTAGGCAAGGTGCAACTTTTAAGGAGACAGTGTTGAAAAATAAAATAAATTAAAATGGAATATTAGTGGAACAAAAACCAAGAGAAAATGGGAAGAAAAAAGATGAAGATGGCGAATATTTTGGCAGATACGGTGTTCCTTAAGTCTCATGGAGCAGCCAAAGCATGGCCAGACAGTTTCTTTATAGCCAGTATAAAGGCCTTATGGTAACTGGCATGACCTCTACCTCCCAGAAGGAAATCAGGGCATACTTATAACTATGTTGTATCCCAGTGGTGCAAGTTCTCCCCAAAAAGACCGTCCACATCCACAAGAAGAAAAGGGAGATTAATCAGCACCCGGTGAGAGAATTAAGGACTGACTGACACATTCTTAAGAGGGAGAGAGATTAGGTTTTATATATATAATCTATAAGCTAACATTGGTAATTTTAAGGCCAGGTTCATAGTATCAATAGTGTCAATGGTGAGTATCAATGGTGAGGGGTCTGGAGCACAAGTCTTACGAGGAGAGGCTGAGGGAGCTGGGGTTGTTCAGTCTGGGGAGGAGGAGA
>JAOTQQ010000019.1:60967795-60989562 GCA_026546715.1 Gallinago undulata | reverse complement strand
TCGACATGGTTCTTCAGGGCATGCTCTAGTGCCCAAGATTATTGGTTTGTCGTGGGCTGCTGTGTGGGTAGGTGATGGTTTGTGTTTTTTTTGTTTTGTTTTTTGTGGTTGGACTTGATGATCTCTGAGGTCCCTTCCAACCACCGTGATTCTGTGATTCTGTAATAGTGACTGCAGGTTCTGAGGCTATGCCAGGAAGAAGGATTTAATACAACAAAGAGCATACAAATTATGTCATGAGATGGAGAGTAATTTTATATGGATGTGGGCAATTGCTGACTTTGGCATTTCTTGGCAAGATGAACTCTCTTGAACCCAAACCTAGCCCAACATTAGCGTTAGAAAAGGACACCTTTGTGAATGAAATACTGTTGCTGTAAAAAACTCACCAAGATCACTTTCTCCCTGTTGTTGCAGCTATGGCATGCTTCTAGGCCTTTGTTATCTGCTCTATCTGCATGGCACCCTTATGCAACTCACACGCAAATGAAAGCCAAGCTTAAATCTTCAAAACATTGATCTTGCCAGTAAACATTCTACTGGGAACAAAAATTCGCAATCTAGAAGTGTGATGGGTTCATTCAGACACATGGGACAAATAAGGCTTAGCAGGAATTGGTTTACAATCCTTGTGGACTCCTGTAGAGCTAATAAGTCAAGAAATACCACTTGAATGGAATCATATGATAATCACATGATTATATTTTTTGATACATTGCATAGTGCTTAAGTATAAAAATAAAAATGCGTTTAGAGCTTAGCCTGTCCTTTATTGTATCAAATTAAATCGGATTTAATGCCTAGTTGTGTGTCATGCAGATCAGATCCATTTGTACAAGTCTGTACAGTGTGGAGCTGGTTTAAATGAATGAATAGCTTTCTCATTACTTCACCCTATTCTGCTGTCTCTTTTCCTGTCCTTTGTAATGTAATGGAGGACAACTGTGGCAGTGAAGTGAATATTAACTAACTTCATCACCTCAGACGATTGTGACTTTAATCCCTGAAAATACCACTAAAATCAAAATTTAATTACAGTCAGCATAACTCTGTTAATGCCTGAAAAATATTTAACAATTAGTGGTTGGCTTAATTAAGCAAACTGCCTTTCACAAAGCAACCTGAAAAGTTTTTCCCTGTATTTTATCCCTCAGACTAATTAGTCTGATGTAAGCTTACAGTACTTCATTTACTGTTACTGAGTCTGCTGCATTACTGATCCAGTTTCTGGGGCTTAACAATCTTTATGGAGGAGAAGTTGTTAAAATAAAAAAATAAAGATTCATAGAGCACTACTACCCCTTAAAAAGAGAAAATGCTTTCTAGTAAGCCAGGAAATTTCATTAATTATTTACTCATATGCAGTTATATAGTTAAACATGTCTTAGCTATGGTAGTATTATTTATATGGGTTAGGATACAGCTATGTCTATCAGAGGACAGTGCCTTGCACAGCCAGACCATGAAAAGAAGTTCATATCTGAGCTTAGTGACAAGACTCAGGCCTCTGTGGCCTTATTCAGGTACATGTTTTGAAAATCTCTGATAAAAAGTGAGAACCACTATATAAAAGGTGGCTCACAGCTGACTTTGGCAATTAAGTCTTGTTATTTCAACTAACATGATGTTGCTTTGGTCTTGCTTGTTTGTGCTGTTACAATACAAGATTCATTGCTCTTGTTTCTGTGGGTTTTACTAAGTTGCATTCCTGAATACCTATAATTACAGATGGGCTCTGCTTTCTGAAAACACAAACATTGCAAGAAATTCCTGTGAACTGTGGTTTGAATTATAACATTGCCATCCAGTATCCTAGAAAAAAAAATTCAATGGTTGAAACAGCAAGAGAGCTGGGCAGAGAAGAGCCTAATGAGATTCAATAAGGGCAAGTGCACCTGGGGAGGAAGAATATCAAATACCAATATAGGTTAAGGATGGACCTGCTGGAAAGCACAACTGAGAAGGATCTGAGGGTCCTGGGGGATAATAAACTATCCATAAGCCAGCAATGTGCTTGTACCACGAAGAGGACCAATGGAATCCTGGGCTGTACAGGGAAAAGCATGACCAGTAGGTCGAGAGAGATCATTCTTCTCCCTCTGCTCTGCACTGGTGAGGCCACAACTGAAATACTGTGTCCAGTTCTGGGCTCCCAAGTTCGAGAGAGACAGGAAAACTACTGTAAAGAGTCCAGTGTAGGGTAACAAAGATGATTAAGGGATTGGAGCATCCCCCTTATAAGGAAAGGCTGAGAGAGCTGGGACTCTTTAGCCTGGAGAAGAGAAGGCTGAGGGGAGACCTTATTAATGCTCATAAGTATCTAAAGGGCGGGTTGAGGGAGGAGGGAGCCAGACTCTTCTCAGTGGTTCCCATTGACAGGACAAGGGGCAGTACAAGCTGGAATATAGGAAGTTCCATTCAAATATGAGGAAGAACTTCTTTAGGGTGAGGGTGACAGAGCCCTGGAACAGGCTGCCCAGGGAGGTTGTGGAGCCCCCTTCCAACCTAGGTGATTCGGTGATTCTGTGATTCTGTGACATATTACTTCAGTATTCAAAATATTAATTTGCTGGCAAATTTCTCTGTACTGAACTGGCTAGCATAGGTTCATTTAACAGTGGTGGTAGGTATCTGCTTGAGGATAGTTAAATATACACATTGGCAGCTTTTCAAGATAAAGTATTGTGTTTTTTTACCTCTATAGTTAATGTGTACAAAATTAATCCATACATATTTACGAAGTGTATAAATATCTTTTGAAGGAGTGATTATAATAAGTTTTACAAGACAGGGTGAATTGTCTCAATAAGGACTACTGTAGACATAGAAAGCAAATTTTTCCGTCTTTTCATCCTAAAAAGTTACAATTCATACAACCCCAAGCAACACCTGGAAATTCATAACATTCAATTTGAATCTACCACCAAACCTTTTGAAAAAAATCTATCAGGTACAGAAGTATATCATGCTCAAATTATTTAGAAAATTAGAGAATGTGGGTTTACTGCTGAATTAGGTAAACAGTAAGCAAAATGTGTTCAAGAAATGAGATTACCTTTATCCAATTACATAAAACTGAAGTACAAAACTGATTAAGACTATTTCAAATCAGAATGTTTTATCCCTTTCACATGTTTATCTCTCACTAGGATTTACAGGAACATGGTCTAGCTGTCTGCTTCCTACAAAGGATACATATTATGCAGTATAGCTGAATTATTTGTTTCAATCAAATATCTTTATTTTTCTCCATACATATAAGGGTTGTTTTTTTTCCACTTTAAAGCAGTTAATTTAGTAAAAGCTCTCTTTTGTGCCAAAGACAAAAGAAATAAGAGTTAAATCAATGAGAAACAGAATGTCTGAAAGAAAATGATGCATAGTTTGGTACAATTCAACATAATTGGCAACCTTTGCTTCTGGGCTCATGGTTGATTGAGAATGGAGCTTAAATTACCATTCATAATACTGGAGAGGTGGTCCATTCAAGTCATGGCTTTAATACTAAATGTTGACTGAAAAATGTAGAGAAGCAGCTGGTAACTGTATAAAGCCTTTTGTGGGAATAATTTAACTTATTATGAAGGATACTGGAAAGCTGAAAGACATGTAAAATTTAACTATCATTAAAAAATGTGTTTTCAAATGCTTTGTGTGACACTAAGATGGACTTTAAATGCTTCTGTCTACATCTTCACATAAAGCAGCTATCTCTCTGTGAATATACACCTGCATTACTATTAAGCAAATGTTCTTTCACCATCAAATTCCATTCTTGCATTATTTTTTGGTACTTGAAGAAGGCATAACAATTCCCCTTAATGACACAAATAACCAGCTTATAACGATCTATTATACATCTATTATACATTATACAAAAAGCAATTATGCTTTTTGGATTTTATGTTAAATGTTTAAGAATTTCATAATGATATAATATCCTTAAATGGTCTTTGAATTTTTCTGTACAAGAGCAAAGCATGTTAAAAAACAAGCAGAACTTGAACAAATTTTACTCACTTGATATATACTGCTACAACTTTTACAAGAACTGTCTTCCATTGTTTTCACAAAAAGATCATGGTACAAGCCCAAGACTTTATTTTCCACTAGGAAACAAACTTGTAAGCATCTAGATTATCAGTTAGAAGGAAGAATCATGAACTAGGATTTTTTTATTGCTTTTCCCTCTCTTGAACTGCAATTATTACAAAATTGCAGAAATTTTGAAGCTGAGGACAAAAAACTTGTTTCTGTGTACATGTACTTGCCTGTCTAAGAGCTTAAAGGTGAAATTCTGTCTTCTGTAGCACTCATGATACTCTTGCTGAATTTAAAGGGAAGCGTATGCCTATGTCTGAGGAAAACTGATTGCCTCTTCTTTACACTTGCTGGCATATCTGTATAAGATCTATGGCCAGAAGCACAAATTGTGCAAGTCAGCATAGCTCTTTTAGCTCATTATGCTAAGTTATAAAGCAGAAAATCTCTGCCACATTAAAGTGTTGGAGTACTGTCATACATATGACTATAAATGGCTCCTTCCTGACCTGCACAGAAAGAGGAGCACCCAGCAAAATTTGGAAAATAAGAGGGCTTCATTGGGATTACCCAGGAATGCCTTGGGATCCTCTATAAAGCTCATGAGGATGTAGTTGCTTTGATATCCAGGGTGTGTCTTTGATCCCTGTTCAAATTTTCAGCCTTGTAATGCTCCAGCTTCTGCTGGGAAGGATGTGTATGCATTCACAGGTTCTATAACTGCTAGCCATTTATTTTAAGCTTCAACTCTGTTCACAATATCATTTCCTAAATGAGGAGAGGAGAGCCATATAACTCTTAGATTTGAATTTAAATAAAACTAAGCCAACCGACCTTCCTCTATAACATCTTTCTCCTACACTGTACTTCTTCCATAGTTGAGCAAATTCTCTAGCTGTTGATAAACTTGTAGGTTGCAGCATAGTAAAAACTGTGCTACACTATAACAGGAGTTTTCCACTTTATCTTTTTGATTAATAGTCAGCTCTAAATCTCACATTCCTTTCCTAACAAGTATGATTTCTTCTACAACATTACGGTAAAGAAAAAAACCACCCTAGATCTTAAACGGGCCTGAAATACTATGGCATAATTTGTCAAAAATTAGGTAATCTATGTCTGAGTCTGAGGTGAATTTTGTTACAGCAAACACATAAATCACTTGATTTAATTCTCCTTTTATGTGTTTATTTTATTTGTTTGGCTTTTGTCAACTGGCAAGTGAGTCTTTGGCGCATGCATATGTATGCTAACACAAGTGTCTTAAAAAAAATACTGCAATCTTTTTAAGCTGATAAATATACCTGAATAATACTAATGAATAATATTATGAAATCTCAATAAAACCAGCTGCAAAGATCAATAATAGATGTAATTTTAAATGCATGCTTAGCACAGAGACCAAAGGAAGCCAAAAAATATTACAAAACTAGAAAAAAAGTTGGCAGCCCTCAACTGTTTTACAGAAAGGTAGGCTGAAATAATTTGTATTTACGCATTCACTTTGTATCTTAGAATTAAATCTGTCCAATCAAGCACTCTACAAATATAAGAGGAGGTTTTGATGACTTTTGCAAAACATTAAGTAGTGATTAGGAAAACTTCCAAACCTACTCAGCAAATTAATAGGTCTAGGAAGCTCATATTGGATTTGGCTTATATTTGCTTGCTGTGATTTTTTTTGTGAATATACCAGGCTTTTGAAAGTGGTGCAAATCAGTTTAATGTATAGCAGAATGAGTTTAACTCTACAGCAGCAATATTATAAATCAAAAACATTAGAATGGGCCATACTGAAAGCTACATCTTTTTCCATCACTGTTGTTATTTGCAAGCAGAGTCAAAATCATATTTTTCCCCAAGTATGGCATATTTGAAAAAGTCATTGTTCATGAATGTTTTTCCCTGTTTACTAGTGACATTGTTACTAGTTAAAAGTAAACTATTTATCTTGTGCTGTGTAACTGCATTCTTTCTTACACACTTTTTTTTGTCATTCAGGAGAGCTATGTTTACATTAGCTGACATTATAATTCTGTCCCCTATGACAAAAATTCTCTTTACCCATTATTAAGTTCGTTATTAAGAAAAATAAGTAGATATTTTATTATACATAAATTATATTTCTTGTGGCGTCACAAGAAAATGTGACTTAAAAATGTGGACTATGTATTAAGTTATGGAACAAATAGTACCATGACCCCATGGAAAGATCATTTGAAGTTAATTTCCCCACAGCATCTGAAATCACAGTGAAACTGAAAGTGGTAAAATATGTTATTACACTGCTGTTTAGAATGTGTTGTGTCCCATTACTATTAAAACTTTCAAGGGTCATAATGTGGTGTCTATGACATGATCTTGGGATAAAACCATAAAATTTTAACCCAACACTTTAGTTTAAGTCAAAATTAACTTCAATGAATTTAGGAGAGTGCAGCCTCCTAAGATCTGTTTCTGCAAGAAGGAAGTTAAGGAAGGGAAATTAAAGTTACCACAGAATTAAAGCTCATTATAGCTAATTCTGCTTCACCTGGTATCAAAAAGGGCTCAAAACCATACACCATGTACATGATGGTATGAAAAAGGATGGAATGGTAGTCCTGACTAATAACGCCTACTCAATTTATCCTGGAAAGAGAATCGTATATTTCTTTAAGATGATAATTTAGTAAATTTGGTATATTTCATTGATTTCTAAGTCTTTTCAAATCTTCTCCAAGTACAAGTACAAAAAGGCAAATAAGGTTATTCCAGCATAATTTCTGATACTGTGGGCAAACTGAATTCTTATGAAGTCTGTTTTCACAAATCAACAAATCTCCCAGTGTACTTTCTAATGTAACTTCCAGACAATTATTGTGAAAATAAAGTAGCTGATCTTGTAAATGTCAAGTCTTTGATATTTTGACAAATTTAGAATTATTGATAAGCAAGAATTCAAGAATCAAAGAATAACATTCAGTATCATTGTATTTTTCCCACTTGCCTGCCAACTGTAAGCAAAAAGAACTTTATGTAGGGTATTTGGTAAAGCTATTTTTCACAGTTAAAAATCATCCCATGTTAGTTCTTTCAACACTAAAGTGAGAGCATGAACTCCAAGAAAACCAAAACTGTAATAAGTTTTAGACTCAGCTTGGAGATGGTCGTATTTTTTACTAGTATAGAAGTGAATCCAAAATGTAACATCTTGGAGCAAACTCTGCAACAGAGCTCAGATAACCTCTGTGGTGAAATGTCTAACTACATATTGTATTAAAGATGCTGTAATTTTAAGTTTTGATTCAGAAATTGCATTCCCATCAATCAAATGAAGTATTATATCAACAAGATGTATGTTGCTGTGGTTTAAACTACTGCATCTTGGATATAATCAGTCCATTTGCATAACTCCCACTAAATGTGCTTGTGTCATGGAACAGTTATGTGGGAAATGGCTGACTTGAATGTGGGAGACAACCCCTTCTGTTCCCAAACCATAGGGACTGAGTCAGGAACAGATGGATAGGAATAGATGAATCCTTTGCATTTGCTCTTCGCAGCTCCTGGATGTAGAAAACTGAGCATTAATTATGCAAAGAGCAGAAGAGACTTTAATAAATCAAGATCTCAGAAGTTTCAGTCTCTGGGAAGTACAGTCTGGTATCTTTTCATCCACAAATTTCCCAGGCCTAAACATTTCTGGTCTCAGGCTTTGGATGCGCTATGTGAATTACATCCTTTTGATGAATTTCTCTAGCATATTGACATCAGGCAGGAAGCAGTGAATGAAACATTATATGAAACCAAGAGGCTGACACTGGCAGAGTGTGACAGACTCTATGTGATCTTAAGACACATATAAAGACATCTACCAACAAGGTCAAAGAAGAGAAAGGAATACCTTTATGTCAATGCTGAGAGCATCATCCCAGAAGATGGACATCTGGACTCTGCAAATGTCAAGTAGTACATGTCACTACTAGTATGCATACATTACTATAGAAGGATTTGAATGCCATGCAGCTGTTTCCCACATAAAACAAAAAAACAAACAAACCAATACAAAAGACCAGCAGAGGTAACAGATATACCAAAGTCATCACAAATACTACTAAGAAATGAAAGTCATGAGGAATTTAGATTTGCATTGCAAAGAACACAAAGCCTAATTAAACTCAGTCCATACTTCATGTGGGGAGAACTGTATTTCCTTGTATGTTATTCTAGCTGCCTTTTGTCAAGCTATTCTGTCAGGTTTTGCATTTACTGCACAGTGTCAAGGTGCAACCAACTGCTGGGTGTGGAAATACACCACTGGAAGTGATTCATGAAATGCTTCAGGCATCTAGAATCACAAACTAGTACCAACTACCTAGGTATTGAGTCCAGTGGTCTGCAGGCACCTTCCTGAAGTGCCATAAGAAAGTGCATCTTGCTTGCTACCCACGTACAAAGTTTTCTTAGCATGATATCAACATCAACAACAATGAACAAAAAACTGCAACACCTCAACACCAAGAATGCCCAGAACGTGTCTGGTCAAGGAAATAAGAAAAAAAATACACCATTTTCTTAGGTCCCCAGAATAACCAATTTCTCATTTGAGGCAGAAAGTAAGTGAAGCATTCTGCTTCAAAGAAAGATGGAGAAATCCCAAAGGGCCTAACCAATTCTATTTGAGAGCAGATTCCTCATTTTGAAATATTTCTCAAACCCTGAGAGATTTTTAACACTTTTAGGAATACCAATATACTGTCTCTTTCCAAGAACAATTCCTGATGCAAAAGAGGTAAAACATAACCTCCTGGAAACAAAACTCTTGTACTGGAAAATCTGGGGTAGGTAGTTAGTGGAAAGAGAAAGAGAAAAAGAGAATTAGAAGGCAAGATAACTGCCATGCCAATAACTGCCATTGGGAACCAGAAAAATCTATAGAGGAAATAAGTCTCAAAGAAAATAATCTGTGATCAAGTTGGTTTTCAGAATGCTTTAGGAATACCAGAAAATCTGTCCATTCAGTGGCAAATAAGTGCCAAAATGTCCTCAGAGTGATTTAGCTACCCTCTAGTACCCTGGGGGCATCCAGTTTCCACACAGAAAGGGTGAGGAACTCCTCTGTTCCTCAGAGTCAGTCTCACGCAGATTCTGTCTATAACTTAGAGCATCTAAAATGCTTTTAGGCTCTCAGCTTGAAGGACCTGATTTTTTCCACGTACTACAAGACAACGCAAAGGTCACTGTTATCATGACATAGATTAATTTCCATGCAACTTTCAAAGTCTGTCTTGAAACTAATATGGTTCCACTTTCCTGCATGAAATGAAATTAACCATCTGATGGTGAGAAATATTTTCATTTCTAGTTTTAACATAGTTCAGTCAAACTCATACCTGTATACCTTACACTTGTGCTATCTTTTCATTTAAACAATTGGACCTCCCAAAAATATACAGAATGAACATATGCTGTTCCCCACCTCCAGTCTCTGGTTTTGTAGTTTAGGAATGACAACCTGTTTTTAATCCTCCATTTTCAACAGACTCAAAGCTTTTCTAATATTTTAGACCTTTGTACTTCTTCCAGTTTGAATCTTTTGAATTCACGTGACCAAAACTGTACACAACAGTACAATGAGATTCTGCTTTGTATACTGGTGATGGTATCTGTATCTGTATGTGTAGCTGTATCTGTTTAAAACACCTTTCCTCCTGCATTCACTTTTTTCACAATTGCATCAACATAGCAACTCTTAGTCATCTCATAACCAATATGCTTATACTTCATCATCACTGTAATCAATGAGCCCCTCAGTAATATTGAAAAGTCTTGCTATTAGTGCCTGAGTGCATGACTTTGCATTTTATGCTCTGAAATGTCATTCCCATTTCTATTCCTTGTCTAGAAGGTCATCCTGTAGTTCCTGTTTGATGATATTTTTTGCAGTAATAGTAGCATTTGGTTTCCACCTGCCTACAACTTTCACCTTGAGATTTCAAGCCAGGTTTTTTGTTTTTTTTTTTAAGTAGAATATTTTTTGAAGACTTCTGCCTGAGAGCAAAGACCCTGGTACAAGTGCTGCTCCCTGGCTGCCTGATCAGGGGAGATGTGACCCAGTGCCAGGTCTGTCCCACCAGTGGGGCTGGAAATGGAAGCACCTCAACATTATTTTCATATCTGAAGGAAGAGCAAATGCTAAATGGGTCTAAATTTAGGGATTTTTCTTTTGCGAGTGCAGTTCATGCTAGTGTGTGTAGGCAGAGATTCTTTCAACTCAACTCTTGTTTCTGGGTTTAGGAGGGGAGCACAAAGGGGCTGTGAGGTGTTGCAGCACTTGAAGGAACACTCATGAGCAAGGGAATGTGAATGGCAGCCAGAAAGAGCAAAGGATCATTAAACATCCTCTGCACAGGAACACACTGGAGAGGAAGGCGATCAGGCAAATAAGGCTTCTTATTCCCTCAACCCTTTTCCTGTCCTACTCCTTTTATAGATGCTACATTCTTTTATCTTGCTACCAGGAATGTTGCATCGTCAGCATGCATCGTCTGTATATTTCATCTACATGTCTGCATGTGAAAACACCATACAAAGCACAATATTCTAAATATTCAAAAGAAAACCCCTAGCCACCTGGCTGATAATTCTCCTCTAAGTATAAGCTGTTGCAGTTTCCCTTTCAGTTTTTTCCCCCCTCATCATTCCCTTATTAATGGCCATCAACCCTGTCTTACATGATGATTTACTAGAAGATACTATAGGAAAGACTTTACTTAAAATAGATTAGGTCCACTGCATTTACCTTGCCAAAGAAATCAGTTATTTTACATATATATGTATATGTATATAAAAATAATATTAAATCTGTCTCACACAATCTACCTTTCATAAAACTACACTGTATTTTATTATTTTCATTTGCCTCCATGCTCTTAATCATGGTATTCTACGAAAATCTCTTAAGACTTCACACAATACTGAATAAAAAATTCTGCATTAGAATCACTCAGCAGAGTGACCTTTTCACATGCCACTTTAACCCCTTGGTAAAAATGCAGGTATTGTTCTGCCTTTACGCACTTCTAGCTTTCACAAAAACATTAAATTTCTTGTTATGGCAAAATTGTATTTTTACAATTTTTACTCATACTTGCAATTTTTACTAATACTTCCAATATTTCAAAGGAATTTCAATCCCTTTCCCAATGCTTTTTCATGAAGCAGTGTAAGTTGGACCTGCACGTCAGAAGTTGCAAAACACATAGTTCCATTTTCTGTCCTGACTTCCACTACAAAATCCATGATTCATCCTTTGGAAATGCCCACTGTTTAGAAAGAACCATCCAGAACTATAGGAGATTCTTCTATCCAGAGTGAATCACGGGAAATAAGACAGGAACTGGCAAGATTTATCTGCTGGGTTTCCACAATAATAAAAGCCAAGCTTTTGGGAGACTGAGCTTTCAGTGAGGCCCACACACCAAAAAAACAGCAATAGCTAACTCAACTGCACTGATCATGCATTTAACAGGTACAAAATTTCTGTCTTGAGCAACTTCTTTCAGACATCTGTGACGTGCTATTTTTTGACCTGCTACTTACCTCATAACTATAATGTGAAAACACAGGCCAATTTTACTAAAAGGGTATAATAATGCATAGTTGCAACATAACATAATTATAGAAGTTATGTGTGCCAGAATAATTCTCAGAGGTGAATCAGTAGAGAGTCAATAGTATAATATGGAAAGAGTACTTACACGTATTCCTGACTAGTCTCTTTTAACATGTTAACTATAATAAAGTTAAAATTCCTTCAACTTTTAGTCTATCAGAAAGGATATATACAGATAAAATATGATCCTATAGATCTCTCAAATGGAAGATGTTTTAAATGGCTGCTTACATATCTTTATTATTTACATTATTTCTAATCTACCTGTGTAACAAGAAATTATTGCGCTTGAAAAGAATCATAACCTATGTGTAAAATGCAATACTCAGGAAATCAAGGTAATATATTTGGCTGATCTTTCTAACTAAAGTCACAAAATATAGTGCTTCAGAAACATAAATATCTGGAAATTCACCTAAAACTACTTGTATGGATAATTTCCCTCCCCCAGGCCCCCAACACTTGTAGCAAACATAGAAATTAATTATACATAGGTCTTTTCTTCCTTCAATCTGAAAATGATTGGTATCTTCTAAATGATGGTATTTAGAAGCTCCTGAAGGTTGATATAAGTATAGTAGGTTAATCTTAAAACAGTGAAACATGTTCTTAAATATTTCCCATTATACAGCGTTATTTGCACTTACTTACAAAACTCTCCAAGAACAAATCAAAACAAGTTTCAGTCCTTTCTTCCTACTTGCACTAAGCTTTCTTGTCTGAGAGAGGAGGACTGAGCATCACTCACTCTTGGCTGAACTCTGCTAATGAAAGGTTACGCACGTTCACTTCCCTCACAGCTGGAGTGAGAGTGCAGACTCCTATCCTGGCTGGTCTCTAACACAGCAAGTCAAAAACACTTAGATCCTGTATTTCTCAGACTATGCCAAAATGCACTCGGCTGTGCTTTCTGTAGTTGTGGACCAGGAATTCTTCAAAAAACCGAAAAACTGAACATTATATATCCATAACTGTCTTGCTTATATAAGAGAAAGAATTATTACTGCTTGCTGTCAGTCATGAAGTCCAAAGTGGAGGAATCAGATGGGGGAATGTTGCAAAGAGCATATGGTGGATTGTCCATATTTTTTTTTATTTTTATTTGTGAGAAATTCTACAAGAAAAGAAGGAGAGAACATCCAGACAGCAGTTGCCTGATCAGAGATCAGAGCAAAAGTGAAAACATATTTCAAGTTGAAAGAGTGTGAGCTGAACAGTTTAGTCACATTAAATCTCTACTATGCAAACTGAGGGAAAAAATAAAAATAAAAGAGAGACTGAAAGAATTATAGAAGTGGTATACATATAAAAAAGACAGGAACAGGACAAGCTTATGGGGCCATGTAGAGGGAACTATCCATTTCCATCTAGCCAGAGACCATGGCCTGGGATAAATGACCTGCATAAATAGCTGGTTCCTGCAAGCACTAGAGATACTGTCATTACCGAAACAGGCACAAAAGCATACTTGTCCCTGTGCTCTCATTGATGATGAGCTCCTGGATGTGCACATTTAGCTGTGTCCCAATAAAACAGTGGGTATTTGTTAATTACAAAATCGTCAAATTGAATTCACTTGTTGTCCCTGCTGCCTGGAAATTGTATCTAGAACTGTGGTAAGTTGACTCTGGCTGGATGCCGGGTGCCCACCAAAGCCACTCTATCACTCTCCTTAGCTGGACAGGGGAGAAAAAATATAATAAAAGGCTTGTGAGTTGAGATAAGGAAAGGGAGATCACTCACCAGTTACTAAACTCACAGGCTAAAGACTCAACTTGGGGAAGACTAATTTAATTTATTACCAATCAAATCAGAGTAGGATAATGAGAAATAAAACTAAATCTTAAAACACGTTCCCCCAACCCATCCCTTCTTGCTGGCTCAACTTCACTCCTGGATTTTCTACCTCCCCACTCTGAGCTGTGCAAATGAATGACAAATGGGGGTTGTGGTTAGTTCATGACACACCTTTGACGCACTTTCCTCCTCAAGGGGAGGACTCTTCACATTCTGTCCCTCTTCCAGTGTGGGGTCATTCATGGGGTACAGTCTTTTAGTAGCAGACTGCTCCAGCATAACCCCCCCACAGGGTCACAAGTCTTGCCAGCAAACCTGTTCCAGAGGTCCCTTTCCACAGGGCTGCAGGGCCTATCAGGAGCCTGCTACAGTTTGGGCTTCCCATGGGGTCACAGCCTCCATCAGGCATCTACCTGCTCTGGTCTTGCACAGGCTACAGGTGGTATCTTCTTCGCCCTGGACCCCCATAGGTTGCAGGGAAACAGCCTGCCTCACCATGGCCTTCACCACATGCTGCAAGAGAAACTCTGCTGTAGCACCTGGAGCACACCCTCCCCTTCTTCACTAAGCTTGGTGTCTGCAGAGTTGTTTCTCTTGCATATTCTCACTCCTCTATTTGCTGTTGTTGCACAGCAGTTTTTTTTCCCTTCTTAAATATGTTCTCACAGAGGTGCTACCACCATTTTTGATGGATTTGGCCTTGGACCGGAGCCAGCTGGCATTGGCTCTATTGGACATGGGGAAGCTTCTGGATTCTTCTTACAGAAGTCACCCCTGTAGCCCCTCTGCTACCAAAACCTTGCCATGCAAACCCAATACAAGAATTAATGGGAAATATCAAGAAACCAAGATGTTGACAGCTGCAGTCAAAGTCCAGGCAGGTTTCTGATAGTTTCCAGTATCCAAGACTCTGAGGCAGGCCCATTCAACTACTAGTTTTTTGTGTCTTGGTATAGAGTGGTGAATGTCCCACTTCAGAAGCAGAACCAGCAATTGGTAGGCTTCCAGGAACTGAGACTTCTGACACATGGCACATGTGGGAATGTGAGGCCATGCATAAGAGATCTGCAAGACTTTCTGGCACTGCAATGTCTAATGCTGCTCACACCAGGGTTCATCTAACCTGGACACAGATTTGATCAGCAGTCACTGAGTCTCCAAAAACTTTGGGCTTTTTGAACACTTACAAAAAAGTGTTGAGAACACGCCCTCTGTGTTCTTGCTAGTTTTGCTTTTAAATTGCCTTGTAGAACTAAATGAATGCTTGAAAAAGTATATCGCTGCGATGAGCTGCTTTAAAAGCCAAGGAAAAAAAGGGACATAAAAGGGCATTTCAGTCAGTATCATTCTACTGGCCTGAGCAGTGTAACAAGCAATGATAAAAAACGTACATCAGTGCTTGCCATCAGTGCAGGGGGCTGGAAGGACCACCAGCTAGTCTGCAGCCAAGAAAACAACAAACGATTACTGCATCAAATGATTACAGGAGAAGCATTCAGCTAACATCAATTATTGTAGGTCAATCTTCTGCCTATTGCTTATTTTTTTATACTGCTGGGCAAAAGGTGAATTGAGGTGCATTGTTGTGGGACCGTCCTGGTATTACTGGAGAAGTTTATGACCAACTTAGCATTGTGCAGGGCTTTAAGAAAGGACATCCATTGCTACAATGCTCCACTAACTTCAGTTGGCTGGGAGTCACATCAATGGACTGTGAGCATAACTTGCTAGAAAATATCCACGACTAAGTATTATCTCCTTCCTTTTATTTGAAGGAAGGCAGGTTTTTTGTTTACTATGTTTCTTTATACATGTACAGAATGGAGATATCATTGCAATGAAGGCTCTACATGCAAATACACTGCTTGGTTGTCTTAGATACAATTTCTAAAATCTTTGCCATAAGATAGTTTTCCCAGTATATATTGATCAAGGCAGAAAAAAAGAGGAGCTTTTCCACAATGCCTGACTTCATAAGAGTGCAGCAACAGCTGTAGAAAGTCTTTATCAGGGGTTTCCCTTCAACAATATCACACTTCAGAAAAGCAGAGAGAAACCAAAACATACCTAGCAAAGGTTAAGAAGTGTTAATCTCATATAACATTAAAAGTGTCATGAGCAGCGTGGAGCAAGCAGTGTTTGCTCAGAGAAATTAGTAAGATCAGGACTGGTGAAAGCTCAGAAACATATTATCTTTTAAAGTTTAAAGGACAAGAAATAATGGCAAACACTGATGCTGCAGGTCTTCCTGCTGTGGAATAAGGGATAAAAAGCAGGGAAAGGTGGGTTCTCAAAAAGTTCAGACTATTTGACTAGTTGCCTAAAGTACACAGTACTCTGAAATTGTGCTTATTGGGGATTTACCCATCACTGCCTTCATTGACTATGGAGGCTAAAGGAACACAATTATAAATTTTTGAAATTAATAAATAATTGATAAATGAACATAGTTTTACTCTTTAATAAAACACAGAAGACATGTGATATGATCAAAACAGAAAACATTGGTTAATTATTTATTTCTTCTCTTTGGATGCTTGAATACCTCCTCTTCTCTCTGGTGATCTGTTCTTCCCTAAATGCTCTGTGTTGGTAAGGGATTTGGGCATGTACCAAGAATGCATTAAGGTTCCTTAAATGGGCATGGTTTCTAGATTTTTTTATGAAAATTTAGTTTGGTTCTTCATTTCAGAGCAACCAGGCAAGCACTTGATTTACTGCTGGTTCAGGGAATCTAATTATTTAATTACTTGAGAAGTACTTTCCCTAAAAAGTAAAGTTTTTTGTTACTTTTTGGTGATCTATTTGTTAAAGATATTTATATTTAATGATAGAGAAAGAAGACTGACATATTTAGGAAGTTTTGTCTGCTGTAGATACAAAAATGCTATTACTGATGGATATATCTAGTGTTAACCATTAGAATATATAACATAAAAAAGGCAAAAGTTTTGATCAACAATTCTAATCTTACTATCAAGAGACTGCTCAAATAAATTTATTTTCTTTAGAAAACTATACAGATCCCAGTAACAGATTATACAGTTCATACAACGCTAACCCGTCTGTGGTTAAAGTCTGAAAAAGAAATCATGTCTTCTGTCTCCAGCTGGATGCTGCAGTCCATGGCCTTTGCTTCTCACTCAGCTTCTTCTGAGGTCAACATTTAGTGTCTTCTTTCCAACATTTCCCAAAACAGAGGTACCTCAATGTAATATTCTTTATCCCAAGCTTAAACTGCCCTTAATTAAGACAAAGATGACCCACAGAAATAAAATGTATGAACAAAGGTAGAAAACAAACACTGTTCTAAGTTAGAAGCTCACACCAGAAAATCTTACTAACCGAAGGTTATCAATGAGATGGGATCAGAATTTAACAAAATGATCCCCCCTCGCATGATCTCTGTAAAAATTCCTAGCCATTAACCTGTCACACTTTCTTTTCCTATCACGCTCCAAGACTTATGTTTGCTGATATAAGCCATTTTAATTTAGCAGAAAAACTTGGGATTTCTCAAGTTTCCCAAGGGGAAACAAAACTGAAGTTTTTCTGTAGATGTAAACTTATTATTTCTTTATTCCTGTCAATGTTTCTAAAGTAGGAAGATTAATACCTTTAAAGTTGTTCCATGCACTCATAGACAATTTGTGATGAAAATTTCCTTGATTGTTTCTGTAGACATTTTAGTACAACAGAAGAAATGTCCTGCAGTTGCATGTGCTGAAACAGAGAAGTTTAAACAGCTACTTTTTCATATTTATGAAGAGACTTTTCAAATGAGTAGTGCTAACTTTTACACAAAACCACGCTTCTAAGAATTTGATATAGTCAAGGAATGTAACAATATAACCAGTCATTCAGGTTTTAATTACTGAAATATCAATACAAACATACAAATCATACAAACAAAGAGTTAGTGAGCAAGGTATATCCAAACCCAGGATTTTGCTGAGCATCTAGTAATTTCAAACACAGTGGAATTTCTTATAATTTCTAATAAAATTCAATAAAGTCCCCAGAAGTGCAACATGGCACTCTGTGGAAAATTATCTCTCTGGGCAGAGAGGCGAGAACTGTAAGAAAACCAAGATGCTGAATAAAGGGAAATGTCCACAGGTTTTTTGAAAACCTGTTGGGCCAGAAGGAAATAACCTGACCTGTTCTAAAGGATCAGTCTTTGGACTGGTTTCATTTAATAGTTCTGTTAATAATACTAGTATAATATTCCAAGCAATATATTCCAAACAGGAGCACATGCCTCAAAGAGGATCAAATTAGGAAGCATTTATCATTACACAGTAGGTTCATTAACAAACTGGCTTACTCTGAGGACTGATTATCTAAAAAAAAGAGACAAAAGTCAAGGTCACGCACTTAGGGGCAAGAAGTATTTCTGCTACAGGCTGTGAGCTCATCAGTTTTAAGCACATGAAGAAACAAAAAGAGATGTGTTTATTTAAACAGAGAATGACTACAAGTTACTAATATAAACTGTCTGTGAAACAAAGCAAATTAAAACCTAGGGCATTTCAAAACATATTCCTGAAAAAGAAATACTATTCATTTGTAAAGCAATGTTTAGACCTTATCTGGAAAACAGTTCTGAACCCATAATCCCAGAAGATAAATTTAGACAAAACTAATTCAGTCTTCTAGGATGGCCTTGAAAATAATGTTTTCCTGGTGGACAATAAAAATGGACAGTGTATCTAACACAAGAATGCTAAAAAGCAATTGGCTTCCTTCGTCTAAGAAACGAAGGCTTTATTGTGTAAATACACTAAATAAATACACATCAAACACCACTGAGGGAAAAGAATTGTTTAAGCTAAAATAGAAATAAGGAGGTGCAAACTGACTATGAGTAGTTTAGGAAATCTTATAACCGCAACCCTGCAGAAATGGAGCTTCAGAGGAGCACTGCCAAACAAATAATTGGGATATAACCAAATAAAAGAGCTAACTTAAAATGATGCTTGATAGGTTTATGAAAGGCATTATCCAGCATGGTTTCCAGCAGTATCAGGATGACAGTCAACAACCAGGAATTCATAGAATCATAGAATGGTTTGGGTTAGGAGGGACCTTTAAAGGTCATCTAGTTCAAACCCAAACCCCCTGCAATGAGTAGGGACATCTTCAACGAGATCAGAGCTCCCAGTGTATTGACACAAATACCCTAGGTTTTCTTCTTTCATGTGTTTTTGTGTTAAAATTGGAAGACATATTCACGTCCACATACTTTTTTTTCCAATTCACCTTGCAAAGTGGATGTTTATAAAGCAGATATTTACAGCAGGATATTAACATCTGCACACATTTTTGTGAAGAGGCTGCATGTAGCACTGCATAGTATTTCAAACTGTAAGTTATTTTTGCCACATTTTATAAACTTAATGTCTCATTTTTAGTTGATGTGTTCATTTTATCTCAAAGTAAATATGGGCTCCACTGCCTTTCAGAACTACAACAGTCTGGTGTTTCATTATTTCTAATTAGGGAGTTTCTTTGCTTTCATGCCTGCCTGTAACTCATATTACTGTTAATGAGAATTCTGTTTGTGCACTGATCTGAGAACAGACCCCTCAGATACCATGTAAATAGCTTTACAGTTGACTGGTCATTGCTGACCAACTGAGCAAACTGATATCCTCATGCACTGCTTATCAGAAGTTGTAGTTAAACTAGAAAAATAATTTATGAATTCTGAAGGTCAGGGAAATAAATAGCTTAAATTAGGACAATGGCATTAGTTCAGTTCATCCTAAGCTAATGATCAAACTCAGCCCTCTCAAAGCTGGTTGAGTCACACGACATTTCACCCACCCTAGGTAACACAGGACATGGGATTCACCCTCAAACAGAATTTAACTGTCTTCTGTAGGTTAGTTAACTTAGATCCATCCATAACCAAGGAGAAAAACACAAGGAATAAACTTCCTTTTGGAATAATTTTTCTCTTTTTCCAGTAACTGGATGACCAGGACAGGGTGTCTTTCTTTTAATGATTAAAGTCGTGAGCTGAATCACACCCAGCATTTGAGACACTTTAGGGAAATCTTTGAGTTACAAGCTAGCTATCTCTTTTGTCAAATATGTCTGAAAAAATGTCAAAAAGTATCATTATCCTTTTTCTGATTTAAGTTATAAAAAGTGCACATAAAATTACATTTCTGATTAAATAGATCATTTCTGAAATAGCTAATGTTGGTTAGACGACATGATTAATGGAGGAATATAGTATCTAAACTGGAAAGAATCATTTAAGAAACTGTAGCTATTCTAAAGGCAGGTGGTTTACATAGTATTAGTATAATTATTTATAGCTATGGTACTAGAAATCAGTAATTACTATGGAAATAATCTAGATTTCCCTGCAGTAGCTTCACATGATTTCTCAGTAACAAACTACTATGTTCCTTTTTTCAGTCAGAGTGGAAGCACTCCCACAGCAGTAAATACTGTTCTTTTCTATTAGTGTTATTATTTTGCCATTTAGCAGGTAGGACACAGCAGCAAACTGAGCAGCAGTTGTGTGAATGCTGTTTAAAAAAAAACCCAAACAACAAACCTTTAAGCTTGTGGTTTGACTGCCCTATAAGCCTGCTCATCATTGCAAGCTTGAATGCACACATAAGGCTTACAGTGAAATGTGATCCTATAAAATACATGGAGGAAAACAAACTTTGCTGACCTAGAATGTGGGAAATGCAATCTCTTCCATGCACAGCTGTTGAAATTATAAAGAGAACTTACGCTAAACCTCTGATGTGGCAAGGATACTGGAGCTGAATTTTTAATTTTATCCTTTGTCTGTGTTAAAAGTAATAAATAAGCAATTAAGAAAGGAACAATAGATTAACAGAGAGGGGAAAAGGTTGCACAGTAATTCGTTTTCCTTCCTGAAAGGCATAACTACTTGCATATATGATATACAAATTTATTCCTTTTTCATTTAAATGTGATGGGCCCTATTGTTTTGTGATTCTTTTGCTTCTCACACCTTTCCTTTTACACTATGCAAAAACTAAAACCAGACAGCTTCATTATATAAGACTGTTACAATAAAAGCTTAAGTACTCTAAGTCATGGTAATAGTCCCAAAATAAACTGAGTGATCATATGAAAACAACCCCAATGGGAGTTGAACTGACACTGGAGCTCTAAATAAAATGGGGATAAAAACATAATTGTGATACAAATATGTCTAACAAAAAAAAAAAGGCCATGGAGATGCATTTTGCAGCACAGTGTGACCTCTAATTATAAGTACTTTTCTTCCCTGAATTTGAATGCCTTAATGTTCACATTGAGGGGAACCTGGGACATACGTCTACTTGCATATATATACAGTATGTACATGTTATGATTTTATCTCCTGAGTGCGATTCAATGGGATTTACTTCCATGTGTATGTGAATCCCTTTCTCTCTCTTGTTCTCTTTCAGACACACAAAGAAATGAAACCCCAGTGAACTTAGTCACCAGGTGGCTTTTGCTTACTAGCAACAGCCACAAAGCCTTATTTGGTTTGGTTTTTCTCATATGCTGGACTTGTTAACACTCGCCAAACACAGGAAAAATAAAGCAGCACATTTAATTTCTCTCTTGATATGAAAGGCATGTGCAAAGAAACAGCATGTTTCTAACTGGGAACTAACAGGTACAGTGAAAAGATATTTGCAACACTTAAAAATCAGAAAAAGAGAGCAAACCAGATGAAATACAAGTTTTTCTCTGCATCTTTTGGTGCATAATTGTCAATTTGCTAGTGGGAAGAAGTAGCCAACTAGGATTGATTTACAATGAAACAACCAAATAATGCATGTTTACAAAAGATGTAGAGATTGTTTTTGGAGAAAAAGAATACCATTCCACTGTCACTAAAGCAGAGTGGTGTGTACAGTTAGTAAATATTTTCTTAGGTGCAAAATTAGTGTCAAATTGCTAAGGCCATAAACTACGTCAGCATAAGTCACTCTCATTAATTTGATGGGTGAAGGTAGGATTTTCAAACAGCAGGCTTCTCATTCGAGTTTTTATTTTAATCAGCTAAATAATGAGATGGCGGTAGACTTGCTTATCCAGGCCAAGGGAAGAAGAAAGCAGAATCATCTTAAAACACCAATCCTGGATTTAATAGTGTACAACAAAACACTAAGCAGGTCAGCTTCATGGTTCAGCAATTCAAAAAATGGTATGAAGCTGCAGCAGGGGAGGTTTAGATTAGATATTAGGAAGAATTACTTTACTGAAAGAGTGGTCAGGC
>JAOTQQ010000019.1:60834360-60967695 GCA_026546715.1 Gallinago undulata | reverse complement strand
GTTTGTTTGTTTGTTTTTTTTAATGTGGTTGGACTCGATGATCTCAAAGGTCCCTTCCAACCACTAAGATTCTGTGAAATCTGTGAAATTCCTAAAAGCCCTGTCTACTTCTCAACAGCTTATTGGCGGCCAGCGTGTAAGATCTCCCAATGAGATCTGATTTACAGCACTAAAGGGTTTTGCTGCAAAAATGAAGGGCGAGAATGATACACTGTTTTCTGTACCTTCTGTCTGTGCACACATATATTAAAAAAAAATCCAAACCATCAGAAACTAATTTGGCCCTCATGGTAAGGATGTCTTGCATTTTTCATTGACATAAACAGGTCACAATGCCTGGAAAAGCTTATGTAGAACTCAGCAGCAATCTGGTTTGTTTTTTCTGGGTCAAAGTCAGAGTTTATCTTGTTAAGCTATCTAATTGAACACAGCCCATGTGATACAACAGGACTAAGTGCATTAAATGAGGAGGCAGTGGGAAGGAGGGGTGCATTTATTTCTGTTTGGTGCTGGGAGGCTGCAGCCTCCTGGAAATGCCTAAATTACCTTTGAGATAGCTATTTCTGTGGCTGGAGAAAAAAGATGTCCAACTTCAATAATACATTTTCTCTACACACAAACACACACATGCACTGTCCAAAGCTAGTTTAGTATGTTATAGTTGTGACATGGTATTCCACCTTAAGCACAATGAGCATGATCTCCATTTGCCTGGGGTAAATTTGAAATAATTCTATTGTAAGATGAAGAATGGCAGATTTACATTGAGGTAACCAAGATCAAAATCAGACCCCGAATGTCAAGTGACTTAAAGCCACAAACAGCATGATTTAAACCACAGTTGCCCAAACCAGGCCCTATGTAGATCTCAGTAAAGTGAATTATATATAATAACACTTACAGTTTCCTACTACTATTAGATTTGCCCTTTTACATAAATGCTTAAGTTATGATAAAAAACAGAGCTGTGTCAGTTCTTTTCAGTCTCGGCACATTTACTATTAGCATAAGAAATGCTGCTTATGGCAGAGGCAGAGGCAGCCGTGCTTGAAATTTCTGAATTAATGGATTTGATTTCCTCTTGAGACAAACCATCAGCCTTGCAGTAATGGAAATAGATATAGTTGGTAAAACAAATAAAAAGCTGGCATGCAGATAAAATGGGTTTCAGTTTAAAATAGTAATGTTGTAATTGAAGTGAACAATTACAGGGTTGCTCCTAGGCACAAAAGAAATACCACAAAAATGAAGTAATGTTTTGTTAAGTATAGTCATTTCATGAAAATGTAGAGCTGCAAATGTCATCGTCTGGAAAAAGGAAAACTATAGTTTTTCTCTCTAGATAAGATCCTCTGATAACATTTTGCTAATTTTACTAATAATTACTATTATTAAACCTAAATTTCAGATGAGGGGAAGGGAAAGAGAAAGGGAGACCAAAAGCTTTTACTACTGGTATTAAGCTAAGAAAGCACGCATGCCTTTGAAGGGATTTTGGTTATCAAGGGTCAGAAGCTTGCAGTAAGAGTTTTTGGAGAGAAGGGGAGGGAAATAATTTTCTGTTGGTAGAAGAAAGCTCTGTTGTTTGCATCCTTTGTCAGGGCTACTATATTCGAAAGCCCAGGCAGGAAGGGAGGAATGCTGGCCATGACAGGTAATCACCAACAGGAAACTACGAGGTGGGGGAACAGGGGAGGTACACTCTCAGCATCAGATTTCTTTACCCAAGATATTTTCTCTAACTGGGTCGCACTTCTGACTGGATTTCAGCTATATACACCGCTGGGGAGAAGCAGGGACTTTCAGCATATGAGAGCCTTTCATGTTAACCTGTAAAAGTAAAAGTAATGAAGCACACCGAATGCCACCGATGTAAGTGTCACCTCAAATCTGAGAGTGCATTCATTAACTCCACCGCAACAAAATGCTCTGCTGTGTCCTATATTTCCTCTTGCTTTGAATGTGTGACAGAAAATGTTCTCATCACAATTCTTTGTAGAAGTCTATTAATTAACAGTGACTTGACAGTCAGCAAAGCACACAGCTCGTCTTGCAACAAGTAAGCCACAAGATGCTACCTGGAACAGTAAATGCAGTCCACTCGTGATCACTCTGCACGATGCAAGTCATGGCTGATGCCTCCCCAGCTGTGTGGCCAATACGTGTTTCATAGCTTTGTGGTTCAAGAAGTAGGTTTTTAGGTGGTTTTGGTCTCCTGCCCTATTGGCGGGGATGACTATGGTGAGGCGTGAGGCATTGGGGGGCAGACACTGGCTGGGCAGCCTTCTGCAGGTCTGGGTCACTCGCCGGGGGCTGCAGCTGCCTCTTCTCCAGAAGCCTTTCGTGAGGAGACTGCAAATGCCATGGTTTGTTATCCCTAGTTAATTATTTCAGCTTCCAGTGTCCTGCGTGATATTTCACAAGCCCGGGGAAAGTTCCTATATAAAAATGAATTTTCTACTGTAACTACTGTATCAGGCATGCTGCAAGATATAATAGCAGTCTATTTACATATGTCACTCTAAAGTGCTCACACTGAAATTTTACTGCTTTCTTCACACTCTTGCACTTACATAAATACACCCACACAGTACAAGTGGATTTCTGAATTGTCAAGTATTTCTCCTCCATTAGGAGACATTTTTTGAAACAAATTAATGCCAAATGCATCATGGTTTAAACCAGTTTATTACTTTATTTGGTGTTTTAAAAGCTCTTCTGAAATGTTTTAAACAAAATGATGTGCACGGATGGAATTCAATATACACTTAATCTGTGGAGGAAATAAATGTCTGACATAAAGATTTAAATCTTTATTTTCCTCCCTTGACATGGTGGCTGGTGACACATAAATGTACTTTTTTTTTTTCCCTTTGACAGAGTAATAAAAATCTCATTATCTCTGAATAGGCAGCAATTTCGTTATCTAATCTTTTTACCAAAAGGTTAGTTAATTAATCAGAAACAAATCCTGATTATTATTTCAATAGAATTAGAAAGACAAATCACCAGAGTACGACTAAATAGGGCAGGCCTGTGGTTTAACCTGCCTCATTTACATCCAAGTACAATGATTGTCAGGAGCTCACAGTGAGCAAACAGCCTCGAGAACATAAGCCAGCAGATGGTTTTCTCTCGTCGCTAGCCTTTCCTCTCCTCTAATGCCTCTGATCCCATTACCTCACTGAATCCGTTACCAGGGTAACTGTTAAATTGCTGTGAAAGGCATGGTAATAAAGTAACCTGTCACACTGGCAATAAAAGCAGCAGAATTTTCCTGTTCACTGAACTTTTCAGCTCATCAATACTCACTTTATGGAGAAATTCACCACTACACACAGGTCAGCTGCAGGAATTGTTCCGTGAGGCTTTTGAAAAGCAAACCAAAGTTCATGTAAACATGGGAAAGGTATAATTAAAGAGTGGTTTCAGAAATGCACACAGAGCTAATGCTTTCCTATTTACTGTAGAAGGTTAGTAGGAGATTAGAGATATTCAGGTTGTTTCTTTTTTAAAGCACGGTCTATAAATAACCTTTACTGCAAGCAGGAAGGTGATTAATCCAAAATCATTTTGATATTGCTTAAAACCATAAGCTCCATTGCACCAGGCTGCTTACCTTTAGCAGCTGTACCCTGACCTATTTGCTAAAGTGGATTTTGTTATCTCAGAATAATCTGATGCCAGAAGGATTAATTTAGGAGTGTTTTCCAGCATTTGTCTACATTCCATTGTTTTACAGAGTATTGAAGCAAGTTTGATATCTTTAACAGGTTTTTGCAATATGTTGCTGTTTCCATTAATAAAACCTTACTGAACATAATCCTAGAGAGAAAAAAGCATACAGCCACTGTGCCAGTCCTCTCATCTGAAAATGTTTTTTCCAGTTCTTTAATGTAACATATCCTACTGCAATTTTGACCCAAAATAAGAAGAGTAAGGTTTCTTTTTTTTCTTTTTTTTTTTTCTTTTTCGTAGAAATATATATGGTAGGATATTTTTCCATAGGCTACATGCACTGTTTGCCACTGATCAGAGCTGAATTTGAAAATGTCATGTGAAAAAACCCTCCTGACTTGAAGTAGGCTCACAAGAAACTATAAGAACATGAATGAAAAAGAGAGTCCATATCTAATCCTTGTTATTAGCTATTTGCAGACTCTACACTTTCAGCTCCATTTGTTAATGTCATTAATTATACAGTAGTAACCTTGGAATATGTTGGAGTTTGCTTGTTGAGATAACTTCTCTCTGTCTCTTTTTCTAAACTTGCAGACGCTTACAGCTTGTTATGAAAAATTGAAAGCATTTCTTTAACCGACAGCAAGCGTGAACTACAGTGTCTATTCCAGCTGCAGGCCATAAAAAGGTGTCTTTAAATAGGAGCCATGTTATATGGTCCTGAGAGTAGGGGTTTAAAGTAAGGCTTGTTGCAGATAAATCTTTGTGCACACTGTCTTCAACTCTTAGATAACCATGTTCAAGACATACTCTTGACATACTCAAGACTGCTGTGGTAGGGGATGATTTTACCCTCCTAAATGAAACCATGTTTGCTGCTTTCCTAAAACTTCACGGAACTCTAGGAACTGTTTGGGGATGAAAAGACTGAAAGATTATGTCCTGCTAGATATTTCCATTACATTTAGTGGCCTTTTTCCTGATGTCGGATTTTAGTTCCTTGCACAGGCCAGGGTTCTTCCAAGTGTTGGACCTTCAGGGGAAGTTTGTATGAAGAAGAGCAAGCCAACTGCACACAAAACTGTAAACTCACAGTCTTCAGCAGAGATACATTTATTAACCCACATAAAATAAAAGAATTTACACTGAAGTCTAACCTAAAATTGAACAGGACCATTTCTGAGATTCAGGAAACTCTAAATCTCTCTGGTATTTGATGTGTATAGCACCTCCAGTTAGAGATAAAAGTGGAAATATGTCTTCAGATAAGCCAAAATTCTTGATCTTTCCAGGTGTCTAGTAGAGGAAGCAATGCTCCCATGAAATCTGCAGACCATTTTGCAGGTGCAAAAGTCCTGGTAAGAGACTGGGCAGAGTTTTCACTCCATACTCTTTTATATTCAAATAGATCAAATGTCAGGAAGGGTGATATGCACTTAGTTTCAATGAAAAAATTGTGTTTTTAATAGCTGCCATTACTTAAATTTAAAATTTACTTTAAACTGTGTGCATACCGGATTGTTCACAATTACACTTTGGCAGAATGCAAACATAAATGAGATGTCGACATGGATAAATTCCTTCCTTTGGAAATGTGTATGAATATTCATGAACAACATTTGTTAGCTCATTTTCCCAACTCTGGTTTGAACACAGAGCAGGGTTTCTGTGCTCTGCGTGAGCTTTTATGGAAAAGGCTTTCTTCCACACAGATTCTGGTGGTGTCAAGAGGCAGAGTCTTTGGATGGCAGCTCTCTGCTCCAATTTGATTTCACCTCCCTGTAGCTGCAATTACGTATCCAAAAAACATCAAGACTTCACACTGGGCTGAATTACAGCTGGCTCAGTTTATATTGGCACACCTTGGGGTTGCCTCACTGAAAACTGTAAAGTTACAGCATCAGAAAGAAAAACGGTATCAGAAGAGAACTAGAGCTGCTGTCTTTGAAAGAGAAAGAAAGAGGAGAAATTGTGTTCCTCCTTCCACCAGATGTTGTGTCCTTATTATTGTCCTCCTCAATAGCACGTTGTGACTAGACCAGCTATACAGCATGTAGCCCTTTTCTCCTCAGATTAAATTCATCCCTGCGCAGTGGAGCATCACGAAGCCTCGGCACCACGCGAGCCCCATGCATAGCTCTGCTTTCAGCCCTCGCGTGCTGCACAGAGCTCACACAGGCTTTGCACAGGTGTGGATTACACCTTTCATCTCTAACTTGAAAAGACAAGTGGCTGTGAAAATACCACAGGCTTAGATCCATCAGGCACTGCTGGGAATTTTCCAGCCTCGCTGACTAAAGTTAGTTTCTGAATGCCATGGTTAGCCATCAAGTCAGAACAGTTTGCTCTCCACAAGCAGCCAAATGTTCTGGTGAAGTCCAGACACACTACCTTCAACGTTTCGTCCCACTCCCAGACAAATTAAGGCCTCAGATCTATCAGAACCAAAATTCCCTCCCCGTCTCCTCCAGTATTTGGTGTCTATCTTGGCTGCTTGGAACCAGAATATTTTCCTTCCTCCATTTCTGTCTCTGAACATTTCTCTGTCTGTCATAGCTGCCAGTAGTGAAGTTCAAGGCAGAAAAGGGAGCATGGAAACAAATTTAAAACATATTGAACTACTCTTTCATTGCATGCTTTATAGTGGGCCAAACTCTATCGAGAAGCAGATCCAGGGGGAAAAAAAATAATCCCAACACTGCCACAGATTTCAGCAGAGTTCTATTGATTTGCATCAGTCAAGTAACCATACTGCAGCTATTTGTCTTGATGGAGTGAAAGAATTGAAAAGGACACCTGTCTCTCAGGGTTACTATATGGCTTATTTCATCTTACCTATATGTATGATTGATCCTGCTAGCTTATATTTTATACATCTCTTATCCTATAACAGCAGAGTAGTGTGAAAATACATCTTCCTTTGTTTTCTTTTTTAACGTTTTACACTGTGGTCCCTCTATTGTCATTTTTTCGTCTACAAATTAAAAATTTACAGTTCTTATATCCAGCATAGGCAATTATGTATGAACATCAAACCAATCACTTACCCTGAAATAAAGGTTTATGATGCAAGCATTTTTTTTTTCAGTCCTTCACATTGCCAGAGACTGACGTGGGAATAGGAGGGGGAGCAACAGAAACCCACATCAACCCTGCATTTTTGATGTCGCTGCTGTTTTGTGCTGTGACTTCATGCTCCCTGAAGAAACAAGATACATCAAGCAGTGCCTAAAGCTCATCCTCTTCAAACACTGGGAATGATTATTTCAGCAAGTTTTAGCTTTCAGCAGCAACATATGTAGTGGCAGCTGTGCAGTAGCGCTTTGAGACCACGAGTACTTTGGAACCCAGTAAGAAAACTGTGACTCGCATGTAAAGAGCAGGAAAAAAGAATTTTCTCCTCATTCGAAATTGTGCTGAGACTTCAGAAGCTTAAAGCACTAACAAAGAAGTTTACTTCATCCACTTGGACCCAATGATCTGCCCTCCAAAAATTTTAATAGTTTTTTTTGAAATAAATGTGAAAAAATATGACCAGTAAAAATCTTCCACGATTTTAGCTGACTGGTTTGCATCAGTGTCACATCAAAAGAGCATAAGTGCTTTTGATCCTTTGCTAACCTCTTTTTCTCTCCATCTCTTCCATTCACAATTATCTGTATTATTTTGCTTTCTATGTGTTATCAACAGAAAATTCATGGTCACAGTCTGAAGATCAAAGATGAAGTTTAATCTTCAGATTGTGCTGCTCATACTCATAAACCACTCAAGCGCCACTCCTGCTCTCTGTGACAGCAGCAGAATCCTTGATTCAATTATAGGTTACAGTCAACGGGGATCACGCTTTAATCTGTGTACAAACAAAAGGATAAAACAGAAACATGTACCCATTCTAAGGATGATACTTTATTACAATGCGACATTAGACAGCACTGCAATAATACAGGCTGGTTTCGGAAAACGGATGAGATTAAATTGTCTGCTGGGTGATGCCTGCCTGTTATGTACAGACTGAAACACGTACTGCTTTGCTTCTCTGTCATTTATCTGGCTCACAAAGACTCTGATCCACTACACGTTGCGTGATCACACAAATTTCAGTGAGTCTGAAGGATTCGCAGCATTATGTAGGATTAGACCATTATTCTAAACATGATAGGATTTTTCAAATACTACTCAGATATGAGATATTATTCAGGGGAGTAATTTCATTGAAATAACAGACATTTTTGTTCAGGTGTTAACGTGCTTGCATATCAGGATGTCTGGAACCTGTTTCCATGTTTGCCAGTGCCTTTTTAACACTCAGTGTTAAGTGCTTCTTCCAAGGTCAATTTAAAGGAAAGATAACTTTGCAGATATTCGGCTGGTCTGTAGTGATGACAGCCTTCCACCACGGTGGAGGAGGACTCCTTTATGAATCATGCTGGCATTCCCCAAGCTCCACTATTATTATTCCAGTTTTGGAAAACACTTAAACACATGCTTAATTTCAATACATGTTTTAAATATCATGGGATTTCAGCATTTGCTGAACTACTTTCACAAATTGATTAACGGAACGGGGAGGGAAGGACAGCAGTGGAAAGACAGACTATTTCTGGTAGTAACAACAGATCTTCCCAGGATAAATTCTGCATTTTTAGCCCACTCATCTCGCTCCCTCTGCCTTTCTGCTTTCCACCCCTCCAAGTGCAGTCGTCCAAGTGCTGTAACATTATGTGGGTGGTAGTAAGCATGAGGAGAAGAAGGAGCAGGCAGGGCTCTCTCCGTGCCTGTCCCCCTTCCCACTCAGTCAGCTTCTGCTCCTGCCCTCTCCACTATTCTGAGTGCAGCATATTGGCCTGCTGCAGAAGGATTTTCCTGTCAAAAAAGCTTGGCTCAATTTGTTGCACCTAAGTCTATTTGCGTTGTTGAGCATTTCTTTCTTCCTTCCTTCCTTCCTTCCTTCCTTCCTTCCTTCCTTCCTTCCTTCCTTCCTTCCTTCCTTCCTTTAATATGTAGGTTCATTCTATCAAGTAATACAAAATGACTTGGCATAACTGTGTAACATAATGAAAATTAGGGCAACCTGTTTGAGAAGGAGGCACCACATGAGAGTAAATTGCAGCACATTCAATGTTCATATCATCTATAAACCACCAGTAACCCATTTGACAACTACCACAATCACTTTAACACATCTCAATAAAAAACTTTATTACTTTGATATCTAATGTGATTAAAGTTCTAAGCTTATATTTTATTAAATCTCTGTGGCTCCTTCTTGTCTTTTTCTTTGAATAGCAGTTATGAAAAAAAAAAAAATAAATTAAACAGATTGATTTAAAATACCCTGGAATGAGTTATCCCCTGAATAATGATGTTTATGTTCCTCAGGAACAAGGACCTTTGACAAACTGCACCTCCAAATAAGCTCCTATAGTCCTCTCAAGTTACAGATATTTCACAGACCAGAGGAAGGCTGAACAGAAAGGAATGTGAAAAACGAATGGTTTGCTTTCCACTGGCATAGTTAGAGCAGGTTTTGAGGGTTTCCTTACAGTGGGTGCTGCTTAAAAACCAGTGTTTGTCAACAGGTACTGCACAGTTACTGCAGTTGTCTCCTGCAAAGTCTTGGTGCTTCAGGCACAGCTCGGTGACAGCTCTTGGCAAACACTGACTTTTAAGTGTCAACCAGTATAATTACGGCATTCATGAAAGTGAGAGATGAACAGCACTGACTGAAAAGGAGCCAGGTATCACATTGCGTGGGCTAGTGCCGTGACTGCTTTCCCACACTGCGCTGCCAACACTGCCTGGTCCTGAGCAGCGGGGCACCTGCTGTCCCAGCCCTGCCCCGCTCTGCAGCAGAAGCTGTCAACTTTTTTTATATATTTTTTTATTCTCCCCCCCCCTTGTCCCCCCCAAACTTTGCAGTGGGTTTTATAATGGGATGGTTTTGAAAGGACAAGGATGAGAGGTCACCAAGCATGTTTCCATGCTTAACATAAAAGTGAAGCTCATCTAATCTGCTCTCGTTCTGTACACGTTTTGCTCTGGTCTGATGGAGATCAAGAAATTAGGAGGCTCAAGATGACACGAATCTGGGTGGATATAGGTCAGCTACGCATGTTATAAAGCACCGAGCCCTACAATAGCATGCATTTGTTAGATATATTCTCTTCTTAAAAGCATGCTTTAATTCACTTTATGAAATAAAATTCACATATGAGCTAAAATTTGAATACAGGAGGGATTTTGTCATATGAGCTAAAATTTTACACTAACATTCATACAAAATAGTTGCACTGAAAAATGTCTTATTTATTTTGCAAAGACAAGTTCTGGATGCCAGATTTAGTGTTATTCATGCATTAATGTTAACCTTGTGTGTTCATTGTCTGTTGTTAATGTTTCTATGGTCCACAGGAAAAAAAAAAACAAGAAGGACATGGGTTTGTTAATGTCCTCTGCATTGTTTAAGAGTGTCCTCTGCGTTGAGGGGCTTAATTAAAGCTACATAGACCAGTTGAATTTCAGCATTTCATTCTTTCACCATGCTGTGAATGTAGCATGCTAGTCTGTCATCATCCTGATGTTCAATATGTGAGTAGTTGTTCATCTGAATAATTTCATTGGAATCAGTGGGCTTAACTCATATGAGTAAGGTCTTACAAGGCTGGAATATGTTTATATCCATACTGAAACCTTGACTTCCTTGTTCACGGCTACTTAGTTTGCCTTATTAATCTGCTGGCATCATCCCTCAGTCTCACTGAGGCATATCCAAACCTGGGAAATGAAACACTTTCTATAATTTTTGGGGACTCCAAACAGTTACTTAAATGCAAATAGTGAAATTCTGCTGAAGTGAAGACAATCATCTGAGAAGCAAACTCATTGTTTCATCTATAAGTCATTATGTCTGTGGCAGTAGAGAAAATGAAAGCTAAAATATTTATGGATCCTAATACCATACATTTCAGTGTGCTCCCACTTGCCCTACTGCATGTTCCATTTTTCCACATTTAGCAATGCAAACCTGCATAAGAAAAGCAGTGTATACGAATACTGTTGGTATATGAGCTTATGGATAACCAGCACAGGTTTCCTTTGAGCTCACCACCTTTGAGCCCATTAACAGCAGAGGAGGAAATATGGTCACCATACAATCCAATTAACTTAAGCATCATCTTTTAAAAACTTTAGCTGTGACACTCTTGTTTTCCTCAGAGAAAAAAGAAAACTATAAGAATCATATTTTTTCCTGTATAATTTCAGTACGGAAGATCATTTTGAGATTCCCACAGAGCAGAATGAAGGGAGACAATTTTGTCTTAGATTTGTGTTGCTTACTTGTTCTGCCCTATTATAACTTCACTTCCTTTTCTTTTAAAAAAAAAAAAAAAAAGGAGAAAAATGAAAGAGGCAAAACAATAAAATAAAGAAGAAATAGTTGACATAAACAAAATAGGACAGGAGATATAGAAGTAGTGATACCCAGGTTCCTTTTCAGATGAACTTATGAAAAATGGGACTGATTTGGAAAAACATATACACAGTTATTTTTTGTAATGTTATATATATATATAATGTTATTTCAGTGCTATAAAAATATTTTAACTTTATGATTATATAACATTTTTATTATTCAGATTTGTAAATTAAAAAAAAAAAATGATCCCACAGCTCCCCACCAAAAAGAAACAAAGTGTCTATTCTAACAATACCTGCAACCAATTATGCCAATTTACTAGGATACAAGACTAAAGTTAGGCAAAAAAAGGAGGACAGATTAAAAATAATCAGTCTAAAAATCACTGAAAATCCCCCAGAGTATAGACAACCAGGAGAGGGAATTTAGGTTTCAAAGATTCTATAGATGTTTTTAAACTTTGCTTAAAATGGTTACTCTGACAGCATGTCCGAAAAAATGATATACTATGTTTCTGCTATTTTGTTGACAAAGAGCTAAAAGTTAATCCCATAGTACCTGAATTTGATTTCTGAGGAAAGTTCCAAGAGCAAAGCTTCTGTTCAGCAGGCTTGCGTCTCCCCCCTACATTTTGCTGCCCTGGGAAAATAATAATAATAAAAAAAAGTTCCTTGTAGCAGCAATACAGCAATCATGCTGGGTCATGAAACTAATTATGTTTTGTGATGGTGGAAATTCTCCATTTCTGTGTGAAGGGGCACTGCTGCATGATAGATGAATGTTGGAAAGGCAGTACATTGTGCTCTTTCATCTCTGTCACTGCATATTTATTCTGACTCTGCTCCTAAATTATTCATTTTCTTTAAGCAATCAATATTAATAATCTGATTTTCTCCTTGGCATTTTTAGTCACACTTCTGTTTAACTGACTGTAAATAAAGGTCACTTGGAGGCTTCCTGCTGCTGTTCTGAAGGTCCTTGCCTAATTAATTCCCAACATTTTTTTCCCTGTGACTCTGATTAGCAGTTGCAATCAAGTTCAGCAATTAGCTGCCTCCTTGCACAGTGATTTGCTCACTCCACCTTCCTGTGTAAAGCTACATTTGCTCTCTACTCTACAAAGGCATAAGGAGGAATTTAAATTCATTTGTTTTGTGTTCCCCGACCATGCAGAACAGATGAGATTTGTCACTGCTTGCACATAACCTTTGCCCATCTACATCGTACCTACTAATCATCCCTGATCCCCCCAACAGACATCAGAAACTTAATGAACAGCCTCGCCAACAACCCGCTTGTGATATGCCTAATCTCAGCCTCCTGTATCAACAAACAACTACAGTTCATCAAATCATTCTTAGTTATTCAAGAGTTCCTATAGTTTAGCTTACATCAAATTACTTTTAAAAAGGGGATGTGCTTCACAGTTAATGGACTTATCTTAGTCTGTCTGGGGCCTAGGGACAAACCCCATATATAAACACCTTTGGACATCTGACTCCAGTTCACGAGAAGGCATAGATCTTATCTGTGCTAGAACTTGAGAAATAATAATCTTGGCAAACTCTTTTTGTCTTTAATTCCTAGAAACATGGATGAGTTGTTGGAAATTTCAATACTGTTTTAATTATTAAGAGAGACCCCAGTCAGGATGGATGTGTAACTTGTAGTTGAAAGTACAAAGAGCAGACAGTCTCCTCCAGGTACTTTTCAGCAAGTATGTATTTGAAAAGCAAGATCTACAGGGAACATCACAGAAAAAGCAAGAGCATTTTTAACAGGCCTTCCTAATTAGTCTCAGTGTTCTCCATTCTTATTATTACATCCTGGGTAACAATTGCCAGACAGCACCATTTCATGAAGTATTTCTGAAAAAAACCCAAACTTTATTTCCAGACTTGTTTATAAATTCATTGATTTAAATGCTTCTAATTCAAACTGTGATTTGGATAAGTAATTTAGACAGAACTATTTCCATTGTCTGAGCAGAAAACTAAGATGTGCACAGGAGAAATCCTTCTTTAGCTGAAGTCTGTTTCAGTACATTCACAGTTGTTCAATGAATCTACAGGCACATTTTAAAAAAGGGATAGAACTGCACCTGTGAGAAAGTCTGTCATGTCAGTGCTTGCATCCACGATGTTTTCTGTTAGTATTATTATTATTTTGTGCATCCTAGTCCTTGACAAATAAGAGAAGAGTAAGACTAGCAAACTACCAGAATGGAATGAGTATTTTTAAATACACCTTTAAGACATAGCCAGACTCTAGAGGAAGAAAATGACTTATCTAAATTCCCACATATTGGGCATAAGGATTTAAATTGTCAACTACCTTCCACAACTCACTACAAAAATGTCTTCATATTTCATTTTGGCCTTGGAGTTCTTAGAGCTCAGGGGAGCTTTGAATTGGTGACTTTAAGTGCTCTGGAGAAGAGAAGGGTCAGAACTTAACCTGGTTACTCTGTACTTACAATTTACTAAGCATATAAAAGCAGTTCCTTAAACCACAGTCCATTTCTACCACAAGCACCTACAGAGCCCCTCCTCCAACAGCAGCCAAGACCAAGCATGCTTGCCCTGAACACGCAAATTTTCTTTTTCCTTTCTGTTTTGGCAAGCATGTTCGTTTAATCTTGCAGGAGATCTGACAGCTTTCCCCAGCCAGTAAAGCAATTCTTTAGCACTCGTTGAAAAGTGCTGTAAGAGAAAGGCTGCAAAGCTGACTGGTGCTTGCATGCAGAGACGGGCAACTGGGGCAGTAAGAACAGTCAGTCTGCTTCCTCAATGTGCAGTGCACAAAACCAAGGCTAAAAGCAACAGTTAAGTCACCCTTGGACTGACCACTTACTGAACATAAATACACAAAATAAGCCATTTAACTGGCATGATGATGTTGTTGTGAATCATTATAGAAAACATCCGGTGCTTTGAAATATGGGCACGTACACACAGCGAAGCACATGTAGCTGAAGTGATTAGGGTTATAAAACACACACACTCAAAACAGATCACTCATTTCTGAGGCAGCAACTCCTCATGTTTGGTCTCAACCCAAAAGTGATCATCTTGGAATAGTTTAAAAAAATTTCCTTTAAGCTATTTGAAATTTATGACAATGAAATGTATTATCGTCACTGAAGAAAAAAAAAATCAAACAGCAAACTTTTCTCAAGGAAATAAATTATGAAATCTATTAAGGAGAAGTATGTGCCTAAGGAAATATGAAAGAAACCCAAAGCTATTGTTACAGAGTCACAAATGTTTGAAGACATGTTGTGGGGAATTACTCTTCAGTCAAAAATGTATGTGATGTACACAGCTTTCCTTTCTCAGCTCTTTCCTGTAGTTGTTCTGAAGTTATATGTGCAGACAACATGATAACTAGTTCTTGCTTGTTTGGTGGATGTTGCAAGAGATCACATATCATTATTGTTTTCTCTGTAGGGCATAAAATATCCATCAGATTTGGAGCAAAACACTCACGGTAGAGAAACATGCTGTCTGTGTAACCTTGGAAAAAAGATTTAGCTCCTCACATTTGTGTAATAGCATTTATAATTACTCATCAGGGAGGTATTATTTATGAAAGCCTTCCTGAATGTAATGCCTTGCAAACATGTAAAGGATTAAATAGATATTTGTTGCCTTATGCTTGGAGGAACAAAGCAAGCTATATGGGGGGAACATTTTTCCTCCTGGCCCAGGTTTCGCTTCCTTCCTCTGAGCCCAGTGTGCACAGCAGTGTCTGACGCTGAGTAAGCAGAGGAAAAGCACAAGTGATGGGTGGTCTGGAAGACATTCTGCACCATACACTTTCTTCATAAATGTAGTAGTTATTCAGGAGGATGTTTCCCTGGAATGCCATTCAAAACCTTTACTCTCTATTGGGAGTTCACATCCCATTGAGATGTGAATTGACCCTAATTTTCATTCTCTGTGTGCCTTGAGGGCAGTTTTATACTTTATACCTGTCCTCTGGTATGCACTGTATACCTATCCTCTGTACACAGTTTATAAAACAGACGGTACAAGAACAGCAATCTACCTGCATTTGCTAAACATTTGCTAAGCATGACTTTCTCTGAGTCTTTAAGGCAGTTGACTGTTGTCCTCTACAGAAGCAATGGCAGTTCTGGGATATTTTGTCGTGTCCAGAATGAAAGGCCTTAAATATTGCATTTGAACATGCTATATGGGAGATGCTGTCTCCCAGGACGTTGATTTAATCTAATGATAGTGAATAGTAATGACCATTGTTAACTGAAGCAGTGTTACCATGAATTTATCTAGCAACAAACAGATTAATGGTGATTAGTCTGATACTTTTAACATGGATGATACTTTAATAAATATTTTAATAAATAAGTTAGAAAGTAAAGATAAAAGAGATTTTGTTTTGTTACAAAGATTTTAGATTGTTTTGTTCTGGCAATATTAATCAAGGGCAATTGAGTTGATGGACTGCCCTGATGCCTACCTTGAAATGAAATAAGGAAACTGTAATTACATTATTTGCAAACTGTAAAGATTCAAAGTCCATGTATACCTTGCAACTTCTGATTTTCTCCCTCTTTTGTACCATTTTTTTTCCATAAAAAATGCTTTAAGAAATTAAGTGCAAAAAGCAACTGTATTCATGCAACATTAAGTTTACATGGTGAACTACTCAAATGTCAAGAAATGCCAACGTTAAGGATGAATGCACAACTATAACACTGTCCCCCGGTGTGTGTGTGGATTATAATAGTCTTCAGTTACATGACCAAACAGAACAATGTAAGTTATATGCCAGGCAAGTAGACTATGAAAGTCACCTGAATGAGTGTTTCTCCTATCCTGGGGCATGAATAATATTTGATTAAAGAGACAAGGAAAATAAAACTACTTGGGCCCTAACAAAAAAAAAAAAATAATAGAAGCAGCTTGACTTCTTAGAGCATTCCCCTGAGAGAACACAAATGATTGTGGCCTGAAATCTTTGCTACTGATGAAGTAACAGTAGTAGTGAACAAAGTAGAATTTGTAATTTCTTTCTTCTTCTTCCTGTAAATAAATCCTTGGAGCATGCATCATTCATTATCTGTGCTCCCTTCCCCCTCCCATTCAGTAATGGGGAAGTAGTCTGAACTGCACTGGGATTCTGATTAGTTGAAAATTTGGGAATTGCAAACAAATGCCCCTTTCTGAAGAGGAGTCTAGTAAGGTACCTAACGGGTTCTTTTCCTTTCTTACAAAATCCCGAAAGTTTTGTTCTATCTTCACAAAGAACAAGAATGGATTCCTCTTTTAATTTTACAAATGGCATTATAATTTATAGTTACTGTATAGTTACTGTACGGCATGGATGAAGAGTTCAAAGGACCCATCTCCTAATAGTGGATGACTCAGGAGATCTCTCTTTGAGCCTATTAGCTGGCAAAAAAGGGACATGTTAAGTCTTCACAGTTTGAAATGTTTGAAGGATAGTCCACATAAGAATTTGCTATTTGATTTGAATCAGGATTGTCTTCAGCTGATATTGCATATGAGCAAATATTCAAAAGACTGATAATCTGAAAATCAACATCATATAATAGTTCTGCTAATGTAAATGCAGTGAAAATGTATCTGATCCTGTGTATCTAATTTATTTGAAGTGAAAAAAAAAAACAAAGAGGGGGTGAGAGAAAAAAGTTTGAGAATGGCAGAAATATTGACTCTTTTCAGGATAAAGGTAGCAGTGGTCCAAAGTTGTTATTACAAATCTATTCTTTATTATTCTTGTATATATATGGATCAAGAAAAAGACATTATAACATTCTGTGGAAAAAATCTTGTGGAATTGGTAGTAGTGATAAAACACATGGTTCTGAGCACAGTTAAAATCTTCATAGATGGTTTTAGGGCATCAGGGCACTCTAACAATATTGTGAAGGACTAGTGAAAAAGTTACAGGAGCATAGTTTCTCCTGGAGAACATAAGAAGCTAATTCTGTTCACAACATTTTCAATGACTGTACTAAGATCTCTCTGATTCATTGATTTTGGAATAAATGCAGATCAAGAAATATACATGCACAGAATCATAGAATCACAGAATCACAGACCCACAGAAAGGTTGAGTTTGGAAGCGACATCTGGAGGTCAGCTGGTCCAATCCCCACACCCAAGAGGGTCACCTCAACCTCCTTGGGAAACATTTGCCAAGACATCCTCACAGTGAAAAATATATTTCCTGATGTTTAGATGGAGTCTCTCGTATATCACAGTCCATGCCTGTTGCCTCTGGTCCTGTCACTGGGCACCACTGAAAAGAGCCTGTCTCCATCCTCTTTGCACCCTCTCTTCAAGTATGTATATGCATTGATGAGATCCCCCTGAACCATATTTTCTCAGGCTGAACAGTCCCAGCTCTCTCAGTCTTTCCTCATAAGAAAGTGTTTCCAGTTCCTTCATCGTCTTTGTAGCCCTTCGCTGGACTCTTTCCATGTCTGTCTTGTACTGGGGAGCCCAGCACTGGTGACAGCACTCCAGGTGTGGCCTTACCAGTGCTGAGCAGAGTGGAGGGTTCACCTCCCTCTATCTGCTGGCAATATTCCTCCTAATGCAGTCCAAGACAGTGTTAGTCTTCTTTGCAGCAAGGCCACATTGTTGGCCCATGTTCAACCTGGTCTCCACCAGGATACCCAGGGCATATTCCACAAAGCTGCTTTCCAGGTGAGTGGCCCCCAGCATGTACTGGTGCCTGGCATTGTTCCTTTCCAGGTGCAGGACATTGCGTTTCTCCTTGTTGAATTTCGTAACATTCTTGTCAGCCGATTTCTCTGCCTTGTTGCGGCTGCCTGGATGGCAGCACAACCTTGTCATATATCAGCCCCTCTTCCCAGTTTGGAGTCATTAATTTTTATACTTGTTCAGTTGGAAAAATTTTGTCTCTCAGCTGAATTTTCAAATGGACAAAGTGCAACATGTTTTCTGCATATGAACCCTTCAGGAGCTATGTAGCACTGGAGGCATCCTGATGTCCATTAGTAACAACCCACCAATTCTTCCTTCCCAGGGGATATGTACTCAGACCTTTCTGAACCTAGCCCTAAACAGCTTCAGGAGGCATTAGATCCTAAGGCACTTTAGCCATTCAAAAGTACACCACAGTTCTCAGAGCAGATACAATAACACTCAGATTACACCATCAGAGAAACTGGGTTAGGTGTAGACAGTTGTAGGAAATATCTGTAAGTGCAAGCAACTCCCTACTGCAGTATCAAAGCTACAGATGAGAGACGGGAAAGCTCAGCTGAGGATCTGTTTTGCTCTTCCCATTCCACCGCTGTCAGCTCTTACTTCTGCTTGGTATGTTAAACATGCTGGCAGCTGGTCTTACCCTGATCCATCTCTCCTTTCTTAGTATTTTCAGAAGATGGATGTTTATCAGACCCTGGGAAGCTCCTGTGTTTTGGGAATGAAAGGACAAAGAATAATCTCTGAAGCCCCATGACAGAGCAAGGTAAATACAATGAACAACCGGGAAGAGGGAGGACTCTCCTGACCTTTGAATAAAAAGATTAAAGAGAAATATATGCTTTAGAAGTGAGTCAGCAAGAAGTAGTCACGATTGAGCCCAGAGGAAGAGCTATTTGAGTTGAATGTCCTACACCAGAGATACCACTTACAGACATGACAAAAGTATTAGAAGGAATACTGGAACAAAAGCTTAAGAAGGCTAAGAGAAAAGTTATGTGGCCAGGACATATTCACATACGGAAACATTTCAATGTTTTACATTAATGTTTTTATATTATCTTCATTTCTGATGATAACTTTACATCTCTAGGAAATGCATATGTCACAATATATGGCTTCTCTTGCTCAGTCTCAATGACTTCCTTCTGCTTGTCAATATTCAAATAAATCCAATTTCAATGACAGAGTCTAAGAAGGAATCATCAGCTTGAAGAGTATGAAGAAAAATTGCATAGCTACAAAAGTAGATAATCTCTGAATGATAAAATTACCACAAAACCCTTCCCACTTTATCCTCACTAGTAAGAATGGAATGAGTCCTTACCTACAGTATTTAATCTATTCTTTGTATGTTAATTTTACAGGAGATCATAAAAATTATGTGACAAAGCTCTTTACTTTAAAGTTTCTACACCTGTATCTCACATTATAGACATATATGGATATTCCTAAATATTTGATACTCCATTTGCAAAAAGAATAAAATTAATTCAACGATTCATATGGAGGATTTGTTTAGTGCTTTTTTAGTGAGTTCACAAATATTTTCCTTCTTTGTTCAAGAAATGATATTGGGACGGCTAGTATGAAAATTGTCTGTTTTAATCCAACTATGACATCTGTTTAACAAGCAGCTACAGAGAAAGTTTCCCCAATGACTGGACATACAGACTGCTTATAGAACCACAACCTACCTCAAGATCTTGTGAGAGGCTGTTAGGTCCCCAACAGAAAGGAGACTGATTATTTTCCTGACTGTTTTAAACAAGATAAACAAGGATTTTGACTTATTTTGTATTCTTGATCAAACATTCATTGTTTTTATACCTCTAAAAGTACTTTAGAAAATTTGATATTTGTTTCATGGAGGACTGAATCAAGTTTTTGTTATCTGACATCTCTGAAAGTGTAGGTACCAATAACTGCCAAGCATCTAGGAGTCTGGTGATTGTTGGCCATTAAAGCTCTCTTTGAGAATTCTAATAACTATTTTCTGTTTTGTGATGTAGATAACTTAGTTTTTCATCACATCAGGTTTAGAGAGATAAACATCAAAGTATTTTTTCCACTCCTGTGAAGGAAGCAACAATTTAGAAGTAGATGAGGTGTGAAGTACTATTCCAGTTTTCTGTATCCACTCTTGGCTTTCAACTAGATAGGCAGTCTGGATTGTGTGAAAATATATAAACCCCATTAGGACAAATAAGAACTACTGCAAGTGCTTTTAAACTTAAATATTTAAGTTAAAACATTTGAAATCTGATAAAGGTAACGTGTATACAAAGGGAAAAATACTCAAGGAAGTTAAAACTTTGGGAAAAAATTGAAAAGGTGGACATCCAACCTGCTTAACCAGTACAGTCCATTTTCATGTTTCAGAGACATCAGTAGAAAGTAGGAAGAGAAAGTCAAACTGCTCCAAAACTTTTTTTTTTTTTTCATTATTTCAGCTTTTAGAATGGTTCATTTTTGTTACGGGGTGGAAAACCTTATGTATTCAGCTTTGTCTTCTTTTTACTAAGTAAACTTACACTCACTGTCCACTCACAGCTTCCATCCATCACATTCATGCTAATTTCAATCCCCACAATAACAAATGGTCAACCAACTTTGGTGTCCTTATGCTCTTCAACTTTCCTGATAAAAGACGGTGGCCATTTTCTTGACCATGCCTTGAACTCTTGTCTGATTCTTTATTCTCTTCTCACAGATGATCTAATTCAATGAAGCTCAGAGAAAACCAGTAATGACATTAATAGTTGTAGAAGGTGAAAAAGGCTTGTGCTATCTCCTTTGTCCCAATGATTCCTGTCTTTCTCTCTTCATCTGTAACCTTCCACCTGAACATGGACCTCTTGACACAAACTTACATGTCTTCCAAAACATATAAAAATAAACAGCATTTTTCATTCAGCCTTTTTTCCCCTCTTGTGCTCTCAGTTAATACTTTGTTTTTCATTTTTTATTTAATTGACCATATAAATACTCTTAAATATGGTACTTAACCTCTTACAATTTATTAAAAAAATATGTCATCCTCTCTACCTTTACTCTCTCGCTCAGACTTTCTTTATATCACAACAATGGACCTAGTGTACCTCAAAAAAGACAGTAATGGTCTCATTATCTTTCTGACTATGCCTGTCCTCTCTACAAGTCTCCTTATCAACTTTTTCACCTTCCACATTCAATTTGCATATCTTAATTTTACCTTAAAAATGGAGATCCCTTGATTTGCACAGTTTACTACTTTTCTATGCTGCCTTTTTCCCCTTCTGTCATTCAGTATCAGATTCCTCCCTCACACAGGCAAGCTTGCATGCCCCAGCTCTCTTTTGCAAATCATTCCACAAAATATTTTGCTCTGAAATCCTTTGTTTCCAATAGTGTTTTCTAATAATGTAAAGACCAATTAATTAAATAAAACAACAGGTACTGGACATGAAGCAACAAACCTCATGGTTTTCCTTTTCATGGTTCTCTTCTCCCTTCTGTTTTCACATGTGTCACTAACTAACGTAATAGTTATTCACTTTTCCAAGGCATCTATTTACATACCTTCACATCCTCACTCCCTCAGAATCATTTTATACTTCACATACAAAACACAGATCAATTAACTGGCACAGTTCTCCTTCTAGTCTGTAGACTATATCGATTTCCAAACATGTTGCTTATTTTGTGAGAAAAAAGAGAGAAAAAATCCTTGACAGGTTTTCTAGTACGTAAATCCCAGCTACCCTAAGCTTATATTAATTTGCATGCTAATATATTCTGTAAATTTAAAGGACAGGGTTCTGATAGGATTAGAATTGACTTGCTTTTAGGAACAGTACAGTTGCGTTAATCTGTATGAGCAGAGGGCACAATTAAAGGAGAGGTCATTTGGACAGATTGCCCTTGTGGTCCCATGTTTCTTGACTTCTGAAAACAGCCCCTGGGGACAGGGCTAAGCCTTTAGACAGGTGCTATTAGCTTAGTTTGAGTGAGAGAGCGTGGAGTGGGGAAGAACTAAAGGGCACAGGAAAGACCAAAAAGCCATTTCCACCACCATGTCTCAAGGTAAAATGGACTGTTTCAAAGGTTCAATCTACAGTGAAAAGAAAAATATATATATTACTTTCTACAAGAGATTTTTAAAGAATTTGATGCATATTTATATCCAAGAAACCTGTATTTTTTAGTAACACTGTATGTTTTGTAAGTCCTTTTCTAGTCTGTACAAACCTTTTTGAGATTGTATTATATATTGCCCTTCAGGACGGGTCTTCTTTCAATTTCCCAGCCTTTGAATAACATCCTTGCCACAAGTTTACTATCAAGAGGAACGTTTCTCTCCAATTCTCATGGTTTCTAAGTTTATAGACTCTCTGAAATATACAGTTGAAAGAATTCTCCACTGTTTGTTTTTATCTCATGAAATAAAAATAAATATTAAAAATAAAATTTACTACTTTTCAGTGAAATAGTTTTGGTTGTTGTTTTCTTTGTGAAATTACAATTAGCTAGAGTTACATTTAAGGATTTGGATTCTGGTTCTTAATCTCTTTTTTAGTTTTATTTCTATAAACGGAAAAGGATAAAATAGAGGAGCAACCTGCATACATCATTTTTTGGTAACATCTACACCTACATAAATGTATACACATATATAGACATTTATAAAATAAATTGCAAGCACACAGCTATTTAAAAAGTATTCTTGGCTGTGGTAAAATTCATAGGAATTCACTCCACTTAATAAAAGTGCAAAAAGTAATAGATACTTTTTTAACTAATAACTCTGTGAGTAAACAGCAGTTTAACATCGTTTCCCTGGTTTATCCTCTTCTGTATCTCAGTCTGAAGCAGCTCAAATGAAGAATGGTGATTTAGACAGACTTCAGTTTCAATCTGGAGAAAAAATAGCTAGGCAGACTTCAATTTAGTGATAGCCAGACTTTTTCTATATTTACATTAATATGTCTCAGAATATTGTATTTAAAACCCCACTACTTGCAAACCTTCTGCCTGTCCAACTGGCTAGACAGTACTTGTATTTGGAAAAAAAAAAAAAAAGAAAAAAGAAAAAAAGTTACTCTTAATGCATCCAAACCATTAACCTAGAAAAAAGGAGACCTGGTTTTCAGCCATTCCCTTTGTGGGATCTCATAGCAAATTCTCAGGCTTGCTTAAATATACCGACAGGCTAGAACAGCATTTGATGTTAGAGGATTATATCGGGTATTCAAGTTCACACAGCCTGCAAAATGTAGGAAGATGCTCCAATGCCACCGGAACAGGGAGCCCAGCTCCCTGCCTGTGCCCCAGCACAGCTGAAACACACAGGGAGAACCTACCTGCAAATGAGGACAGAGGGAGACCATGGGCCACACAGGTGATAAATGGAAGTAGGTAGTAGCTCTATCAAAAGACAAGAAGGCCAGGAAATTACGGAAAGGGAAGGCAGTGAAGACTTACAGCTAGCTGTGGGAATAGGGTCATGAGCACTGCTGTGGATTTGCTCAAATGCCTGGTCACTTGGATAAGCATCCAAACCATTTGGATTACCCTCAAACCTTTGACTACTAATCTGAGCTACGTCTGTTGACTTTTGTCCACTGCCTATGTCCGTGCTCTGGAGAGAAAGGTTTGGCAGGGGATGAGCTGACGACAGAGCAGGCTAGCTCTGGCCTTTGCATTAGCACATCCTACGCTTTGGCATCACACAGCATTCCTAGAGTGGGAGTTTTGGGAAGAGACACTTTGTGCTACTCACCAGATGGGATTCAGAGGATTTAAAAAAAATATGTGAAAAACCACACATAAACAAACAGAACAAGGGGAAAAAAAAAAAAGTGAATGAGGGAATTTGTTTGGGTTGAGAAATCCTCATCTTTCTGCTTCTGCGTCTCAGTTCATTGTAATAATCACACCTGTTACGAAAAAATTAAACAGAAAGAGGTGTCTGAAAACGTGCTTGTAGAAAAAGCCAAAATTTGAGGTTTTAGACCAAACACAATAGACAGGAAGCACAACTAGGTCACTTTGCAAACGAAATAGAGCTGAAGCCTACAGAATTTAACAATTTTACTAGTGGGGATTATTTGGCAAAATAATGTATGGAATAGTATGTTTTGCTTTCCAGGATTAGTAGACAGAATTAACTGGACCTATCACAGGACCAGACTGGGATCCTTCCCATGTGTCTGCTTGTCAATGTACTTATTTTCCTACACTCCAAGTTCATACCATGAGAATAAAAGATGTGTCATGTGCAAGGCAGTAATGTATTTTGGTCTGCTGAAGCACCCTAAAAACTGCTTTTATACATCTAGACAGAGTCGTCAGGCATTTCTATAGGATGCTTGGCATGGGTCTTCACACAAGAGGTAGAATGGGCTTTTTATTATCCAGTGCGAGACAGAACATGTCTACTCTCTTTTTCCTTCATTTCATAGCCCTGTGTCTAGGCTTCAGCCGGTGGACCCCAGTATCCATTGCTGTATCATGTAGCAACTATCAAGCAAAGAATTTGCCTGTCAGAAGATTACTCTACTACAAAAAGACACTGTCAGCCTCTATCTGTCCTTTGGGTTGCATGACTGTGTGCTGACTCTTGCCATGGGTCTGTGGTAAAAGCATAACTAACTACATCATGCAGCAATTGTGCTGGTCAGATAAGCAACTGTAATATGAAACAAGAAAAATAGCATTAGTATAATAAGAAGGGGAAAGGTTAGCATAGAATCGCAAAAACTTTAGAGGAGCTAAAAGAAGAAATAAAAAGATTTTTTTTTTCTTATCAGTGCTGTGCTTTTGTGGTGCTGACTGCTTTGAGCACTCATTTTATCTTATGTGAATGTCATTTTAAGGAGAAAAAAACTGGGTGGGGTTTGTAATTATAACTTTATGTGCATTCAGGCTAGCAAATGAATGACAAAAGTGCTATACAATAGACAAACAGCTGAGGGGAGACTAGAAATGTAACTGTTTGCTAGGTTCATTACGACATTGGGGCTTTTTGGCACAGAAATTTTTATACACATCCTGACCTTTTCCACAAACAAAGAGCAGAGATTTTGAGGTTTGTGTGATTCTTATAATTTATTTTTATCATGGTAACATGATAGGTCTGGAATAGCTTAACTGTAAAAATGGAATCTTCAGAGGGCGGGATGTGATGGCCACTGTTACAGGAAGAACTCATAATAAAATCCTTCAAATGATTTTGCCTGGCTGTAGGATGTGTGGCTTTCTGCTTCTGTTTCTTTCTAGGAGGTTAAGACTCTTTTATACATATTCAGACAAAAACTGAAAATGATTCTGCAACTTAGTTACAGACAACATCTTTAAAATATTGCAAAGGTATGAAAAATGCAACATCTCAGTGTATTTCTACATACAGAGTTTAACTCCCATGTCCTCTCATTCAATTCAGTCTTTATCCAGAAAGCGTTTATTCTTGTTTCAGAATTCAATAAGCCAAAACAGTCTTGCATGCTGTGTAGCAATCAGAATTGTACCATAAAATGGGGTAGTCAGTGTAAGGACCATTTAATGGATTTAATTGTTTTCAAATATATACAAAGGCATGAACACATCTATATTGATACACGCACATATATATTACATGTTATATATATATATATATATGCAAAGAGTTATAGATAAATATATATAATACCCCTCTTCCTCCTCCCCACAATGACTCGATACATGATTAGACACAATAAAAACCTTGTCTTATCAAACTGATGCATTGGAGAAGACTGTCAGTGATAGCTGTGCAGAGATATATCCCCTACAAAAACGTGCAATTCTCCCAAGTTTGCTCTCATAAAAGATTTATTTCTATCATAAACCATCACCTGTCTCTTGGTCTTCTGACATTACAATGTGTCACATTCAGCACAGTGGGGTGGCTGGTGTTTTTTCTTTTTTTTTACAAATATGAAGATTGACAGGCAGTTGACAGTGCTAAAGAACAAGATAAGACCGAATATATAACATTTGTACCAGCTGAATAGCTACAGCAAACAAAACAATAAACTCTTTCTTTTTCACTTGTGAAAAACTCATGTGAAAAATGAGACAAATAAATGGGGTGTACGTAAAAAGAATTGTCTTGGCAGGGAATAGGTCTCTTATCATAAAATAATTTCTAATTGTTACTATAATTTAGGACTTTCTTTTCTCCTTCAGCCTTGTTCTTGCATTTTGATGCCCGTTCTATCTTAGTCACATAAATTATATGTTAGAACAAAGGCAGTATTTGTACTGTCTTCTTAGCTTTTAACTGCTGGTGAACCACTGCTTTGTCAGGAACCTGTCTCTGTTAACTGCAGAGGAAAATTAGGTGCCTTGTTTGGCCCATTTAATTGTACCTAAGCAAGACAGTCTAAGCGGAATGAACATTATAAATACCCCCCAAACTGTTCTCTGCTCTGAAAGGTGTCACAAGGCATTGCTGTCTAAGGCTCTTATTTACTGATTTTTGCCAATATTCATGGTGAAGGAGAATATTAATGATAGAGTATTTATACAGTTGTCTCCTTATCATGACCTTCTATATCCTTAACAATCCTGACAATCTACTCTCCAGAGGTTTGCATAACCCAGTAAGTACAGATGGATTTTCTTTACAACTGAGGGTCAAAGGTAAAGGAGCGTATTCTCAGATGTGTCACTACATGAATTAAAATGTAGTAATGAATTTGTGGTGTACTCTGTGACTTTATGTTAGACCTTGACCTTAATATCACATTTAACTGAGCACAATCATAGGTCACAAATTAGAAAGGTTTAAGCAATCTTCTGCTCTATCAAGGGAACCCAATTTAATCAGATCTGATTTAATATGCTGCTCAGAGTTTAGGGAGCACTAGACTAACATTACTAAGAAAGAAACTGTCACCACAGTTATATCCTTGCTGCAAAAGCACAAAAAAGCTTTGGGGTGCAATTTTAGCATTTTGCAGAATCATACAGTCAAACATTAGTATTCTAAAATGTTTTGTTTTGTTGTTTTAGATAAATGCTTCTCTGAAACTCTTCTAATACCAACTGTTTACAACATAATGATTATGAAGAATTATTTCGTTGCAGTAATGTGCTTCATCACTCACTGGGGGAATACCTGCAGAGAGGCAAGCCTTCAGTGCTGAAAAGCACACAAAAGAGTAGGAGTTAACATGTCACGCAGAGCCAGACAGCTCAGAAGCCGGCCATGGAAGGGACCACGGGGAGAGGTGCAGAGTGACTTCATGCCCCTGAAAGTGGTAGCATGGGGTAAACACTGTCATCTGAGCGTACAGATCCCAATCCTCTTCCTTTATAAAGCAAAGGAAGAAAGAAGAGAAAGTGAGGAGAATATGTGCCAGCAGCCAGGGCATGACTTATGTTCAGCCCTGCTTATTTCAGGTGCTCTATGACAGCTGCAGATGTATGGATAATTATTGAGCTAAAACTACAGGTACATAAATATGTACCGTCCACATAAGCTATTTCTCATTAGAAACTAACAAAGCCTGCCCAAAACCAAGATTGCACTGGAAATATAGCACTTCAGAACTGTAAGTGTACGCTTCACACTGTGCATAGGAATAGAGAAGTAGATTCTACAGGGGTTCAAATTAGATAAACAAGGCTAATCAATTTGTCGATTTATCTGTCCTTAAATATGCACACAGATTTAACATAAAAGACATAAGTACAGATACAATCTGAAAACATCTGATGCATCCAGCTACTTTATGAGGTATAGTAAGACAAATACACTTAGTTCCCTCCTACATCTGCTCCAAAAGTCTTTGCTGATCAAACATTGTTTTTCTTTTTTGTTTAAAACTTTATCAGGTTTACTGTATCAAATTACAATACTTGAAGTTGTCAGGTGAAAATAAACTGATTGTTATGTACCAATGTAATCCTGAGTTCATTTCCAATTATTTTAATCTGAACATATTCCCAGGAAACACCGTGTTTGCTTTTCTTTCTCTTTTGAACAAGGTGATTAGCACTGAATCATCCCAGCATGGTAAAAATGAGTTTGCAGTGCTGTAACAATTCTGTAGGGGTTACTGGTGTTTTAAAATAAAACCCCAATATATTCTACCTTAAAGGTGATGTTGAAAATAGAAGATACGGGCCTTAGCTTGAAAGCTCAGGGCAGATAAATCCCCCAGATAGTCAGTAGAATTTGCATTTATAATTCTTGCATGCATAAAGATCTTGCTTAAGATCTTTCCTATATACATCTGATCTACTCTAGGTACTAGATCTGTGATTTCATATCAAGGAAGAAATTTGATTAAAAAAAAGGAAATAAAGTTTTTGACAATTGGAAATTTCAGGGCATTTTAGAAGAGTCATTTGGAAATTCCAGAAATTGGATTGTAGAACTATGAAATAACCCTATAGAAAATATTTGAATTAAAAGAGCCAGACAATCATTTTGAAAATTAAATACCACAGTTCATCAGATCAAAAACCTGAGATAAATCATGTGCCCTATCACATATGACCCTTGGCTTCATATCACTATAGAAGTAATTTATCAATCTTAATGTTAATGCTGAAATGGCTAAAGACGAATTCAGAAACCCATTTTCTCTAATGGAAATAAAGTTGATATGTCGACAAATAATATACCAAGTGATTTAGAAAGGAGATCTTCTAATAATTTAGCTTGAGTCAATACTGCTGGAATAAGTCTGCAATTAGTAGGAGCTTATGTAAATTCTCTTGAATGACAACATGAACGTCTTCTGTAAAGAAAAATAAAAGCTGCCTATTTCCCATGGGGTTTTTTGTTATTTATTTCGGCATGCCTAACCATAACTCTTGCCATTTGTGCATGGGGGATAAAAAGAAGTCAACATCAATATGTACGGAGCTTCATCTCAGCAAAGTAACTGCACAACTTAACAAAAAAGAGACATTAATTTAGGATTCCCACAATCTGCTTAAATCTTCTCCAAAATCTTGAGGTACTTGAAAGTAAATCAAGATAACCCAGAGATTTAGAACTAGGAAATGAGGCAGAGAATCATAAGTTATAAGCAGGGAGAGTCTTTTCCCTTGATTTTCTTTAATTTTATTCATTGCATTTGGGACAAATAGTTAAGTTCTGAATGTTTGCAAAACCTCTCAGGCAGCTATTTTCCTGAGAATAGTGAAATGTAATGACAAAGTTATCTAGAAAGTCACAATTTAGCATTTCTAAATGTGATTCTAGTATGAATCATCAAATGATGTGCGGTTAATGATTGGGACAAAATGAAAAATGCCCAGCTGTCCTTTAAAAGTCTTTCATTTTCATATAAAAACCTAGCAGTAGCACATACAACTTTTCATGTTGAATAACAAAAGTTATAGTGTCAACTAATGAGAAGTTAAATCTGAGTAAGGAGCATGTTTTTTATATGTGATGTCATTTCCCTGTGAAAGTAGGGGGGGATTGTAAAAAGTTGCAGCCTTTTCTATAGAACTGTTGCAAACTATCTATATTAGTCAAACTTCATATGGCTGGAAAATGCAAAGTACTTTCCAGTCTGTATTACTGGAACTTAGATGTAACTTATTTCAGTCCTCTTTTCCCAGCCTTTATCTAACAATTCATAAAAAGCAATCAGCTAGGTCAACAGACTGCACATCTGGATTGGCATATTTTCAAAACCAGAGTGCCTTTGAGAGGAAGGAAATAAGAAAAGTTGCAAAGTATGTTATACTGTCCTTTATTCTCACAGCTACAAGTTGAATGTTAAACTAGCATTCAGTGCCTGAATTACTGCTGATTTTGAAAGGAGTAACAAAGCCCAAATACCTCAGTGCCAACTGATTTCTTCCCAATTGCTTTCTTTCCTTTCTTCCCAGCTTTTTATATTTCCTCCCAGCTAAATGTACTTTCCAATGTTTACCTCTCTAATCCTGCATTTTCAGAGAGTCTCATTCAGTTACTAAAAAAAGAGATCTTAAGATGCTTTCATTGACAACATAAAAAGTAATTGCTATTTACTGATATCTTTGACAACTGAAATATAGATAGTCTGAAATGTCTGGTGTTTCTCAATTTAGAGTATAAAGATACACTTTATAACCAGAAGAGAAGAATAAGCTATAAGGCATTGTATCAATTTTTACCATTTTTCCAACTGGCTTTCCATAAATTAGGATTCATAGATTCAAATCTATATATCAACAGCTTTTTGGTCTTCCAAAGCTAATATAATTTGTTCCAGTTTCTCTGGTAGGCCTCATAAATGGAGGTAACACTCCAAAGATTCAGTCTTCCTCATCCCTACAGTGCTTTTTTTTTATGTTGCTGCCTGCCTTGTTTCTCTTAGTTCTATAAGCCACGTTTGCCCCTGTATCACATTGTATTGGGTTTATATGGCAAAGTTTTTGTAGCAGGGAAAGATGGGGCTGCAGAAGTGGCTTCTGTGACAAGACACGAGAAGCTTACCCTATGTCCAATAGAACCAATGCCATCCTGCTCCAGGATGGACTCACTACTGGCCAAGGCTGAGCCCATCAGCAACGGTGGCAGCACCTCTACAATAATATGTTAAAGAGGAAAAAACTACTGTGCAACAAAAACTGTGAGAGATGAGTGACAATATGTGAGAGAAATAACACTGCAGGCAACAAGGTGGGTGAAGAAGAAGGGGAAGGTAGTGCTCCAGGCACTGGAGCAGAGATTCCCCTGCAGCCTGTGTTGAAGACCATGGTGAGGCAGACTGTCCCCCTGCAGCCCATGCAGGACCCCATTCTGTAGCAGGTGTATGAGCCCTGAAGGAATCTGAAGCACATGGAGTCCCTGTGCCAAAGCAGGGTCCTGACAGGAACTGCAGCCTGGGGAGAGGACCCCACACAGGAGCAGACTTTCTGGTAGGACCTGTGCTCCATAAGGGGATCCACACTGAAGCAGTCTGTTCCTGAAGGACTACATCCCCTGGGGAGGACCCAAGCTGGAATGGGGAAAGAATGTGAGGAACGAGGAGTAGCAGAAAGGAAACGTTATGATCTGGCTGCATTCCCTGCACGCCCAGCTAGTGTCTCCCTGTCCTTATCTTGACTCACAAGCTTTTTCATTGTATTTTTTCCTCACGTCCTGCTGAGGAGGGCTTGATGAGCACCTGGTGCCAGCAAAGGTCAACCCACCACACACATATAGGCTTAAGATCCACTATCTGGGAACCTTGGGATCTGAGGTACCTAGAGACTCGCAAAATATTTTCACTGCCTTTTCTCTCATTCAAAATAGGCTCAAAGTACCCAAAAACGTTTAGAAATCAGTACCGAGAAAATGGGTCAGAGCCTATCTTCTCCATAACAGCATCAGCACCTTGCACTTCAGAAGTAGAGACTTAATTTCTTTACCATCCTTCCTGTGACCAGAAAAGTCCTACACATAGCTAAAAATTGACCCATGTTTTAGGCCCATCAGATGTTCCTGACAGCCAAACCTAAAATTACATTACTGATTGGATATCTGTGCCCAAGGTTTATCTGATGCCAGGTTCCGCATTGACTACATTATGACTTTTTCACTTTTTTAAAACTTTATTTTAGATATTAGCCTTTCATACATTGCTTCTTAGATAATTTTAGTGGAAACTAGGGCAGTTTTCTCAAAGTAGCCTCTGCTAGCAGTACTAGCTCCGTGTACCACCCCCTTGCTACAAAATTGCCCATGAGCAAGCAGTACTGGAAAAATGATCTTCAGAAAAACAAATGAGCAACATATCTATTTTAAAATGTTCATGTCTGTTGTCCATTCAAAGTCACATAAATGGCCATCCGGTACAACTGGGGAGGCAGCCAGGCTGTGCACCGGTGATGTGCGGCAGCAGCAAGAAGGAGAGTCAGTGAGTAGGATGGCCTCGAGCCTCCCCTGCCACTGAAGACTGCATCTTGCAAAACTGCAGGACCAAAGATAAAGAGGAGGCCTTGCTTTAAAAGAAAGAGAAAGCAATACAAATAAGATTAAGGAACAACAATACTAAAATCCAAAGAAACAAAACATGCAGAGGATAATGAAAATATCCATTTTAGAAAACAGGCAGATAAAAAAATCTTCCTTTTCTAACAGGAACCAGATTCTGATGCCAAAACAAATCATTGGAAAATCTAGTGAAATCAGTATAATGCTGAAGTCATTATTATTAGGTCAGTGCAAACAAGATCAGATTCCAGCCAGCTTCACAGAAGCTCAGAAAATCCAGGTCAGTTTATAATGCTAAGCATGGTTACTTGTGATTGAAACACGCTGATGGCCTACAGAAAATACAAATACATATACACATTTGCAAAAGGAGAAAATTCACGTTAACTATCACCATCAGAAAGAGGCATGATTAAGGTATTAATATGTTCTTTTGAATTTCTAGCTATCCTCTATCCCCTTCCAGAGAAATCATGAACATTTTCAATCCTGTGATGTGACGAGCACATTAAAAATATTTGCAATGTCTCCTTTGCCCTTGGTGACCTTGTGAGCGTGCTTGACACAATGAATATACTGAAATTTATTAAGGTTCAGAATACTGACTTCAGTGCTTCCATGGCTGAGATGATTTTTCTATTAAGTGGTCCCTGTAATAATTTACTAGCATTTTGAGCTAAACAAGTACATTGATTTCTCAAGCAGCTGCACAATTCCTGACACTTAAGATCTTAGATATTTTATATCACAACCATGCCATGCTTTACAGGAAACATCTTGTTAAACTTAATGGTAGTCCAGATAACATTTTTTTCCCCTGTGTATTAGCATTCATTTTAAAACCCCTTCCACTAGCCTAAAATACTGCATCAAAATTAATAGATCACAGAGTTAAGATTGTTAGGATTTTTGGTTTGGTTTGGTTTTTCAAGGCAAAGAAGTCAGGTACATTAAAAAATCACAAGCACAATTAGTTGATAAGATACATAATTACAACACTAACTATATCACAAATTATAAACATGCCCATTTGAAAAGTCACTGAAGACACGATCATCTTTAGAAAGGGAATTCTAACCTAAACAAATAAGTTTTTGACAAACTCTATGGGTTGTTAGCCCTGTGGTTTGTGTAAATCTTGGAGTGATTTGCTTTCAGATTAAAACACCTGGTTTCAAGTTGTAGCGTGAATGTTTTGCACAGTGTAACTCAAAAACTGAAAACCACAAGAACTCATGACTAATATGCAGCACATAAGCGACAAAAACAAAACAGTAGTATAAATGCAATGCAGTAAATCAGGACCAGATGTAACACATAATAAATCAATCAAAACTGCCAAAAATTACTAAATATAGTGAATTTAATTAAAGCCTCTGCTGTGTCTCTAGACAATTCAAGTATAAGCATTAGCATAGGCTTCCAGCTTTTTTTCCCCTCCTCTTTTCTAAGCCGTACCTTGGTCTTCTTTTCTCTCATTCAAGAAATATCCATGAAAAGCGACAAGAAGAACACAGAGCAAATACTATGGAAGAGGGTGCCATGTCCCAGCTGTAGCCAAGAGTCAGAAAACAGTATTTCTGAAAAAGGGAACATAAACCCAGTCTAGCTCATCTCATCCCCTGGAGATGATCAGTACAACTTATCTGTTGAGTAATATATGTATGTATAAATACGCATATATATATGTTTTTTCCCCCTCTGCCTCAATTTACTATTCAGAGGGCACTTTTCAGGACTGATCCGCATTGCATATTCTCCCTGGTACACACCTGCCAGTCCCAGGCAGGAGATAAGCCAAAAAAAAATAGCACTGCGTAGCAGCACGGTTTCGATGAAACCCCTGCCATGGATGCCATGGAGCTGAAAGAGGAGAGCTTTTGCCAAATTAGCACCCATTGTTCACAAACTGGTGGGAATGTGCCCTCAGAAAACCCCTGTAGTGCACATCCTATCTACTCTTCGAGCAGATGTGTGGGCACAGTACAGGGCTGTGTATGTGGTTAATGGTTCTGTAGCATGGTCCACAAGATGCATCTTATAGCAAGCAAGTAAATGTACCTCCACGGAGCTGTTGTGCTAAATCACAGTCACCACCTGCCCCAGCTAGTGCATCACGCTACGTAGAGCACCACCAGAAGGACATAACCCCAGAAGTGAACAGTGGTGCATTCTGTTCCAATAACAAAATGTGAAAATGTCTCCACTTCATAGATTCATCTACCTGAAAGGGCAGCCAAGTTTTCAGACTCTCTCCTAGGAGAATTTGACAGAAAATAAGTTAATTTCCGTTTTTAAAGCTTAAATCTGGCTTCCAGACAGACACCACAATAATAAACCACTGTGGGATATTTTTGCTAAAAAACCCCCGCGTTATCTATCAAAAAATGATTTCTGATCCCATGAGTAGCATTCCATCTACTAGTTACCACTGTGCATGCTTGACTACAAGTTAAGATGATGCTTCTTGCATTAAGCATTTTTGCCTTGAGTTATTGACACATTTTAAATTATTCTGCTTTATGTCCATCCTTAATAGAACAGAAATCAGCTACAAAAGATCTTTATTAACTGACTGCCTCAGGTGCTGTGCAGAGATTCATGACTTAACAGCTCCTCCAAACAGACAGGCATGGAGCTTGTTTAATAGGCTTGTTCAACCCTTTGACATCTGTGAGGTATAAGTGGATTATGGAGGCTTGTTTGTCTGGCTATCTTTTTACACAGCTTTCCAAATAATTGTCACAAATATCCCTACTTCCTTAACCCAATTAATGAAATGTAGTAAATACCTAGCCTACCACTTCTATTGATTAAACAGTTGCTTAGGAAACACGTAACTATTGACACCCAATGCTATGTGCTGTGGTTCTGGTTTCACAAAGAGAATGGAGATACATCTAAAAGAAAAATAAAAAAAAACCTCATATAAGTCACACAAGAATTTCTTTTGTCACTGCTAATGATTTTTCTTTCTGTCATGAGTTTTCTGAAGACAGGTTTAATGGGAAACATATGGATTCGTTATTGCTGAAAATCAACCTCACTCCAGACAATCATTTATTTGCTTTCTAGAAAAAGCTATTTATGCAGAAAAATTAAACTCTGGGAGTTTTAATAGCCATCTTGCTATCCTTGTAATGACAAACTGGATCCTGCAGTAAAAACAGTCAACACAGGAGTGTTTCAGGAGCAGGATGAATGGAGATTACTCACACAAACAGGGCTGGCAGTTATGATTTTTTTTTTTCTTTTCATAAACTAAGCAAAACCAAATAGCTATTAAGTAGACTAAATGTTTTCATTTATAATAGGAAACACTTAAAAGAATAAATTTTTTCCCCATTCAAAAAACAAATGTAGGGTAACAGCACAAGGTTCATGGAAAACAAAAATGTGTCCTATGAAAAGCTATTAAAATATTAAATATTTATGCTTTCAAAGCTTTATCTATTCCACATCCCCTTAACTATTTTAGCATGATTTTATGAATATTTAATGCTATAAAAACATTCTTTTTTGTGATGCTGTTGAAATATTCAGCATAAAGGAAAACGTCATTTACAGCAGATGATGGATGTCCAAGATTCCTAAATCAACAAGCCCAGAGACCGGGGAACACGGGTAAAAGCAAGTTGCATCCTCGAGTCTGAAACAGGGTGGTTGTGTCCTTGAGAACAGCAGTACTTGAGGTACTGAATACGGATTCTGGCTGTCCGACATTCGAAAGCAAGGGCAGGCGTGTGTTGTGGCGCTCTGCGGGGGAAGGCACTCGCGTGATGCAGCGTGGTGCAGCGTGGCAGTGGCAGCGAGTGGAGTGCGAGGAAGTGGGTGTGCCAGCTGAGCCCAACAAAAAATGAACAATCATAAAACAAATAACCCTTTGTGCAAAGGCAGGCACAACCCAAATCAAACAAACCAAGTGGAATCACAGCTCCGAGTGAAATATGCTCGCTTAAAAAAAAAAAAAAAAGACCATTCCTCTCTGGAGACGGACATTGCCTCCCTTCTCACACTGCTGTAGCGTTTACCTGGCTTGCTGGGAAAGTAGAGTGTGTTACACACAGCTGTTGACACCAGCAGACAACACTAAATGCCCCCAGTTATTTCATTATTTATGAAACTTTTGCTGGGTGTAGTCAGTGGCTTCATGATGAAAAAGCTCCAACAATGAGGCCCTGTCAGATTTTTGGCAGAGACACATCCAAACACATAAAAACAAGTTTAAACACTATCGTTTATACATAATTCTTTCTTGGCATGTGTCCTCAGTCACCACAATTTGCAGCCAGAAAACACTTAGTTTTACTTTTTTTTTTTTTACTCTGAAATAATCCGGCCAAAAGTGTATCTAATTCCCCTCCTCCCCTAGAAGAGAAACAGCCTTGTCAAGGGCTGGGTTGTGTGTGTGTTTGAGATACCAAGGTTTCCATTTACCACACAGCTGCAACCATCCAAGCAGCCCTGCCTGCTGCCAGACGCCTGGAGGCACAGCCCCACAGCTGCCTGCAAGCGTCACGGCCGGCCAGGGCTCGACTTCTCCAGTAGACCCGCTCTTCTCTGGCCATCGATCCACTCCTTTTGCAGGAAAACCCATAAAGCACATGCAGAATGGCAAGCTGTCGTCGTGCCAAGCGATGGGGCCAGTGCAGACGAGAGGGACGCGGCACAGAGCTGTGAACACTTTGCAGAGGTGCACTTTGGAGCTGATTTACTGCTGGAAAGCCCTCTTGGTGCAAATAGTTCATAAAGCATATGACCTAAGTACTTGCCCACAGGGCCACAATAACATTTATGTAGCATAAATTAATGTGTTTCAACCGCTAATTCAATCTGGCTAGCTTATTCCTCTGGTTTTGGCAGAGTCTGACCTCTGCAATGAAGTACGGGGCTTGTGGTGATGACTCACGTGTCTGGCTGCATTGAGTTTTAGAGTCACACGCACCCTCATGAACAAAGGCTGCTATTCGTTGAGCAGCCGTAAAAATATACCTCCAGAATACGTTTGGATCACTGCTAATTGAAACTTCCTTTTTATAGGAGCCTGATCAAAACCAGCTGTGGGAGTCAAGCAGGAACACATTTATACATTGCATTAGAAACCAGACGAATTCAGAGAGAAGCAGCTGAGCGAATGCCTATAATCAGCTGGAGAGACACGTATAACACACAATGGCTTGAGACTTCCCCAGAGGAAAATCCCTCACTGGATGCGGGTTTTTTCCAAGTGTTTTTCTTCTCTGATTCCCTCTTCCATCAAAGGCTATATTTAAGTAGTGCCCCAAATTCAGAGAGACCTTAGGTGTGCTTTTAATGATGACCAGAGAACAAAAAGGTGAAGCAAATCTCTAAGGACAACACCTTTTTCTCTGCCTCTCTTCAAAGATATGATCAGTGACATGCCTATCTATAGAAAATCAGTTGTGAGATGTAGCTGGCCATATATAGATGTTGGAGGGGAAAAGCAAGTGGATAGCAGTCCCCTGGACTGTAACTTCCCCAGTGAACTCTTAACACCAAATCCATTCTCTTTCACCTACAACTGGTCAGATGACTGTCTCCTACCTTTTCAGATCCACTTGTGCTTATAGCAGCTGCTCATGGAGATCCACACATTCACAATCTCTGTGGCTGATTACTTTAGCTCATTACGCCTGTGACTAAAGCCATATGCTTTGGAAAAATTCCAGGTGCACCAAGCCATAGCAGCCTGTCTGCTTAGCATCCCATCATCATGAGTACCTGCACTCCTCTGTCTACAGACAGGCTCCCCCCTAGAAACCAAATCCAGCTCTAGATTCTTCTCATGACTTTCAAAGAAGTCAGCAGTATGACCTGCTGTCATGGCCTAAACCCCAACCTGTCCAAAAACAGTCGGCAACAAGAGACTCTAAATGCCAGCTTGGACAGCTTTATTACTAATATGCTATTCATGATCTTTGTAAAAAAAACAACTATATAGCATACATTGTGAGACTATCAGAAAGGTAATAGTTACCATGACTTAAAATGTTTTAATTGTTACAAACATAAAAATGTCAAAATGCAGATATCCTTCTGACAAGAGGGAAATCAAATGAAGAGGACTTCAGTCACCCTATTGGGAAAAATTTACATATCCCAGTGTCCTCTGTTTCAAAAGATCAGCCAACCCCATGTTTAGCATGCATTGTCAGGGCTAAGCAAAAACACAGCATTTGTTGGTTCAGGTAAAAGAAGATTGTTACCAGGAAAGAAGAAAAAAAAAATGTGTTCTCAAAATATGCTGCGATGGTTCTATTACATTAGTAATCTTATAAACCTTACGCATCAGCAGAGTAAAAAGGACTTGCAATATCCTCTCTCAAGGCAACAACCTAAGCTGTTGAATTAGTTACAGCAACGAAGAAAGTGCCTAAATAAATCCTTGAGTGGCAGCTGGAACAAGACTGTGGTAGGCAAGGTCTACAGACAATGATTGTTTTTCAGATTAGACAAACTAATTTAGTTCAGGAAAACTGAATACTTTTTTGTGTACCTAAAATCTTCCTCAGGTAAGAAAGACAATAGGATGTAAATTTTGGGATGTCCTTATTGAGTCAAGGTCATAACCTCTTGTTCCACTAAAACAAGACCAGACATTTTCTAGTGTTGATTTAAGTAAATCACAGGAGTTGAAAAAATGGCTCAATTGAAAGACATAGAACCGAACAAAGCAGCATTGAAAAAGAAAATCTCCCTAGTTGCTTGTAACACAACTTAGCTCTAAATCCAAGAGTGCACAGTAGCAGGGGTCTATTTCTCATGAAATTTTTACTCTAAGGCTGATAGCACCTTCTAAGAGGTTTTGGAGAATATTCTACCCTCCTTGTGTTTATCCCATGACTCTCTCAAGAGGACCAGGGAGCAATCAGTCAGGGAGTAATCAGCTTCTCCACAGATGGAGAGCACCTGTCTTACGACTTTTGGTCTTGTGCTTTGCTCCTTCCCAGTTTCTGTTGCGCTAGAAGAAAATTTCAGTTAAGGGGAACCTCAGTGCTATAGGCAGAAATTTCACACAGACTGGCTCTTTACTGTAGGCTTTCCCTTGAAAGCATTAAAATAACTAATAAAATAGACAGTTAAAAACAACATTAATTTCTCAGTGAATTCATAACACACCCACTCACTTATGAGCATAGAGTGCAAACAAACAAGAAGTTAACCAAGAAAGTAATCAAACTATTTCTGCCACATCCTCAAAAAAGAGACAGAGGTGGCAAAAATAATGCTTCACAACTGTTGCCATCATATTACTATTGATTATCACCAAGGGATTATACATTTTCCCACTGTGACTGAAGAGAAGATGGTATGTATTATATTTCCATTTATGGGACAATAGACATTTTCTGACCATTGTGTGTTTTCACTCACTTGGGGCAAAGTCTGTGTACATAACCTAGCTGTATGTAGAAGATTGTGCAATGAAAAATGACTCCGGTAAATACTTTGAAAAATCCTAAGGTAAAGTATAGAAGATTTCCACCCTTTGCACTCCCTAAAGCAATATAAATGCAGGTTTTGTGTTTCCTATTGTGATGCTGGTACAAGAACTGTGTTCATTTTGCTGAGGCTACTGTAACTTTGGACAATGAAAACTTTCTGGCTTCTAGATAAGTTTACTACAAAGCACTTGCATCAGGAATTGCTCCTGCAGAGATTCGAGAGACATAATTTAACCGTAATGATGTTCCTCAATAGTTACTGTATTATGTCAGGATCTAAAAAACAGTTTCAATATCTTATCTGTTTCTGGATGTAGCTCTGCAGACAGAGCTAGTTTCATTTTGTGGATGAGTTCTGATGTTTTTCCTTACATCAGCAGTAGTACCACACAGGCCAAGTGAAAGCTTCTTCTATCACAAATTCTTCACTCAAGGCTTGCCACTGTATTACACTTACTCACTCTTAAGCCAATGCTACAATGACATGATGTGGCCCAGTCACACCTCTGGAAATTATGAATTCTGCCCTTTCCAACCTCTTACCAAACAGCACACAAGCTCAAAGGGTTTAAAATGCAGTCCAAAGCTGTCTCTGTTTCTCGATTTCTTGAATAGAAAGTAGTGGCAAAGGTAATTGATGGTTACATTTCATAACTTCTACTCCTTTCCTATAAGAAAACCCCACATTTATGGATTTTTTAGTTGATTTATGATACTCATTAACACTGAATATCTTTAGGGAATATTAAGTGTAACTTTTTGAATGCAGAAGCAGACATTCTTAGAAGGAAAAGAAGGAATGATCAAATTGCAGGTGTAATAGTCAGCATTATTATGCTGGCTGCAAATTTCATGATGTCCATAATTAGTTCCATGTAAATATTGCATGAATGAAGCACAATGTAGTTCTTGTTTCAAAATAAATATATCCTCAGCCAGGAAGACGAATGTTGAACTTTCATGGTTACAGTGGCTATACATTTCTAACACCAGACATTGCAACTAATACTGAAGCAGTCATTATGACATATTTAAATATGACACATTGCACCCCTTAAAGACATGGATTTTAAAACACTTGACAAGAATGTCTCAATTTTTAGAAGCCATTTTTACCTTACACCATTAAGAAACGTATAAATTAAGTTGGTTTGTAAGGCTTTTAAAAATCTCTACACATTAATTTAATGGCATGTCAGGTTTGAAAGAGAAAAGTGTCAGACTAATTTGATAAGAAAGATATCAGAAGTGCATTTAATGAGAAATGTATAAGGAATCATTTTATTTATTTTATTAATTTTATTTTATGCTAGGAGGGAAGAGGTAGAATCAGGATAGAGAGAACTTTTGTAATCTCTGTAAATTACATTGATTTTGTGCTATAATTCGTTCATGGTGTGCTCACATAAAACATACGTATGTTGAAGGGGAGGATTTTATGCACTTGATGTACTTATTTGCCACCTCTTTTGATCCAACTAGAGCTTTTCTAGTTTCATAACCCTAACATGCCAACCTCTGAGGTAAAAACATGAAGGAAGAATCAAAATGCAGTCCTTGAAGTTTCAGTGAAGCAAATGGAAGAAAATCTATTATAAAGGGTCACCACTTCTTACATTCTACATTACTCTCATATAATGCAGAAGGGCAGGTTCTCATTTAGGAAATATAAGATCCTTTTACTCATGAAGTAAGTTGCCTGCAACTCTGGGGACAAGAATACATTGAAAAAAAGAATAAAAATCAAAAACTGAAGGCTGGAGATACACTGCTTTTAAAGGGTTTCTAGCAGAACGTTAATTTAAACAACCTGAAATGCCCAAGGTAGGGAATCAAACATAGAACACCAAAGTTTACTCTGACCAGAACTACTTCCAGACCTGATGGATCAAAGGAAGATTTACACAGATCTGTTTTCAGAGTTTGGCCTTGCATCTTGTCATTTGGCTAGAGGGCTAGGTAGACTTCGGGGTGCCAAAGGTCTCAGTAATTTTGGGTTTGTGAGGGAAGACTGAGCGATGTGTCATGATTAACATGCTCCACTGCACAGACCTCTGTGGCTCTGTGGTGCCAGAAGGCGTCCTGGACTCAACACTTACGCTCAAGTGATTCTACTGAGAAAGATTCCTCCCTTCCTGGCATAGGTGAATTATGGGATGAATTATGGAACCTTTCATCCTTTACATTTCTCCTCAAGTAGCTTGAGAACAGCTGGTAGATTTGTTAGACAAATATACATGAGATCTACTCATTTATCTGCTTTAGTAGTTTAGCAGATTACCTGCTAAGTGTACTGGAAGGCAAGACTGCCACCTTTTCCCTTTTTTCTAATGGTATTGAAAAGCAGCTGAACGAGGCTGACAAAAGCTAAGGACAAATGTTGCATTTTAAACCTGTCAGTGAAAAGGCACCTGAAGTACTGCCTCTCACAGAGCATACACGTGTCTGTTTTTTTCAATAACAGGGCAATTTTACTTGTCAGTTTCCATCCCCACCCGCTTCGTTAAAAGCAGATCTAAAGGTACCTTTGCAGAGGTAGATGGCACTTGAAAGCAAATCTGCCAGAATGAAGAGCCTCTCTGGACAAACAAGCCATGACCAAGACATCATTTTAACCGTGTCAAACAGAACTACCAGCATGGGCATCAAGTCAGTGCAGACCCAGCAGAATGCCACTGTTAGTCTTCTGAGACAGCCTCTGCCTCTGCCCAAATGTCCAGAGAATGGAGCAGAAAATTTAGGGAGTATTAGGGAGTAGGTAGAAAATCCCTGGAGAACCCCAGCTGCACTGAGCAGCAGCTCTTTTGCCTTCATGCCTTGTGCTGTGCTTTTTTGTGTCCTCCTCCAGCCCCACCACGCAACCAGGCAGACTGTCATAATGTTGAAGAAAGAATTCCTGGTACAAGTATCTCTGAAAATGGACTTTTAGTAGCATAAAAACCAATCCAGCTAAGATGGCATAGTTTATAGTTATTCTCCCTTAAAGTAACCTCAGGAAATTCATTATTCTCACATGGTGCTGAAAGATAAAGTCTTCATCCCCACATCACTGCATTTTTTAAAAATTCCTTTCCACTCCAAAATAAACTAAGTTCTGCTTAATTTAAATTTTGTCATCTTTTCAATGTTCTCACCTCATTTTTTAATTAATGGAAACCCTTTTAATTTTAACCTTATTAGTGAGTGATAAAAACAAAGATTCTCGGCAACTTTATTGCCACTGTGAGATTATGCTCATAGAGATCCACATACTGAGAACTTCATATTCTTTTTCTGCGAACCCTTTGGTGAGGGCTAGAAGCACCCTCTTTTTACGTCCATGGGAAGGGCTGCAACCACCCAGGTTCCTGGCACTGCTCATGATCCAAGGTCCTCATACCTCAGCTCCAGCATCCCAACCTCCTTCTTGAGCAAGGTTCAAGCACAGGCATTAGACCTTGCAGAGAGGATGTCTGAGGATTCATAACCTCTCTGCTTTCCCTGGGGCTCAGTGAGAAGGGTATATTGGGAGACTGTTTTCCAATCACTGTTCTGCCTAACTTAAAGCAAGGACTTGGGCATACAGCTGTCCAGGGTACCCTCCATGCCCTCAAGTTGTTAGTTCAATGTGGTATACTGCTGGAGTTTTCTCTAATCACAAGCAACAAACACTGTAGAAGGTGCCTATGCTTCCTCAAGGTTCTTCATGTCTTTCTGTGAATGTCATCAGAAAGAGTAAGGGAGGGACAGGCCAGGTTTTTGCAGATGTGACCATATTCAGGACAGAAAAAATTGTAAATTAACAAAAATTAATGACTTACATTCAAATCAGAAAGTAAAATATATTTTCATAGAACTTTAAAAGAACTGTCAGATTCTTATGTATAATTTGAAAGTAATTATTTTAAAACTCTCATTTAAATTATTTATGAAGATATATATATTTACATCTCAACTTCCATGTTATCAATATCAGGGAAAAGGATACTCTTTCTATTAAAAGACGTTGTCTGGGGGGAATGACTTCTGCCATTTTTGTGACATAATTTATTTCTCATAAATTCCTTTTATCTACTGTATTTCCCAAATCTGTTTGAAGTTCAGACAGCTCTAGACAGATGAAGTCACTGGTATGTATTTAAAAAAAACCACCTTTGAAATATAATCAATACTTTCTGCATGATTCAACAAGGGAGTCTCTAAAGAGGACATACAATTCCTTTGTGTTCTCCTGAATTATGCTTTTATCTGGCTTTGTAACCAGTTGCAAAGTTTGCACCTTTGACTTTGCACAACTGAAATAATATGGCTCATGTTGCTCAATAAATCTTCTTCATGAAATGTAAACAACAAACCTACTTTAGAAAAAAAAGATGCCCTTATAGGTGATGTCTAGGCTTCTGGAAAAATTGAGGTCATACTTAATATTTTTGGAGGTTTACTGTAGGTCTTTACTATATGTTCTAACAAAACATTACCTTATTATCGTAATGAATGATATACCTGTTTAATGGAGCCTATCCTGTACTACCGCATCTTGTGAAGCTTCATGTACAAATTATTAACAATATTTCCCCTTGTATTGTACATAAAAAGTATTTTTTAATCTTGTTCTTGTAGTTTTTTGTATTAAAATGTATTATTATTAGAATACGTTTCAAATGGGAGTCAGTAATTTGAAGGTAAACGATTCTTGGGATACAATCCTGCTTCAGCAGTTTCGGTGATAAAGCTGTAAGGGACTTTATGACAACAGAATTTAGCTGTGATGAGCTAAAGTGCCCAGATAAAGGGCACTCTGGAGTTACATAAACAGACAGTGCAATATATGGCCTTTTGTGTTTAAATAATGACGTTGTCAAAGTAAGAGCCTTCACAGTTATTGCTTCTAAGCACACAGAACTATAGGTTGTTGCCTACATGCACTGTGAAAAAATGTTTTAAAAAACAATGAATCTACCCACAACAAACAGCTTGCAGCTTAGCTCTCTATATCACACTGGTTTCCTCTTCCAGGAATCAGCCTATCAGCCTGCATTCCTACCAACCAAGTGAAGTGTGGACAATGTGGGTTAGGACACCAGGAAGCAGGGGAGATACTGCTTTCCTCAGTACATGGTTCTCCAAGAGAAGCTGTGTAATTTATGGCAGAGATAACAACAGAAGTAGTGTGATTTTCTACGGGCTGGCAAAACTGATTCAAACCTTCAAAATCCCATTGTAAATCTTTTCCTCACACAAGTTTTCTGAAGAAACATGGATGCACCATGGTCCTCCTTCACTCAGAGACTCTACACGTTGCTGTCAACATCGAACTTCCTGACCCCCTTTCAGGATGCTCAGCCTCACCCCAAGATGCATACGCTGACTCCTCACTTGATGCTCCTGCTCTCCTCTGCCAGCATCAGTGCTCTTCTGCAGCTTCTGCTGTGTTTTCCTTTAGATGCATAATTGCAATTTGTACACCTGTAATAGGGCTTCTGTGGGTTTTCCGAATTTTTGAAAGGCAGAACATATCCCTGGAGTGTTTGCACTCCTTTATTTGTGTAAGGAAACAAAACTTAAGTGGTAGGCTGCAAGCACAAATTGGGAAGATGCAGCAACCAAGCTTTCTTCTGTATTAAATCAATAATGTTGCACTGGAAATGTTTCTTTTTGTATGTATGCTCTGACCAGAGAAGGCAGTTTGACCTCATGCACTGCGAACATTGCTGAGGTTCTAGAATTCATGAGTTTACATTAACTTCTAGCTTACCCTACTGCCCAGAAGAAATCATAGCTTCACTTGGCATTTCCCTGTCCGTTGTTAAAACACTGGGCTGGTATTCTCACAGTTTTTAAGCTAGATTTGTGACACTGTCTCTGCACCAATGTTAGCAATCATGCTATTTATCCAGTGTTTAGAGATACACCAATGTAGCCTGCTAAAAATTATTGGAGGAAGCATTTTAATAACAAGTTAACATTGTAACATTAACGAAAGCTGTGCTCAAGTACGAGTGGGAAAAGGAACTTCACATCCTCCCTGCCCTTGGGACATTTTCAACTAGCCTTCCCTGCTGTGTGGAATTCCAGACAGGCCTTCCCTTTCAGTTTTGGTTCTTAAAGTATCCAGATATGACACTTATTCCACACTAGAGTTTATGGCCATGAGAAAAAGTCTGTTTGGAAAAATATGAAGGGGAAATGCACAAATATTTGATTTGTTAGGTTAAGGTTGGTATTATTGGATGAGTTGTGTTGGTCTCATTAACAAAAAGAACTTCATTTCTCCAAGCCAGCTGGAATCATAAAGGCAATTATGTGACAGTTTAAATGAAATCAAGTCATTTTGTGTGGATTTTATTTCTATTTCTAATGACTACTAGTCACAGGAATAATATCCCCTGGAAAAGAAATTAACCCTCTTACCCCCAAAAAACACCAAAACAAACCAAACAAAACAAAAAAGTAAAAGAAACTCTTTCATAGTAGTCCTGACAAAAAATTCATTAAGGCTAACTGCTTAGTTCAGGAGAAAGGGTATGCTGAAAGAATGTATGCATGTTTATGTGCTTGAAGCATTTATAGCTTTTTTCTTTTGCCGTAGAAAACCAAGTAGGTAAAAATACTATATACATCTGTTTTATTTTTCCTGAATGTAATGTGGGTAATTATAATTAGTAAGCTTTTGCTTTTTATGTAGCAGTGTATTGTACTGTTTAAAATGAATGTTCAGGTCAAATACAAAGTATAAATAAGCTGAACTGTGTCAACATATACACATCTTTCACAAGCAGTTTCCAGAAATGTATTTGCCATATAAAAAATTTTGCTTTACTTCAAAAGACTCGGGTAGTCTTCTACAGACAAGACATTGAATATTTCTCTTGCTTCTAAATGTTGCAGTTTGTAGGGCATGATGCAACATAGAGCATTTTATATCTTTTAAAAGACTCATGTGATTACAGTAAGAACCAAAATAAAAGAAAACCTATAGATTTGTATGAGATTGTAAATTTGGAATTTAGCCAGTTTCATTAAAAAGCTCTTTAAAGTTCATAAACCTACACATCCTTTCAGAGGAGTTAGGGATGATATATAATCATGTATTGGGAGGTTGGACTAGATGATCTCCAGAGGTCCCTTCCAACCCCATATGATTCTGTGATTCTATGATCAGAACTCATCTTAATATTTTAATACAAAATATTAGAAACAATATTATCTCTTTGCATTTATTGAGAAACTGGCAAATTTGACAAAGACTCATAATTTTTGTCTCTTTTCAGCTGAAACCTTTAAAAAATTGCTATAAAAAATGAGTATCTATTCTCCTAAGTTGTTTATAAAATACTTTCTGTAAGCAATAATTCTCTTGTAAATGGTTCATAAAATGTGCTGTGTTTTTGACATAAAAAGTCAGAAGTGTTTTGATTATTTTTTTGAACACAAATGAATATGATTCTTACAATTGTATCTGTACTTTGCATACGTATTGTTTTGAAATCAAAACTATTCTTCAATAGTATTTAGTAGTTTTTATTTTATGTCTTAGTGTTTTTTTTTTAAATAAACTAAAATAACCTTCCAATAATAGTTTACGCTAAAATTAAAAAAAAAATAATTAGGAAAAAACAAGTATGTAGAATGAATTCCTGGTAAAAATCTAATGGACACAGGTTTGCTTAAGCATCCCTCCCATAACTTAGAGGTGTTACTGTAATTTCATGTGAAATGAAACCAAAGAAAATATTCATATGAGTTTTTAAGAAGTGAAAGTACTGTATTTCTTATACTTCTGTAGTACATGACATCCAAATGGTTTAAAAGGTTGTTTCTAGTGTTAATCCAAACAAGTCTAGGAGTCAGCTATTGACTGCCCTGGATTGTTTTCAAAATTTCCTCATTTCATGTAGGCAAGAGATATCATTAGATTATCTTTGCATATGGTAATTTTGCTAATACATCTTCCTGAATCAAATTAAGCTTGAAAGTCTGAAGGCAAACAAAGAAAGTATATACAGCCAAAAAATGCACATAAAAGGATGAACAATTTCTCACATAAACAACATTGTGGTGATATAGGCCTGCAAATACGAAAAGAATGTAAAAGGTGTTCTTTATGTGAGGCTGATTGTGAAATAATGAACAGAGAGAGAAACAAAGTTATTAAAGCGCAGATGAGGTATTGGTGTTCTCCCCAGTTAACATATATTTTGTGAAGAATTTCTTAAAAAATTACTTTTATTCTATTAATCAAGATAAACAACACCTTTAAGATGGCTTTTTGATATATTTTAAGTTAAGGAACAAATATCTGCCCAGAAGGAGTAATGAACACAAACAAAGATTCCCTTTGCACTGAGCAATCTTTATTAAGGTGATATGTTTGTTGATGGTGCTGAATAAAAAAAGAATCATCTCTGACCCCAGTTTTCCCAAAGGTCAAGATTTTAGTTTATCTCCCTTAGAAAATTACAGATCCGACTTTATGTTCAAACTAAAAGATGTTGTTCTTATACCTTTGGGACTATTCACAGTGAAGTTTTTGTTTCAGCATGTTTCTACATTGTAAACATGCCAAACTTTTAGGAGAAGTAGACCACTTTACTCTGTGCAACTTAATTTTTTCAGAGAAGCAGAAAGACATATTCAAGTTCCTTTGAACAAACTGCTAGTTTGTAAATTACCAACATGAGAATTCATGTGTTTCTACTTTATATTAAATTGACAAGACACCATTAAAAAAGAATAATTTCCACTCAGAGGCATACACATGTGCATTGGGGGTACCTTGCCAGGGGACACCAGACCCATTCAGAGTGGTTCCAAAGAATGTTTATCAATATGGTTATAGGTGCTTTATATATATAAATATATATGTTACTCCCCTTACTGCCCAGGCTCATGGCCAGAAGCCACGAATGGAGCTGGATGTGGTTCAGGACCCAGCTGGTGGGGAGACCTTCTTGTTCATCAATCCCATCTTCCAAAACAATGGAGGCTGGCTGCCATGAGACCTAGGAGAGAGCAGTCTTGATTTTGGAAACTGTTTCCAACCTACATAAGAGTCATATCATGCTGTCCTCTGTGGTAGTTCCTAAGGTCTATGTTCATCTGGTGAAAAGAGTAGATTAAATAAATTTAGTGCACATGACAGTAATGGGCTACATTGGACAGATTAGACTATACCACAGTATAAAGATTTTGTTGGTTTGGATGTGGGATTTACAGTGAATGAATGAAGATACATTTTTCTACAGCACAAATAGGCAAATGACAACTAAATGGAGTTAATTTTGAAAATATGCTTAATACTAAATCTGAACAGTAATTTTTATAGGAGAGTCACTTCATTAGGACCTGTAAGATATTGATAGATTTTTTCACTTGGTTATGCAAGAATATTTAAATCTCAAATATATAATATATTTTGAATCAAAAATAACTTCCAAGTCAAATGTCGATACATCTTAATGGAAGTCTAAAAAACACCACAAACTGGAACAGTGAAATTCCACTAGGCAAGCTGCAAATACCAAATTGAAACAGAGCAAGATCTTAACAATTTGTTTCCACTTGGCTGAAACCTCAGCTGGAATGTTAGTGCACATGTCAAGCAAACAAATGCTAGCTGACCGTGTTTTAAAGTAAACCTGTGTCAAACTGGTCACTGTCTCACCAGAGAGCAAGAATGAAATAATTTCTTGCTTTAATTTTCTGTGAGAATATGTAAAGGATCAAATCCCTTCCATCTTTTTCAAACAAAATTTGCTTTCAATTTAAACTTATTTTCACATTACTACATTTCTTACAGCAGTGCAGAATCTTGCTTTCTTAGAATGCAGTACATGGAAAGCGCTTTGCTAATGGCACTGTCTTCCTTAAACCAGTTTAGTGCAGCTATACATTTAAAAGGACTGATCAGTCACAGCAGAGCTAGGCTTGTGTTTAGATAATAGATTTGCTGTTAACACATTTTTCAATATTAAACCAATAACATTACCTGAAGTTTAAGACCTGTCTGGCTAAAGTTAGAATGCTTGATCAGGATTTAGGATTTTTACTTCAGCATTGAAGATTTTGATCAAAACAATTGTTTATAACCAAGAATCATACTCATCATGAGAAAATTTCTATCTGTAAAAAGTTAGCCAACAGATCATGATAGATATGTGCTCCAATATTAAATTCTTGAGATTTAACTGAAATCTTACCAGTCTTTTACTAAGAGCATTGGAACATTGCATGTTTCTGGTAAGATGAAGGTAATACATATGGATTCTGATATTTGCATTTTGTAGAGAGAACTGGAATGTTGTTATTAAACTACAACACCTATCTTTAGAATGATCTTCTAAAGGTATGGAAATTCACATGATTAGCTATATTCAAAATAAAACTGGAAATTATTAAGGATTATAATAGGTGATAATTGAATCTACTGATAATACCTGGCAGATTTCATTTTGCATACATTCATATGCGTGACCACATATACTTATGTATGACCCCCTATATACAACATATGATGACTGGGGAGACTCCTACAGATCAGTTTTGCATTGGTGAGTCCAATTAGCAGCTTCATTTTCTATATTTGCAACAGCTTTGTCTTTAATTTAATGATATCTCCAAATTTACTCCCTGAGATGGTGGCCATGCTTAGTGAAACTGAAAAAACAAATGAAGGTAAGCCATAATTGTATGTTTGCCTCCAACAGAATCTTCCTAATGCAGTAAGTTACCCCAGCAACCCTGTTTATGGTGTTTTCAAGTTGAGTGGTTATGCTACGTGGTGCCTGGGGGAAGACTCTGTCTAAGCAGACAAGGTTCTCAGCAGGCAGTTCTGCATCTTTGCTTGCAACTGGGGAGCATGGTTCCTGGTCCCTATCCATTGCTACATTTTTACCTGGTGAGGTCAGTTCAGTATTGCCTGTTGATACTTAAAATACCTTCAGAGTCTTCATCTGACTAAAATGTTTGGTGACATGGAAAAACAAGGTTATTGTAATTTACATTTCACGCAAGTTTTGTACACAGAGAGCAGCAAAGGAACCAAGGGAAGTAAACCAAAATCAAACAGGAAAAGTGTTATGAATGCAAGAAGTATTACCTTTTGCCTTACGGAAGGAATCTTCCAGTGATTAGGAAGGAAATCAGTGAAGCTGAAAAGTAACTGAAAGTCTGTTATCTTCCAGGGTGTCAGAAGCAGTGACTTGGGATGTGCATATATCATATAGCACTTCCTTAAAGCCTGGAGGATAGAAGATGGCGTACAGAATGCTAATGAGGAAAGTTTTAAAAAACATTCCACATGTCAAACAAATTTAACCTTTCCATTAAACCCTCCACATTTTCTCTGAAATTTTGCAGAAAGTGTAATTACAATATTTAAGGACAGTGATTAAGTAAAAACCTGTTTCTAAGAATATAAATTCAACATAGAAAAACAAGAAAAATGTCTACAAGACCACCTAGTCATTGAACGAAGTTAAACCATATCAACAACCTTTTTTGCAAGAATGGAAAAGTGATATAATTCAACCGTGGAAACAAGAGGCAATGCAACACCAGAAATCACATCAGATAAGTATCATGGTCAGACTTAGACCAAGATTGATGAATGATGTTTAAGGCAAGTCAGAGCATCATATCTGAAAAAAAAAAAAAAAAGAAATTCAGAGTTAAAAGCCATGACTTCAGGCTGAAAGCAAATATAATCTCAAGGCAGTCTAAAGCCTTTTCTCAAAACACACCGTTGTTCAGGAAATCGTCAATGCTAATGGACTGAAAATCAGACCCAATTTGAGGAGATGGAAAACTGGCTGTTCAAGTCAGTTTTGAAAATCCTGGTCCAAACCTTTTACTGTTTTTTTGAAGTGATGACCTGAAAAGATTCCAAACACTGAAATAAAAATAAGAGATTTAGATATTTTACACTAGCAGTTTTGCACAATGAGATCTAGCACAGACGATAGAATTACCTGATGAGGTTCGATTATATCCACCGAAATACTGCAGTAGAGACAGCTGCAATTTCTGTTTTTCAAGACAGCACTGACTTCCTTGTTTAAGGTTCTCTGAAGCACATTACAGTCAGTCTCTATTATATCTAACTAAAGCTGACAACTGTAGCACTAAAGATACCCACATACTATAGTCACAGGGGTTTTTGTGTGTAAGGACAATTTTCAAGCAATCAGAAGTTTAACAGAACAGATGTCTGAATTTCTGTGATATATTGAATATCATAGGTGTTATTCACTGAGGAGATCCAATTCATATCTCACCCATTTTTGCCAATTTTACTTGCAAATTGCTGTAGGCAATTTAGAGTGCCAACCACTTTCCCTTCCAAAGGAAGACCTCTGTAAAAAGGCAGAAGAATTTTTTGTTTCCTGTGCTATTATATAAAACATAACAATAACATGATAAAATGAAAGAAGCCATGTGACCAGAGATGATAGAAAAGCAAAATGAAAACACAGTTCTACTTGAATAGAACTTAGGCCTGGATGATCAGTTTCCAGGCAAAATGCAGCTTAAAACAAAAAAGTAGGTATAAATGAAAACTACCATAAACAGCATAAACATGTTAGTACAATTTTTTCTTCAAGGACTACTGTGAAGATTACTTTTACTAACACAACAAGCCAACTGATGCAAGCATTGCTATGGGATCACATAATGGCATGGCATCATGTTTCTTGGACTTCTCTTTCTGTACTGATAACACCATGCAGCTGTAAGCACAGAAGCATTGCAGTCCTAATAAGGTATCCTAATACCTATATCCTGCAATCCTAATAAGATATCAAACCTTGCTAGAGTCCATCTATACTGGCATCTTGCATGAGAAAATGTTGCTAGTAAGAGCTAAAACAAGCTTTGAACACAGTTGCATTCAGTGCTGAATTTAATCTGATCACATTAAGATGCAGTTTTCCCAACAAAGAACACTTTTGTGTGCATTATTACATTACCTATGCGGCATGGTTTGTATGAATAAAATCAGAAAAAGAGTCAGGTTGTATACTCTCTTAAGTTCAAATCAGAAAAGAAGATAAAAAATAACATCAGACTTTGCCACAAGCCAACCGATGACTTCAAGCTTGAAAGAGCTTGGGAAAATTAGCAGCAGTAACCAGCTTAAACCCTCTAGCAAAAATTTAATACATCCCCTACTATCTCAAAATTGCACAAAATATCTTTTTTCAAAAGCAAATAGCTATGATACAGTATTTGCATTAACAGAGAACAACCTTGAATTACAACGTTCTAAAAAATTAACAAATAAGGAAAACTATCAATAAAGTCCTCATATGTTAGACAAACTTATCCATATGAATTGCAGAAGTCTTAAATGTTCAGTTAGCAACGAGTAACTTTCTAAAGATTATATCATGCCATAAACTAACTAATGGGTCCTCATGAGTGAAAAAGTTCACTGGAGATATACAGATATTCATAGAATCATAGAATGGTTTGGGTTGGAAGGGACCTTAGAGACCCTAAAGACCTTAAAGTTCCAACCCCCTCTGCCATGGGTAGGGACACCTCCCATTAGAACAGGTTGCTCAAAGCCCCATCCAGCTTGGCCTTGAACACCTCCAGGGATGGGGCAGCCACAACTTCCCTGGGCAACCTGTTCCAGTGCCTCACACCCTCACAGGAAAGAATTTCTTTTGAGTATCTATTCTAAATCTCCCCTCTTCCAATTTAAAACCATTGCCCCTTGTCCTTTCACTTCACTTCCTAACAAAGAGTCCCTATAAATGGAGACTGTAACACCTGAATGAGTTTTGGAGTACCGCTTTCAAGAAATGTGGTACTATTTGGAGGAAATGACATTTTAAAAATAGTTATCAGGGTTTTTTTTTTTAGCCATCTACCTGTTTTATGAACAGGTCTCTACAGTGGCACTGAAGAGGAGGGGAAAAGCCACTGGGTAAGCTGGAAATGTGCAGGACTGTGACCATGCTCGCCCCGCAGAGCCCCACCAGTGGGAGGCTGCTCCCTTGCCCTGAACCTCATCCAGCCCCCTGGCACAGATTTTCCCCTCCCAAGGGTGCTTGATGGAACTTCACAAACCAAACCATGAATCTTGCAACAAGGTTGAGCTGGTCATGTCCAGAAGTGATCACAGACTCACAACACTGTCCATAGGATGCAAAGGGCATTGCTGCAGGATCTAATTAGCAGCAGTAGTCAAATTAAAAAGATTGTCTAATGACTGGTTATAACATCGTTACCTGTTTTAAATAGAAGAAATATTCCTTCATCCTCTCCAAACACCTTGAAACAGGAATACTTCAGCTTTCCCAAGGGTTCGTTTAATTGCAGCTCGGCACAGGCAATGTGGACAGGATGCTTGAAGACTGGTACCCAGCGTGAGGCAGCCTCACCTATTGCCATTCTACTCCGGAAAAAGAATCCCATGTTTTGTTCAACAGGACTTGTGAACCCTGTATTACACAGCTACTTTTAAGCATGTAGCTTGAAACAAAAGTGTGGTCACTCTGTCACAAAGGACAGCAGAGGCAGCATATGCTTGAGTTTTTATTCTTTGCTTCAGAGGAACTCCTGTAAATACACACATGCTTTATTCTTCCCCCTTAAATATCTGTTCAAGATTTTTTATTGTGTTATGCTCATTATCCACCATTTTCCAAAAGTCACAACTCCCAAGAACAGTGTATTTAGATACAAGCCTTCAAAAATATTCTGAATAAGTCTTTCCCCAAAGACAGCATAATTTTCATCAAGCAGCACCCTAAGTATTAGAGAAAGGCAAACAGATGCTCACATTCTATCTTATGGTCCAAGAAAATGCTGAACCTATTGATAGATGTAGTAACAAATCCAGCTTTAAATAAGTGGAACGTCCCAAATAATTGTGTTAAACTGCTTGTTTATTCTGGTAGGCAATAATAGGATTTAAACACAGTGCTGCTGAAACTGTAGAACACACTTCAATGCCAGGGGAAGAAAACATCATTACTACTCAACACAAATCAAGGGAGATTATTTAATTAGGATCACTTCATCCTTTAAGTAAATTAAAAAAACTAAGTCTTTCCTTCTGCCTGCCTTCTTTCTGCCTCCCACCATCAAATCTTTGAATTATTTTGATCAAAACCATGGTTTAAATCCACATCATATGCTTTCACAACTCCTACTTTACACATATTGGCCATTTCTAAGTTTCTTCTAAACAAAATAGGGTGCAGTAATTTCTGACCGTATCTTCCAGAAACAGGTTCCTTGTTAACACTTAATCTTGCTTTCTCTTCTTTCCTATCTTCTCTCTGGTCAATTATCTTCTTTTCTGCCCTGTTATTTCTTTTTCTAATCACAACATTTTACAACCTTGCTCTCAAAGCTATATTCCACATTGTTAAGATCTTGTTATATCTTCACATTGCAGATATAGGAGCTTATCAGAATAGATGCTATGTCTTAGCCATTACAGTAAATTCAGTGCCTACTAGTTTGCCCCTTTTGTCCTGTAAATTCTTTGTCTTAAAATGGCAATAATCTTCATAAGTTTTTTAGTCTTTAATGTCTTATGACTAACACAGTATCTAATTATTATGTCAATGCAGGTAAAGTATATACAACAGTACCAGATATATATTTTTTACAGGTAAAACTACATATGTATTCCTGATTATCAGAAAATACTCACTGGACTTTCAAAGGAATACTGCCTCAATACACAAGCATAGCATTTCTGTAAGTCTTTTCATTTCTACCTGATTGTAATTATTTATTTTCCTCTTATTCTTTTGCTTTCATGCTTAAGTTCTGATCAATTCTGAGTAGTTGCTTTCATAATACTCTTTTTTCTCCTTTTCTTTTCCAGAAAGGAAAACAAATAATCCCAGAGGCTGAAATTTCTTTTCATGTTTTCTATATCACAGAATCAACAAAGACTATTGCTCTGGTATGTATGAACACCTCTGTTGTATATCTGTGTTGAAGAACGTAAGACAGAGTTTGTCTTGGGAAAAAAAGATGGCTCCAGGTTTTGTGCAGCCACACATGTCCAGACATGCAACAAGATTTTAACCAAAGGATGCTTTTTAATAAGTATTGCAGTAACAGCACATTTACTACCACTGGTTAGTACCATTATTTCTAGACCCAGGAAATTATGCATACACTGAAGCTTATCTTCTTTAGTAATATGCAGTCCTATGTACATTACATCCAAGAACCACCTGAAAGGCAGACCAAAGTCAACAAACTTACTTAAACACATTTTTTAAAACAAAAAATAAAATCAGGAATGAAAATATTATATATAATACATCAGAAGAATTCAATATTGTGGAAGTTAAAAAGCAAAAGAAGTGTTTGGTTCACAACCAGAGCTTTTCTTGATTAATTTTTTCCCCATTGATATCGATTGAGGCTCCATATTTTAGGAATAATTGCAAAGAAAAGTAATAATTACAGGATCACTGTGTTATTTTTAAAAAATAAATTGTTGCACCATTTCCTCACAATAATTTTTTTTCAAAATAGTATATAATAACATAACAGAAGTTAATATGGCAAAGATGTTGGTTTTGTGGCTATGTGGTGCACAATAACACATCCTAGATCTGTTTTGTAAGTGACTGGTGAAGGTTTTTGTTGCCAAGATAAAAAGTATTGCCCAGATTTATACGGGCAAAAGTTCTTATTCACTCAGAATAAGTCTTGAGCAGTGCCTGTAAACAAATGGACAGGTGGCCTGTACCACCAGGATTAGCAGGCAGAAGATGCCCTTATTATTCTTTATAAACACAGAATGAAGAAGACCAGTTATGTGATTTAATGATTCTCCCACTGCTACATACACACACCCACAGGTGGATGTTATCAAGAAATGCAATCCAAATGGAGAGCAGATACATAGCAAAGTGGATAATGGACAGATAAATATATTGTGATCTGGGACACGTTCAGAAAACTCAGGATGCAGATGAAGGCTGAAGGTCTTGTCCAAGTTACAACACTCAATGCAGAATCCTGCTGTTAAGCTGAATTTTTGCAATGTTTTTCTAGCCGCAAAGTTAGAGCTACTACGAGAACACCAACATTTAAGTATTTTGGCTTGCTAACTAGTTAGCTCAGAAAAAATCATTATTTAATATCTGTTTAATCTAAGTGCAGCTGGTACACTTTTTCTGGTCATGCCTAATGTCTTCTAGTTTATCAGGCCTAGGCTAGGCACAAGACTATTTCAGCGTTTAAGTAAAAAATCATGAAAGATCATAACTTCCTGAATAATCTCTACAGTGGGAACTCTGACTCAAAAGTGGGTGTTGAGAGCACCTGTAGTCAGAAAGAGATTCTTTAGGGCTTGCACTAGGTCTATGATTTCTGATTTGCATCCAAAATGAAAAAACAAAAGTTAGGGATGACAATGGCAGTGTCCAGAACTAATTTCACTGCTGGAGACAATAGAAATTTGTTCAAGAAGTCAAGGCTATCTTCTTGAGCACACCTAACAGGAGTAGATGCATACATTTCTCAGGTTTTGGTTTTAGCTTTGAATTTATTTTGTTCTAATACACTATTCCAAGATGCTTGAAGATTATATTTTTTCTGGGTAGCGTCTTTTCTGCCTCATTGTACCTCTTCTTTTCTACAGCACCCAAAATGACTGAGGATTGCAAATCCCTTCAGGGAAATTTCTCCTCCTGCCTCCTAGGAGTGCAGTCAAAGGATGATTAATTCTTGCATTGTTTGTGCCAGAATATCTTTGAAGTTCAGTGCATTCTCACTTATGTTCCATAGTATTTGGCATCAACAAATGAAAAAGTATCAAAGTATATATAAAATAAAAAAATAATTTCAATATCTAGAGCATGATCTAAAATTTTGCTGAAAATGGTAACAGGAAAAAACCCACTTTTAAAGTAAGCTTTCAAATGGAGATGAGTCTTATAAAAGAACATCAGAGAGCAGTGATATCTGCTTGCTCTTCACTCAGCCATGTGAAAGTATTGTTTAATTATGGATCAAGTTCAGCCTTTAGCTCCTTGACCAGTGTCGATTATTCTTTCCATTTTCTTCTGTGGGATCATGCTGAGCAGGGGTGATGCACAGATAAAATCTGATATTATTCACCCGCCTATAGTCTCTAGAGAACATCAAAAACTTTAAAAGGAAGGAAGAGGAAATAAAAAATAACAAACCCTTGGAGCGCTTTGAATTAAGAAAAAAGATAGAATAGCGAGAACTGGGTCTAAAACAATAAAGTACAACTGTCTCCAGGCAAGGGATCTGAGAAATACAGATAATGCCCATTTTTCTTAGGCACCTAAATTAAAAAAATATATAATTCTTTGATGAAAATATATAAACCAGAACTCTAGTAATTCTGGTGTTTTTACTGTTAACCCAAAGCAGTCTGTGTCTGAATAGTCAATTTTTTAGAATATTTATTTATTATATAGACAGTGTAACCTAAAGGGCAGTTTGCTTTCTTATTTATTTTAGCTTACATTTCCTGTGGTGTATTTAGCTCTAAAGGGGTTATTTGGCACAAGAAAGTGACCTTAGCATATTAGGTATTTGGAAAATTGTTACTCCTTGAAGTGCTGATGGAACAAGCATAACCAGGAGAATTTGCAATGTAAGACCAGGGGTTTTTTTAACAAAATTTCTACATGCCTCAACAGCTGTTTTCTGTGGTCTCAGAGCCTTGCATTCCTTGACAATTCAAGAAATTAATTGCTCTCGATATGGTATATTAGGATGTTTCCTGTGCACAGCATCTTCTGGATAAAGACAATGCAAGACCTAAAAATGGTAGTATTATACTTACCTCTGAACTGCATTGATTGCCTTTACCATACCTTCAGTGTTTATTTCCTCAGTAAGAGCATGGTTCAACATGATTTTATCAGATGTGTTGATTTCTTGTGAGATAAACTATTTTTGATAACGCTTTATCCCAAACATATTTTAATTACTAGAAGTGCAGGAAAAGAACAAATTAAGAACAGTTTCTGCACCTTAGCCACAAGCAAGTAGTACATTTTTATAGACTTACTCGAACCAAAGCTAGTAAGGTGTGATTGACGACTTGGCCTAAACAAGTGATAACAATATACTGAGAGCAACTGAGTAAAAGCTGAATATAGGTCCCTAAAGCTGCAAAGCTGATGTATCCAGCTGCACTTCTTGAAGAGTTCGTGTATGTCTCTCTAATTCTGGAAAGCATTGGTGAGAAGTGAAACCAAACAACACCCACAGACTGATCAAGCATCACTCTCTACATTTACAGGACAACAGGAACTGTGCTTTTCCTATTGCATCTATGTGTTATTCTTTATCTCCCTGTCTGTCCCCTGTGTGGTTGTATTAAGTTGAAAACTCCTCAGAGCTTAAAGAAAACATAGACAAAATGCCCAGCAACAGTGCAACATCCATTGTAGAGCATACATGACAAAGTACTCATTAGAAAAGCAAGAATTCTTAATTACAGTTATCACCACACAGTCAGTCTGTGCTGCAAATCCAAAGGAAAGGTTTGCTGGAGGGCCAATTTTTCAGACTTTTGATGACTTAATGGCATACTATAAAGAAACCCAGAAATCTATCCTAAACAGCAGCAGCCTCTACCTTCATCTGTTGCTTGTCTGCCAAGCCACAGTGTGAACGTGGCAGATATTATTGGAGCCTGAGAGCAGAATGACTACTTCAAGACCTACATTCAGTTTCAAAAAGTAAAATTCCAGAGATGTCCTTCATAGTTGTATATTTTTTCATTAATACCACATTGTATACTTTGCAGTTCACTCCGACAGAGAAAACCATTTCTTCACTGCAGGAGAAGAGCTATATAGTGTTTTGTTTTTAACAACAGCAACAATAATTCTGCATCTTGGGGTTTTTTTTATGTTTTGCTATTGCATCGAGAAGTGTGACTACACCAGACTAGTAATCTTTAGCCTAAAGATGTAAATCCAGTGGCAAAATTTTCACTGCAACTTATAAATCTCTTCTGTAACATCATTATTTTGGGACATCTCTGCCAGATGTAGTTATAGCCCACTGTCTCCACTTGTCTGCCACCATACGTAGATTACCTGCTGTGAAATGCATATAGCTTAGATTATTGACATATATGTGAATTATTATTTCCCAGGCAAAACTCAGTCATCTCAGCAAAAGTACTTGAATAGAGCTTAAGTGTTTACATAAAGGTTACAACTTTTTCTGTAAAGGTGCACTTAGTCCTCTCTTAACATTTCACAGAATGCAGCTAGTTCAACTCTTTTGCCATCCAGCATCCAGTTGCTAAATTGATTGCTATTTAGTGTATGTCTATTCTGCAACCCAAAAGTGTGACTGCTGATGAGGCAGGCATATTTAATTTACCTTTTAAGGAAAGAAAAATTACAAATGTGACATCAATCCTTAATGGTTCTTCAAGGGTAATCCTGGAAATGTCATACTTGAAAGTCAAACTTCAGGCCATTAAAATTCATTTCTAGAAAGATTAAAAAAAAAAAAAAGAATTAATGATCAATGTGACACAGTAGGAAATAATCAACATTCTTTTTGCAGCTGGAAGTCACAGCCAGTATAGCCACTAGATTTGTGTGAAGAAATCACCTAGTACATGTGGGTAAGCATGAACTAGCTGACACCACTTAGTTGAACTTTCAGAAAATCTTTCAGCCTTGCTCCTGTCAAGGGTTAGTTCCAAAGGTGTGACAAGGTAGAAGACAAGGCCAAGAAACAATGTATTAAAAAGAGGAAATAAAATATAGAAAGAAATGGTTGTTTTTATCAAAGGGGAGGATGCCACAAGATTGCTACTGAAATCTATGAATTTTACATATTTATAAATAACCAGGAAAAGAAGATAATTAATCAGGTGATAAATCTTGCCGACATCACTGGAGGCATGAAATGGATTGCATACAAAAAAAAAATAAAAATGTTCCAGGATCCTTTTTCTTGAAAATATTATGACCAAAGGGATACAGCTGCAGTCAATAAAATTGCAAATAGAGAATGATTCCAATGAAATTATCAAGGAGCAGATTTAACAGTCATCCAAACAGGAACACATTCACTTCTAAGCTTTCCAACAAACATGATCAAGTTTTGCCTGCAAAAGCAAGGTTCTTGTGTGCAGATTCAAAATTGTACAGAAATGTTCTTTAGGTGGAAGCTGGAAAGAAAATCTAGGGTTTTATTCACTTGCTTAGATACAAGAAAGAAGGAAGCTTCAGTTACTGTGAGGCCTCTGCTGTTTCCCCCAATGTAGAGCTATGATCCCACAGGAGTAATCCTGGCAAAGTACACTTATGGGACTGACTGCATCAACACTTCTCTGAAGTATTTAGCTCTGCATCCTGCCCTGTGCTATTAAAGAGCAGGGATAGATATGTGCTTTGGGGGACCACCTGCTAGTTGAGCTGAGATGCATTTGGCACTGTTGCTTTACCCAAATAACATTTCCAGCACCAAGTCCCATAGCTCAGCTTCCACCAGCCGAATTCAAAAAATGAATCAAGCCTATCAAGTCTCTCCAATAAGAATGGAAAAGGAGTAAGAAAGAGGATTAAATACCTAGTAATACCACAGAGAAATATAAACTCAGGGCTGGGGAAACTTGTTCCAGTTCATGGGAACATTTTGTATTCATATGTGGCCTTCATGTCTTTTTTTATAGTCCAGTACTGTAAAAGAACTGAATCACTCTCTTATTCAATAGATCTAAAGAAAATAAAAATTGCAAAATTTTCTCTATACACTACACATGGGCCATCTGTAAGTCATATCATCTTTTTCCTTTCCTTAATGTTGCAGACTCTACTAAGAAGGACTAAGAGCTCAGTCTTTCCCTTTTGGCTTTCCTTAGAGCAAGCCAGCTGCCTCATGGAGCTATCAGCAGGGTTTATTTTTCCTGGCTTGGATGCAAACCTCTAGTTATTAATATGAGAGTGAGCTCTGCTAGCTGACAATTTAAGATAAAGTAAATTGGAAGTGACATAAAGGAGCGTGTGGGTGTTAATGTGCGTCACCGAGGTTCTTTTCTGACATCCTGAAAGGTCTCATCTGTATGGCCGACACTAGCAACCTTTACCAGTGACCCTGTGCTATTAAAGGGTAGGCACTCTCATTGATTTGTAAAAGTGACAGATGCGGCATGTGGTTGTAAATTAGCCATGTGAAGTCAGTCTCCAGAGATTTCCAAGCGTGTTTTTTCCTTTGCAATGATTTGTGTTCTTCCATTTGCCAAGCTGCATGAAGTGAAGCACTTAACTCTTTTTCACCAGTCATCTTATAGTACTTCACTTTTTTTTTCTGAGGTTTTTTTTTCCTTCTCCCACTCTCCCTAAGCTATCATGATTCATAGGGCTAAACTTCTACTCAATTGTTTCTTAAGATGTTTTTAATTTTCTCATCATAGTATTTCTGAAGAAGATTAGTAAAGTCATATCAGGATAAGCTGAAATCTCTTTCAAACAGTTAAGCCTTAACTTTTATTTACAAATGTATATGTATATGTATGTATGCATGCATAAGTATGTTCATTCATTATTCATATAACAGAATGTCTGATCTGGTGAAAACTCAAATATAAGGTTTGTTAACAACTGAACTATAGCTGCTGCTCACACATGCTGCAGATGCAGATAATGCGTGAGCTTCCAAGTGTCTTCATCTCTTACACAGAAACTCAGCTCTAACAGAATTGCACAACCTCAGACAGGACCAAGTCATCTTATACAACAGCGATTGCATAATGCAAAGGATAATAACAGGAAATAAATATTATTTTCTATGTTTAATGACATGATTTGTTTCAATCTTGAACAGATATCTATAGTAATCACATGAAATTAAGACTTATGGGTGACCTGGAACCATACAAGGTCCATCCTCACCTGGCAGGCACTAGTTAGAGCACCCAATCTGCTTCTCTGTTTAGACTGCTAGAAAATTTCTTTCCATGGAAATTCAATCATGCCTTTGTAATGCTGATTTTAGATATGCACTTGCATTGTAATTTATCTGCTACAATAAATCAGAACTCCATTTGTGTAAAGATTTGCTAGATAGTCAACCTTTTAATAATTAAATTTAGGGCATCTAAACAATTATCACAAAAAGTACCTATGCGCCACTGCTACAAAACCAAACCCAAAGCAAAACAAAAACACATCAAGACAAATTATTCCGTGGACTAAATGTCACCAGCTGTCAAATGCACCATGACAAAATGTACAGGTTAAAAGGTCATGACCCCATAAAACTACTACTCTAGTTCCGTATCCTAAATCACTTCCAATTATGTATGGTAAGTTCTTTCCATTTTGAAGTAGAAAGTAATTTTTCTGAGAACTTGAAGCTGGGCATTCAGCATGGATTGAGAGGTGAAAGGTTCAGAGTTTTAGCCACTAAGCCACCAAATCTCTGTCCTCTCCTCTATTGTCTTTCCTTTTGAAGTTATTTGCAACAGTTATTTCTAGTGAGCATTCACTCCACAGGGAGGGCTTGTGCAGCAGTCATGGTAGACTTTCTGAAACTGTATTCCAGGCTCTTTGGGTTTCTAACAGTTCATAACACTGCCATTCTTCTTTCCAGCTTTAGCCAAATGCACATAATCACCCCTTTAGGATAATGGTGTTTGAGACTGGGATGCTGGTCCCTAAAGTTGACTTTGAGGAGATGGGGTAAAAACACCTATTAAATTTGCAAACTTTTTTCCTTGCAACTACCGTCTGATCACTATGATCACTATTAAATCTTAGTGCACTGAGATCACCCCAATGCCTGCCCAGATAACTTCAGAGCTCTCTCATGCAAGTCCACCGCAGACATTGCTGGGGCAAGCTCGCTTCCTGAGAGAAAGAGGAAAGATTGCAGAAATGACAAACTCTTTAGTGTTAAAATTTAGTACCTAGCTGCACTACCATAATCTTCACAGTAGAAACCAATGTCTCATCAAGCTGCCAAATCTCAGGTCACAGTGTTAATGATTTATGTGTTCAGAACTGCTCTTTGGGGTGGTTTCACAAGGCTGGGTTAACACTGTGAGGTGCTGGAAAGGGTTTAAGGTTTTTCAGTGTTTTTTTTTTTTTTTTTTTTTTCCTAGTAGCCTGTAAATGTTTTATAATTGTTCGTTTTAAACCTATTTCCTGGTCAATCATTCTCAAGCTACTCATTCCCACCCTTTAGTAAAGTCCAAAATTGAGTGTTACTATGGAAACTGCTACAGATGTAATAGCTGCAATTCACAAGAAAGAGAAAGAAGAGGAAAATGGATCAAGAAGTGTCACTTGCATTATGCAAAATTTCATAGCTATGTATGAATTGCATGCTGTGAATAAGGTCCTTTGTGAACCCAAAAAGTTAGGAAGGTCACCCTCGCATTAGAGGAAATGATTCCTAAGTCAGTAAATGAATTGCTTTCAAAATTCCTATGTGAAAAAAGAACTATTTATAATCTCTCTTTCTGAAGTCCGCCTTTTCATACGAGAAAAATATATTTCTTTTTTTCTCTTTTAAGTGTTCTTAGCTTGTAACCTAATTTTGTGCTCTTTTTCTCTCCTCTTTTTTTTTTTTAAAATGATACTCAACAGAAAAGTTAATCCTAGATTTCTTTAAGTCTTAAGCTTCTTTAAGCACAATAGACATGCCAGCAGTGTTTGCTACAAAGTTGTCAGTTATGTCTTTTATTTGCATATTTGAAGGTATTTTCCCCGACTCTCTTGAACACATCTGTGTATTCAGCAAAAGAAAGCAGAGCTATGAAAACTCAAAAGAATAGAAATACTGTAGTAAACAAAAGCTGTGCAGGCTTGTAACTGGCTTGTTTCTCTTATCAGCTACAATATTTTTACACTCCCCATAAATTCCACTCATCGCAGGCAGGTTTCCACAAATGTGGCCTGGAGAGCCTTAGAGAGAGGAGGGAGAATCAGGCCTTTTGTCTAGTGCTCAGCTGCCATCAATTATTTAGGAGCAAAATTATGTGACATTTTTCTTTCAATTATTCTGTTTAACAAGGCTTGGGAGTTAATACTGACCAGAAGATGTTTTATCTGAGATACGCTATAAAATACTCTGCTCTCTGTAGAATAGAACTCCCTTGGCTCTCAATTAATGACTGCAGCCATGCAGCCGCACTGAACTGTCTAATCTCACTTGACTGGAGCTGAAAGCACCTCTGTGTTTTTTAAAAGATATTTTGCTCTTCTGTAAGTATATTGAGAAGAACTGTTTGTGCTGGACACACAGTAATAAAAATTTGTCAAATCTGTCAGAAGACTTGGCTCCTAAATGCAATTCTTCAAAGGGAGAAGTGTGTAAAAAACAGAAGGCATGCTGCTTTATTATTACTGTGGGGACTGTGTGATCTTGTGCCTGACAAAGATCTGTTTAAGATGTATGAGCGATGCTGTGAGTCTGTATCCAACACCATTCTTATTGTTTTTCATCCAGCAGTTTAGTCTTCAGCCTGGAAACTCGTTCTTGCCTTTTGCCCTTAGCTTCACAGTTCTGCACAAGTGACTAAGTACATTCCCAAACTGTGCATTTTACACACTCTGAACAGTAAGCAACCATTTAAATATTATGACATCCACTGAAGCATGCATCAGATGTAAAAAGGAAATGCTTAACAAGTATATTTTTAACAAAGTCTTATTTCCACATGAAGCTCTGCCGGGCATCACAGCTTCTGAAAAGCTGTAATGACTCACTCACTGGAAAATTCAGTGCAAATGCAAATACGGTTTCTGGATTTGACAACCACCTGCCCCCTTTACAGCTCCATTATTTGGCGTGTGCTAACTTGATCATAAATCATGGGGCTCCTTTGAGAAATAAGTTTATTCCTTCCCTTCAAAACTTATTTCTTGCTTTTGTGTCCAACTATTGTTTTCTTTTCAATGTGCAAATATCATCCCTTTACTTCTCTGACTGGTTTTGTTGTCTTTTCTTAACCCCCAGCAGTAGCAAAATGTGTAGCATAAGAGTTGCAAAGCTGTCCACTTGCATGTCATTGCTTATTGTTCACTTACATTCTACCACCAACTTCAGTTCCGCACTGAAAAATCAATTCTGACACCAGCCAACCTAGTAATTCTAGAAGCTACAATTTCAGGGAAGCCTTAAAATCTGTGAACAAAATATATCTGCCACACTGTTCAACCTATCTATTTTTTGGACATGTAGTCCAGACAATTCAAAAAGACTTGAGAAAATCTGTAATCTGTATTACTTAGCTTTTTTTCTATTCTTTCATCACTTGGAATCCTTAATAGCCAGAGTGATTTCTTTAAAATGCTGCTTTACTTTTGAGCCATGATACTTTACACATATTGGTTAAATCCCAAATTAAGTGATGAAATAGAGGAACTATAGGGATTAATGTGATTCAGCAAAGCCAGATAAACTTCATTCCATAAAAATCTGATGTTCCCTGACATCTAAAATCTGACTAGTTCAAAGTTATTTAGAACGTGAACTACAACAAAAGGAGTTGAGATTGCAGAAAGAGCTATTTGCTCTAAAGGACTGATTCATGCAGCATTTGGAGTTTCCAATGTTAGCAATTTGTGCGTACTGTTTGATCCAATACTTCGTCACAGACTGCATCCCACCTCCTGCACTTCAAGCAGAGGCACTTATGTGCATGCAAAATTGTTGAATTCTTGTAGTCAATTAAAGTTGCCACAGATCACTAAATTGGGCTTTGTAACCATGTCCTGTAGAGGTGCAGCACAGAGCATGCAACCAAGGGAGGATGCAGCTAGGAGGACAACTTTCAGACGTGTTTTTGCTTGTCCAGGAACTGGAGAGGTCCTCAGCATATCTACAATAGACATAGGAGCATGTATCTCTTCTAACAGACTATACATACCATGACCTAGTGCCACCTAGCAAAGGCAGCAGGGACCTTTCTGTTCTCTGCCTGACTGAGGAAGCCCTTTTCGTTAGAGTTTTCCTGCCACAAGGAATTCCTTTACAATCCAGAAAGAGGGCTTTTAGGATCCTGTCATGGTATTCTGATCCTTTTATCCATAAGAAAATTGAACAATGTGGAATGAAGATATTTAGGAAGTATCCCTCTCCCACACAATCCAAAGCAAAAATTCTCATCTTAGAAATGAGTAAGGAATCAGCTCTTCCAAGCCTTATATCTGAAAAATAAAATCCTTAGAAATGAAATTCTAAGGCTCCATTTCCCCTTTCTCAGCTGAAATCACAGTACATCCCTATCTTTCTCCAACCCAAGGAATTTATCAGCAGCTCGCTGTGTGGCAGATGATCTATCAGCAGACAAGGCTCTGAGAAATCATCTCACTCCCTTCACAAATATGTTACACATTACGGCTCTTTTGGAGTATCAGGAACACTGGTTTTTTTCTTTAAAAAAGAATTATTTTTATTTTTTTCAGTCCTGTAGCAAATTAGAAATACATAGGACCATTTCAACAGCCAGCTGGTCTAGATAATGATCATTCCTTTACTTTTATTGATATCTTCCTTCAAGAGACAAATTTAAAATGTGACCACAATTCCTCTTAAGTGTCTGATCAGAACTGTAGAGCATATCATTTCACAAAGAAGTGGCTTTTCAAACATTCATATGATTCAATGTGAAAAATTTCCATTATCCCAGAGGAATTTTATGGAAGAATGAAATCTCAGGCACATGAAATCACCAAAAACAGAATGGAAATTTTTTGCCCAAGAAATTTTCCACATAAAAATACCCCCTCTCTTTTAAAAGTCTCTATTAAAAGCAAAATGTAATAAAACCAGAAATAAACCCACGTGTAATAGTCATAGTTTAGGAATTTAGTGTGCTTTATATTTATGAATTGTTATTTTATCTTGTGATAAATGGTGAATAATTGATTTATCTCCATGCTTCCAGTAATTTGTTCCACATTCTGTGTACTTGCTATTTTATTTCCTTTTCAAAGAAAAGCCAGCAAGGAATTGATTGACATACTTTGGTTATGGTCATGCACGGTTTTCTCTAGGATGGATTTCAGGACCACACACTTTTTCGTTTTGAAAGGCAGGGCTTTTATTAGAAAAATAGCATACATTATTCTACATGTGCGTTTTTTCTTTAAGAACATTATTTTCTGTATCATTAGCATTTATTGGTGAAATGCACTCTACATCACCTGCAAAATTTGATTATCTTCACATGTATAACAAGAAATGCTTATACTGTCTCACATGGTATGTCAGCCAGGAAAAATGGAGGTTTGCTCGATGAGCCCAGCTGAGTTACTTTTTCATATCCATCCTGTGAAATACACCTCAAAATAGAAAACAATGGCTATTTATTTTACTGATGCTGACTTTAGGATGGCCTTACTGTTTATTAATCTCTTATTTTCTTTCATATCAAGGATAAAATGCAAATGTTATTGAAAGTTGTCATTGAAACTATATCACTATCAAAACCACCCAAATAATTTCTATGTACACAAAATAAAGATGAGTTGCAAGGCCTGTATATATATCCAGTAAATAGAATATGTAACTCATCAGAAATAATTGCAAAAAAAGTTTAGAGTATCCCAAAAAAATAGAATACAAAACTAAGAGCAATGCTTTGATTTTCAACTGGTCTATGCTTTACAGTACTAAGACATCTTTGGCCATCCTCTAAACTTCATAAATAAAAATAGATAAAAAAATAAAAGGCAGCATATCTGGCCTTTCTTATGCAATTAAGAAAGTGAGTGAGCAGAATGACATTCAACTGGGAAACATAGTAACATATGACATGACCCAACATAAAGAGTGTAAGTAGGAAAAAACAAACTGGAGAACTATGATGACTATTGAGGAATGGAGATGATCTGTGGAAGAGAAACCAAACAATAGAATAACATGAAGATATGATGACGGAATTAAAATTCAGCAGCAAAAGTTGAAGCATATGTGACCTCTGATATCACTTGATGCCTTCCTTAGCCATAGGAAGTACAAGTTTTCTAAAGAGAATAACTCAGTGACTTTCCAGATATTTAAAAAGGCAACCTCCCATGAAAATATCTGATCATGTGACAGAGACACTCCAGCAAATGTCTGTCTTCAAAGGAAATAAAATACAGGTTTGGAGGGTATGACTTTTAAAGGCAATAATCTGGCAATAATCTAGCTCTCTCAATCACAAGACAACATGTTACTGCACCTGGTTTAGATTGCAGTGTTGTCTTCAAAAAGTAACAATATTGGTTAGAAATTTGAGATAATGTAGATGTTGAAAGTTGCCTTGAATGAGTGTGATGTTTAGAAGAACAAATCATTACATAGATTAAAAATTCCCTTGAAGAAATATTCAATTTTTTTCTTGCTACAAATTACTGCACAGTTTCAGTATGTATGATTTCCTGATATTAAAAGTTAATAATTTGAGAGAAGTGTATATTTTTTTCTTTTATCGACAAGAAGTTTAATTTAGCCATTGGAAACTTATTCCAAAACAAAACTGACACTATAACCTCAGCAGAGTCAGTTTTAAACACTTCCTAAGTACCAAACCACTAAATGTTAATCTATTTAATCATTGCTTCACATACAGAACTTAAACTGAATTCCAGTAAGGAATTACCAGTCATTAGTAATGAAAAAAATTCAATAGGAGAACCCAGGAATTATGGACATCATGGGTTTTTTATAAATGGAATGTCTTACAGCTGCCTCTATTTGACTGGAAGAGATCACAGCCACAGAAGTGTAACTACATAGTTCCCTTATGGATAAAAAACCCAAAATGTTATCTGCTCATGTGCAATGTGATGAGGCCTTTTATCTGTACTTGTCAGGCATCATGATTCATGACAGACAGCAGAAAGGATGCACGTGCACTGTGTTATTGTGGGCTGAGAACAGATTACAGTATTTAGAAAGCTTTTATGTCCGGTCACATATCGGTGACACTATATATCAATGCCAGGTTTAGGACATCATAGAGGTGCTCTCCTGGATTTAGGAAGAAATCTCTAGAAATTAAAAGCTTTTACTATAAGTGCAACAATTATGAAAGTGACACGTAATCTGCACGTGGTCTCAATCCACCCAAAAGAACATGTAGGGTTTGTCCCAGAAGTTTTATATTTCCATTAAGAAGGGAATGGACAGATTCTCTGCAAATTACAGTATGATACAAAAGGTCCCAGTCTGGCAGCTCTGAATTTTTTCCCTACTGTGTTCACAGATCTTCAGCACCTTGACTGTGTATAATGCTGGACACACTAGGGCAGGGACACAGCCACCTGGTTGCAAGACAACAAGGCAGCGTGCACCAGCCCACCTTGTGCTGTTGAAGCTGGTGACAGGTGGTACAGATATGCCAGAGCCTTTCAGGAAGGCTTCAGTGAACTAAAAGTCACATCTGTTTTGAGCATCCTTTGAACTCAATCTTTTTCACATTTCCATTACTTATTACCAAGATTCAGCATTTTTCAGCATCACAAAACAGATCTGAATGTAACCAGCACAACCCAAACCCGTCATAAGGACCCTTGTTAGAAATGCCTAAAGAGAGAGGCAACATGCCTCTCTGTATGGCAAGACATGATGTCTGAGAATCACAGAATCGCTGAGACTAGCAGGGACTTCTGGATTTCATCTGGTCCAACCTCTCTGCTCAAGCAGGACAACCTAGAGCTGTTTTCCCAGAACTGTGTCGAGACAGCTCTTGCATATGGTCAAGATGTAAGACTCCACAGTTTCTCTGGACAACATGTATCAGTGCCCAGTCACCCTCACAGGAAAAAAAGGATTTCCAGATGTTACTGGCCAGGTTCTTTGAGATATTCCATACATGGAATGTGTAATATTTAATATAAAAATTACTTATCTGAAGACACTTGATGTTACATGGGATTTCTGATTTAACAGAGTCCTACAAAATATATTACATAACACAGTACCAATGTAAGTTACACTTAGCAAAATATATGTAGCAATTGCAATAAAGTTTAACCACCATGACAATGCGATTCCCATTACTGGTCTCTCTAGTATGCTCACCATCATGACACTAAGCATCCCAAATTTCAGGAAGGCATCTGTGAGTTGAAGCCGTCTCAACCCTATTGCTCTCTAAGAAACTCTTTCATTAATTGTTCAGCTTTATACTCTATGTTGGAACAAGCCACTTATTCATTCCCCCCATGCTGTCTTGTCTACTTCAGGGACACACTCACAGTCCTTGAATGAACTGAGAGATAAACATTTCCACCACCAGGTCATTGCATGATGATAACTGTTAATCTAAAAAAGGCCACCCTCAGGTCCCTTTGGTGTTGAGATAAAGTCAGCTTCTTCGCAATATGTATGGTCAGACCCTGGCTGCATTCTTCCCTGAGCTTTACAGGCACATTACCCTGGCTTGTCTCCTCTGAGCCTTCTTCCATGGCAGAAGCTTGTTGGTCAGTCACAGTGGCAACACACCAAAAGTGAGCAGATGAGGGAGGGCACCTCTGTGAACACCTCTGTGCTGTGGACACCCACTCTTCCCTCAGGGGACCTTGGTACTGTGCAGGACATGGGATCTCTGATGTATGGAGCAAGTGGGGATGCTGATGTCAATTTATGTGTTTAAATGTTATTAAGGTTAATTTATTTCTTTCCTTACTATAATGTCCTTTTTGAAGGGTTCTTAATCTATGACAACACAGATACCATCATTAATTCACCAAATGAATCGAAACTGGTGGCTTTGGACAATTCTCCAGAGCTTGTATGGAAAGACAAGGAATGCAAAATCACCAACTTCACCAGTGGTCTCCTCCAAAGAAATGCAATGGACTCGGTTGGTTTTGTGATCATCATTGCATGTTTGGAAAACCTCTTCTTTTTTGATGAGTGCTAGAGCAGCATCACAAGGTCCTCTTTTGTCCCATCCTGGAGGGACTGGAGAAGTGGAGTCCGTCAACTCAATGAACTCATTAGGAGCAGAAGCAGAATGATAGTTCTCCTGGACACAACTCATTTGGAAACTCTCTTGTCAGAGTCAGACCAATGCGTTGCCTAACTATAAGCCTTTCATGGAGCAACTGGGCTTGATCCTGACAGACAGCAAGGACCAATGAACTGGCACCGGCTGACTGGCTGCATGTGCTGAGGGAAGGTTCTCAAATGTCACTGTGCACCTGTACTCTGTGTCGGTGACATCAAAGCCTGGCTCCTGTGTTCTGGTATGCTGCAAGAGCAAGAGAAAATGCTGCTGAACAGCAATTGTTGCTTGTCATTTCCAGAGCTGCAGGTGTTTGGATTAAAGAGTTAAGCAGTAAATACAACTGTTTTGAAAAGTTGTAGACAATTCCAGGGCAGTGCATTGGCTTGTAGGACCTGCCAGCCAGGGAGGAAGAGGGAAGGATGCAGTATTATGCATCAAAGTGCCCCACTGTGGAGGTTATGCAGCTGGACACCTCTCCCACATGCAGAATTTCCTTGCCCTTTTTGCTCTAGTGGTGGTTTTGGAGTTCCCACTTGAGAGCTTGCTTGAGCAAGAGTTGCGACAGGCAGGATTGGGTCTGCAGCCAGTGTCCAGCCTCCTGGATTTGTGGGGTGGCTCCTCCTCTGAATGTTGCTTGGCCTTGACTGTACAGTGCCCTGAATGCCTTCTGGCCTCCTGCATTTTCCTCTGGGTTTTCCAGCTTTGTGCGGAAATGCATTTCCCAAGCAGTGCAGCTGAAGGGAGATTAAAATCTCTGCCCAGTTCCCCCCCACTTCTTCTCTAGCCTAAGAAGGACTCTGATTTCATTAACAGTCTCTCTGTCCTGGACAGTCCCTATACCCAAGTAATATTCACAAATTTCAGCAGTCTCTCCATGGCTGCTCTGTAGGAACAACTGGGAGTAAAGCACTAAGTGCATTTTGTGAACAACAAATATGGGAGATATGTAGCCACCCCTGTTTCTTTGAATGGATTCCCATGCTCTCATTTGATATTAACTATTCAGAAAGCAAATGAACCAACTTAATATTTTTCTGTCTACCTTCTAACACAGTACTCTGTCTATTGGTTTGAGTATTTTTGCTGTAAACAACAGGTTTGATGTAGAACCAGTGGAATCAGCACTTCTGTTGCCTTCAGCATTTGGATCAAGCCCAGGGAGGAGTATGAGAGCCTGGCCTAAGTACGAGGACAATACAGTGGAGACAATACAGGCCTTGGGAGACTGTGGGCAAAGCTAAGTGACAGGAGCTTGGGAAGAGCAAGGAGCGTCTCCTCCAAGCATAGGAGCATCCCCAAAGACCTGGCCCAGTCAGAGTCAAGTTGGTTATCAGCTGGACTTTGCTGTTAGCCTGCAGTGCTGCTCAATTCAATAGAGTGAGAAAGAAGGGCTGTGTCTGTTAGGTGAGGAAATGTGGGTGGCCAAGTCAAAAGGAGACAGATAGGCACAGGTTTGTAGCAGCTATTGCAACAGTAACTAGTACAAGACTTGTTTAAAAATAATAGCTACTACAAAAAAACACACTAGTACAAGCAACTTGCCTGACGCATTGACTTTACTAAATTTCATCATGCAAACATGATCACACAAAAACAATGTGGAGGCACAAGGCTTTGGTCTAGGAGAACATGTCTTCTTCACATTTTTCCTGTGGTGGCTCACCTTACAAGAAAGTCATCCTTTGTGTATTTCTTTTTCAGACCCGAACTTAGCAAAACCCATGAATCAGTTTCTGCCATGTTAGAAACTTTTGTGCTTTCAGCCAGTTCTGTAACCAGCTTCTCAGACTGGATCATTTGTTCTAGTTCCTTCTAATTTTCAGCAATGTTTCCTAGCCCTCTTCCAGCACTTCTGTCACTACTAAGTATGAAACCAGAAAATAAGCAGCTAGAGTTTTATTAAGGTTATTGAAATGCTGTAAATGTCACCCTTATAGTAAGAAACTGTTTCTTGATGTTTAAAGGAAACCTCCTGTGTTTCAGTCTGTGCTTGTTCCCTCTGATCCTGGCACTGGGCACCACCAAAAAAAGGGCCTGTCTCCACCCTCTTGGCACCCACCCTGCAGGTAGGTATGGGCACTGATGAGATGCCCTGAGAGGAACTGAGCCAGGTCTCTCAGTCTTTCCCCATAGGAGAGATTATCCTCTGTCTTCATCATTTTTGTGGCCCTTCACTGTACTCTCTCCTGTATGTCCATGGCTCTCTTGAACTCAGGAGCCCAGCACTGCACACAGCACTCCAGGTATGGCCTCACCAGGGCTAAGTAGAGGGGAAGGATCACATCCCTCTACCTGCCGGCAATAATGCAGCTCAGGATATCATGCACATTCTTTGCAGCAAGGAGACATTGCCAGCCCATGTTCAATTTGATATTCACCAAGACCTCCAGGGCGTTTTCTGCAAGGCTGCATTCCAGCAGGGATGGTCCCCCAACATGTATCTGGGGCTGTTCCTCCCCACGTGCAGGATTTTGTGTTTCTCCTTCTTGAATTTCATGAGGTTACCATCAGACCCTTTCTTCATCCTTTTTTCCTGGTACTAAGTCCTAGTACTATGACATTTTTTAATTGAACTGAAATCAGAAGATTTTTGTTAGACTCAGTCTCTCAGCTTGGTATAGACAGTACAGCATTAAGCATAGCACAGCTTTGGTTTTGAAAGACCAAAACCATGTTATAGCTTGTCTTTGCAGGATTTTTATTATAATTAATTGTGTAGAATATTTTGCGTCACTTTCATTAGTCATGACATTTTATTTAAGCACTATAATAACTTTTAAACAAACACCATAATACTGTTAATATGCAGCAAACAAATAGTTGCTTTTTAAAGAACTCCCTTTCTCACCTCTCCAGACTCCACAAATCACAACAAATACATTTCTAAAATTAATATTTTTCTCACCTAGGAAGTCACCAAGTTGATCCGAGAACCTTTTAAGCATTTCAAAGGCATCCTCCATCTATATCTTTGCCAGCACAGTACAAGGGCTTATTTTCAATTCACAGTTGTGCTGGGGAAATGTTTTGATTCTTGATTTAGACCCTGGTCTCCCAGAGGTTCCAGGGTTTCTGGCTGAAAGATAAAGCTTCATGCTTTATGTTTCCTTGCAGCAGAGCAGTAATACACACCACACACTGTGCTCCAGTCCATAGGTTTTTGAAAGTAAGTCCAGTACTTACTTTGTGGGTCTTCTGACACTTGAACACTGTTTCCTGAGGGAACAAGTCAAGCTATATATATTTTTAGCTTCTCTTTGTTGCACAAACTATGTGGCACTCTCAGGGAATACTTGCAATGGTTTGAGGTAACAGACTGGAGTGTCTATGTAGAAATATCTTAATATTTGGCACCTGGTATTACCGGCTGCAGCATAAGGCCATGCTTGCATTCAAACAAATCCTGCGTTCTCTGGCCTAATCTACCCAACACTGGGTGCAGGATTAAATAAAGCACCTCAAATTAGGAACCACTATTTGTTCTTTCCTGTGTAAAGTCAATGGTAAATGAACATGAATCTGAAACAATATTTTAACCTTAATAACCCTTTAACACTCTGCTGTATCTTGAATTCATTGTTTCAAATAACAGGCTATAGCTTATCCGATGTGGGAGGCACGAAGCCATCACAGGCAGTTCCAAGCAGACCAGCCTTCTCAGTGTTCATCTGGGAACTTTATCCAAGCACTGACCCACCTGAAATTACATTACAATTAGGTGTCACTTAATAAAATGCATAATATGGAAATTTTCATCACACATCCTTTGTCATCTTTGAAAATCTACAGTGATGACACAGTACAAGCAAGTCTAAGAATACTAATTTAAAATTATAGATTTATGGTTGCAAGCACAGAAGTATTAAGCTTACTCTTCTCTTTAGACCTAGAAAAGTTCTATATTTTATGTGTCTACGTGGTTAGTAGGTTCACTGAAATATGCTTTCTTTCCTTCTTTTCCCCTTTGCTTTTCAGAGGCCTGCTAGGTTCCCTTTTTTGTGTGTTAGTTCAGGCTATAACCCTTGTGATCTGAGTTTATCTTGGCTGTAAAACGCAACAGTAATTTATATGCTCCTTTACTCGGCGTTCCTCTGAGGCACAGCCAGCTGTCTAGCCAGCAGTTTAAAGAAAGAGCTGTAATGAGCACAAGTGTGCAGGGGGTAAGGGGAAGGCACACACAACATACAGCCGTGTTCCTGTTTCCTTAGCTGGTGGTGGTTATGTTTAAATGGCATTACAGCAAGCTGTCAGCATGGCGAGAGGCACAGACACTGCACACCTCCTCCTGTGGATTTCTCATTCCTTTCTTTCATTCTTTAGTAAAGAATAGATTTAAAGGACGGGAGAAAACCTGGAACAGCTGTTATGTGATACAGAACGTGAGTTATGGGTGTAAAACCTTGCTCCCTCCCGCCTTTTTCCCCTTTATCAGGAGTAAGCTCTTTGAGCAGGCAGACAAAGCCTGATGGTGATCTTGACGTACTTGATACAGGCTTTGATTTTGGCTTGCCTGAGCTCCAGTTTTTGATGTAATACAGTTGTGAGTTTTATTTCTTCTGTAGCTGTGCAGTATGCTTATTTAAACTTTACCATCACTGTAGTGTAAAAAAAAACCAAAAAACAGAAAGAACAAAAAAGATATTTTGCCTGTAAGTCACTTCTGTCAATTACTTTTTTTCCCTGCTGTTGTCTCTAAAATTTTATCATTACATGCAAAAAATTACATGTTCACACAGTCCTGTGTGTTGCAGAAATCCTTCAAATAGCCTTGATACTTTCCCTAAAGTCCACTAAAAAATAGTAGGTTAGACTCCGATCTCAGTGAGTCTAGTGTGAATCCAGAAAAATATCTCACGTCACCCCACTAGGATCAGTAGAATTCATTTAGCATTACACAGATGCAACAGATGAAAACCTGGCTCAGTGAAAACTTTCCACTTATATGGCAAAATACTTTCTTTTCCTATAAACTTTCTATAAAATCAAACCATCCAATTTTTAACTGGAGGCTTTGGTCTCTTTGCCACACCGGCAGAAAAATATGGGTTTGATTCTTACGATATTCCTAAATAAATTGAGACTTATGATCTGATAAAAGACACTTTCAGTGCAGAAATCCAGCTCTCCCTCAACTCCCACCAATATTGCATAACCCCTAATTGGCCTTGAGCTAGAGTTTCCCTATGCAGTACAGCAGGACAAAAACTAAGACTTCTTAAAAAAAGCAAAGTACTGGAAAATTATGGAATCACCTTAATCATGGCAGAACAGGGTTCAGGTCAATTCTTTCTTATGTGATGTTTTTAATTATTGGTCTCATGCACAAGTTGCCTTGAAAAGGGAAACTTCCTCTCAGTCGCCACACTTAACCTGTCCAAATCCATGATATATAAAGTGTTTTGGAGTATCTGAGCCCACAATAATGAGCAACTAATCTAGGCTGATCTAAGCTTCATTAATCAGAGGAGTTATATGTAGATAACCCCCAAGTCCATATATATTTTGAAGCACAATTTAGAGTGAGATCCCATCTGTAAGGTCTTGACTCCTATGCTGTTTATTTTAATAAATCCTGTCTAAGTAGTTAAATGTAATAAAGCCTTCCCTCAAGGTGCAATTTTCACTATGATTCAATAAAAATAAACCTACAAATGCATGATCTCTTCTTTCATGGAGCCCATGAACAGGTTTGTTTAATCATAAAACAAAGTGTCCTAGAGGGCTCAAAAATATAGTCAGGAAGTAAGAAAATGAGATTCAATGTGAAAAAGGCAAGTTAATGTGTCTGAGGGAAAATAAATTGAAACACATATTCAGCAGGAGGGAGGCACTTGCAAAACAGTGAAGGTAAAAGAGCTCAATAAGACTAATAGGAAACTCAAAATTAGCAAAGAATTTGTAACAGAAAAGTGGTGGTGAAAGTGACTAATACACTTTTTGAAACTGGATGGAAAAGCCATCATTTCTCATATGCATGAGGTGATGGTTCAGTGTATAACAATGGTGTGACTGAACTCAAATGTCAATATTCATTTCTTGGTAATTCAGATAAAACAGAAAGTTGTTAACATGTCAGAGAAAGTTCAGAGAACTTCCATAAATAAAGGATTGAGAAGCATGATTAAAAATACAGGTCCTGAGCTTTCTTCTACGCAAATCAATTTCAGCATTTCCACAGACTTAAAATGCAGCAAGATCAGCTAAATACCAATTAACAGCTGCTATGATTAACTGCAGGATGTGGGCACTGGGGAGACATCAGAATTACCTAGGTCAAGGACTGACTATGAGTGATCCTCTGAGCCCCTCTTCCTCTTTATCACACATAGAAAGAAACAAGCTCCAATTTGCAGGAGACTAAATGGTGGTCTGAAGTATGGAGACACACAGGATTCTTGGCCCAAGAAGGTAGAACTGTGACTCAGAAGATGGAGGAAAGCCAATATAAATGTAGATTGAATATCAGAAAAAACATCCCTGCTCTGAAATCTAAATCTAGCCTCTCCAAAGACATAGAAGAAAGTACCACAATCTGTTGCGTCATTTAAAACAAGAACATAACACACTCCAAGATACATATTTCAGCAATTTAGATGATGGTTCTGTCTCTACATGTCTCACACTAGACTTGTTTATATTGCACCCTAATGCAGTTGCGTGGGACAAGAAGTGGCGGTGAAACTCCCTGCTTTGTAACTGTCTACCAGCCTGCCTTGGACCAAGTAAATTCCCCCACATTTCTACTCAGTAAAGCCACTGAGCCCCCTTCACAATCCTTCTGTCCATGAGCTCATCCGTAGAGATCACTTACAGTAAGCTATCAGTGTCTCCTACCCAAACTGGCATGAATGGGAGAAATTAACCAATCCCTCTCTTCTGAGTCAACAATAGGTGTGCCTTATTCCATAGTATAGCATTTATAACATTTATAGAAATCTATATAAAAGAATGAGAGACCATATTTTGGACTCAGAATTACATGCACCTTGAGTAGGCTAAAAGAGTCTAGACTTCCATGAGCTGCTAGAAAAAATCACATATTCTGAGGTTAATTTAGATATTTGCATTTCATCTGAAACCACTTTAAGTTGCTCATTGATTTATGGGAAGATGCCTGTGTGAAAATGAATAAAAATGTCTTTCCTTTCATCTTTCCCACAGTTAAGGTTTTTTTTTTTTTTTTAACTGTATATAATCACTTTCTTCCTTGTCACTAGAAAGGAACAAATAACAGGACATAGCACTTAGTAAAGCAGTACACAAAAGGAGGAGCCATGGGATTAAAAGGTTGCTGTGCAGATGCAGAAACTTCATTAACATTTCCTACCTCTTCTCTAAACATTGAACAAGCGAAGATAGGATTGAACTTCAAAAAAAAAAAAAAAAGAATGACAATTATAATTATTTTTTCCTCAGGTTCATCATCTAGTTTTTCTCTGTATCTATTCTCAGATTCCATTGATTTCTTAAACTTGACATCCTTCTGGGTTTCCTCAGGCTCTTTGGATTCAGTGCCAAAGAAATAATGACAAAATTGCTGGAAACCCTTCTGACTACATTGGATGGATTCAGAGGTACTTCAAGCTTTGCTTCATCTTCACAGATTTTGCCTGTCTGGTTTATAATGAAGAAATAACATAAATGATAACTCTAAGAGCCAACTGGTTGTTATCCAAAAATCCAACATTATTCCAGGAAAATCATGCATTATATTTGTTTTAGTCTTTTACATGTTTTCATCTTTTTAATCAGGGATGACTAGTTAAAATAAGTGTTTATTTTACCTTTGTCGGGATGACCATAATTCATGGAACGAGAAGGTGGCAGTTCTAGCATGGCAAGATATTTCTTTTTTTTTTTTTTCCTTTCATGTTCTTGGCAAATACAAGGCATAAATCACTGTCTTCTTTAGGAAGACCTTGTTAATATTTTGAGGATTTTTATTCAGCCAATTAAGAATTTCTAACTTTCAGATACTAGTGATGCATTGCAAGAGCTTTACATACCATCTTTTTCATAATGAATACTCTTTACAAATACTATTCGGATTAAGAAGGAAAAGGAAAATCCAGGAAGGAAAAGGAAAAAGAGAAATCTTTTTTTGATTATTTTTGATCACCAACTGATTAGAAGGTTGCTGGTTTTGATTTTTTTTTTTAATGGAAACTGATTTATAGAGGAGATGTCAGTTAGCAAAGAAAGCAATGACACCTAGAGCCTTTGAAAAAAAGCCCCTTTCATGCCCTACAAGTACATAGTCAAAATGAGTAATTGGATGAAGAGCAGATGTCAAAACTAGAAACACCAAAGTCATGGCAGCAGGCAGGGAACAAAAGAGGTAGAGGTAATTTTAAAAGCATCAGCCACTTTTCAGATGGTCACCTGCTAAGTAAGCTCCTGTCCCCTGATAGTTGAGACAATCCACACAAAGACTCCTGACAGGTTTCTGAAACAAAAACCAACAAAAGATGCAGAACTAACATTAGCTATCCCTGATTGGAAGCAGATTGTGTCCCTGCTCTCCTCTTTTCTCCCCTCATGTTGGATTTTGCATCATCTGCTGTGAGTCAACCCTTCTTGACTCCTTCTCTTCAGGACAACTTTCACAAACACTGGGAGACTTGTGCTTGTTCCCAGTACTCTGTCTGCTGCACTGAGAGCAGTTTTCAGTCCTTTTCGAATCCCTACAGTGTTTTTTTTTCCAGTGGAGGCTGCGACCCTTGTATGGCAAATTTGAACTACTGCCCGCAGGCCTGCTTTTCACATTTACCTATGGTGCAATTCTATGCCTGCTGATTGCCTGCAGGTTGAAGGTTGAAAACGGCCACAAAGATGCGTTTCAGACTACTGTGCTATCCACGGAGCACTCACCTCCTACCAGATTGACACAAACGTTTTGTCCAAAAATTTGGAAGCTAGCAAACACTGGAGTTGAGCCTGGCTACTCCGTTACTGCTCCAGAGGCAAACAAAAGGAAGGAAGTGAACAAATCAGGGGGAGGGAGAGACAGATTAAGTTACCAGAGACTCTGACCCTGAAGGCTCAAGAATTAAATTCAGAGAAAGCAGAGGCACTAGTTAGTTGGAAATTCCTTTGAATTCCTTTAATCCCTTAGGTCAATTTAAAGGGAAATGATCTGACCGTTCTGCATCTGCTAGTGATTGAAGGCAAATAAGGAGCATTGTGTGATTTCCAGTTCAAGAAGTATATAGTACACACAGCTTTTATGAAAGCAAATACAGCAAATCTCAATTGACCTAGGCTGACTAATAAACCCTGAGATGCCTCTAACATATGGGAAGCTGATGCTGGTACAGACTCCCCAGGAAAAAAAAAAAAAAAAAAAAAAAAAAGCAAAAAAAAAAAAAGGAAAAAAAAAGAGAGAGACCAAAAAAAAAAAAAAAAAAAAAAAACCCCAAACCCTCCAAGTCTCTAAAGTGAAGGAGGGAAAAACCAAAATCATTAATTGCAAGGAACATTTTTGGCTGAAACACTGTAGTCGCCCTCATCCTCAATATTTAGTCTGCTATTATGTAGACAGGAAAAGCAGCCTAAAATCACACCCTACTGGGCCTCTCAGATTAAGCTTTCTGCTACACGTCTGTAACTGGAAACAGTCTTCCAAGGCTTGTTTATGTAATGACACCATACAATAAGAGCCTGGCTACAGAGGAGAGCTTTATTGGGCCTTCTAATAAATAATATTAGTGTGTAGCACTGGAAATGATCCCATTTGGGCTTGTAATGTGCAGTGATTAAGGGCTAGACCATGTCTGTAAAGCAATATCTTGGCCATGGGTGTCAGTTAACACAAAGGCATACTTTCCAGAGACGCCACTGGGCAGCCCATCCTCTCCAGACTTGCTACCCATTTCTCCACCATTCCTCTTACATCCCCACAGGCGCCAAGCACAGCAGCCTCACAGTGATGAAACTTCTCCTTCCCACTGCCCAGTCTGAGGGGGTTCATTTCCTAGGGCCTGGGGCTCAGGAAATCTCCAACTGAGATTAATCTCTATTGAAAGGGTAAGAGAAAAGACTTTTCTTGCCTCCTCACTATCTAAACCTGTATCAACACGTGGAAAATAAAATGCATAGCTACAAACCAGCAAACACGACAGAGCAAGGATCAGCCAGTTGAGGCAATACACATGTGGGTGTAAGCAATCCTCATAAATTATTTTTTAAGATTGATACACAATATTAAACCAAGATCATTTCACTAAAGATTTGACCCCTCCAGTTTGCCAGTTTTAGCTTAGTCCCCTGCAAACTTCTGAAATACACCAAGTCTGCCTGCAAAAGGTCTGCTCCCCTTTCTTTCCTGACAGTCTCCTTGTTATTAGCAATTGGCAGTCCCTTTGTCCTGACTGTATTTAGTTACAAAAGACTCTTCCTTCTATATTTATGCATGTGCATTTTGCTCTTCTGTACCACATTAAGGAACATCATCATTCAAATGCGTGATCTCTGCACGCTGACTGAGGCTGGACAGAGTTTGGTTGTGTTGCACAGCAGGAGAAATTTTAAAAATATTTACATTTTAATTAATAATGACTTTCTCTGTTTTTTATTTGTATGGCTCTTACAACATTTAACAATTTGAAGAAAAGGAATTTTATAACAGAGTTGTTCTGTAACAAGATTGCCTGGCCCCTGCTTCTAAATACATAATTTCTAATTCTTTAAGCCAAGTGTTGAATTCTTAAGAACTCCTTTAGTTACTCTTGGGAGAGATTTCTCCATTCCTTTCTTGCAAGTTGAATGATTGTGGCAAGAAAGTAAGAGTAACAGAAATAATAACACTAATAAAAGGAAAAGGATTTGTAATGTTAATTTTAAATGTTGCATTCCAAAAGCTGCTGAATTATTTTTCCTGGGATTCCAAAAGCTATACTAGTTCTTGGCAGTGCTCAAAACTATCCCCTTACCCCTTCATGTTGTTAATGTTTCCTGCAAATCTGCTGACAACATCTTTCCAAACTGTTCCAAAGGAAACAATATAGCATGTCTGCAAAGTTAAGCCTCTTTTAAAACTGGCTTCTAAGTGTACAACATGATGATATGCAGGAAGATAGCAGTCTGAAATCACATTGAAGCATAGGAATTCACATTCAAAGGGAAAAAGCAACATAGAACTCCACAAAAATAACAGGAAAAAAAGTGTAATTTGCAATCAGACATTTCTAAGTGCAAATAATGCTCCATAACAAGATACTGTCTTGTTGTTGAGGTCAAAGGCATACTTTAACATTCAGAAAAAAAAATATAAATAGACATCTTTCTGTACTAGAAGGATCTTAATCATAAACTTTTTTCTTCAACAAGCAAAGTTCACCTCTTTGCAAAGCACCTGAATAAATGTATTTATTTGAAGGTTAATTTGTGTAATATACTGGTCATATCACTTGCAAGAGGCAACTTACAAAAGTGGGACTGAAAATTTAAAGGTATTCTTAGTACAGACTTATGTCTAGAAATGTAGGGAAATGTGTTTTCAGGAAGTACTTACTGAAAGGAGTGTGAATATGTGAAGAAAAAAATGAAGCTTGAAATATCCCACTGTTTTGGCTCTCTCTCTCTCTCTTTCTCTTTGTACTTGGAAACACTGAACATAGGGTCAGCAATGAGCCAGCTCCTGCAGGTGCATGAAATCAGAAACTAAGTATGTGGAGGGTGAGAGGAAAAATAGAAAGAGGAAAGAAAACAATAATTATGGCAGCATACCAAACTCCTTTCTCACCAGCAGATGGACACAGAGGAAGATGTGTTTTGAAACTGGACATTCTTTAGATAACAATGGGAAAAATCTGAAATTGCAACAAGGCTCAGTACAAGCCAAGCAAAGCAAGAACAATGGAAGAGCTGTTACAGGCAGCAAAGGCCGCAGTGTGCACCTTTGTTATTTTTGTTGGTTGATAACAAAATGGAGTGGCACATGAAAAATTCAAAAAGCACACAAATAGTTTTACTATTGCTAAAAGTCAATTCTGAAGGATATATTTAAAAAAAAAAAAAAACACGATAAACAAAACAAACAAACAAAACCAAACAAAAACACCCCAAAAAACCCAACCAGAAAAACAGGATCAGGAACCTGAAAAAAATGAATAAACTTGTGACATGACTGACTCGCAGTTCCAAAGCTACTCTTCACCTGTATTTTGTGATTGAAGTAGTCATTAGAAATCATAGAAAATGGTTAAGTAGGAAACAAGACTGTCTAGGTTTAGTTTATTTGTAACATTGGCCATGTGACCTAGCAAGGTTCTAACTTGTAAATCCGCTTCTTTATCTTTTTAATTCTATTCTGGATTTAAAAATTTTCCCTCTAAACTGACGACCTCTGCATTATTGCTTTTGTGCATCATCTGTGTTACAGCAAACCAATTTGAAAATTCTGAGATTTTTGTAAAGGGAATGTTTTCCCATCGTTAATTATTTGTGTGTCTGCCTCTTGCAGCTTTCACACTTTATCTACATGTTTCCTGAGTAGAGTATAGCTGGACAAAATACCTGCTAGATACCCTTTTTATTCATAAAATGTATTTGCAAACTTTGGTTCCCACAAAAGTCTACTTGTTTTCATAGTATCAATTATATTTTTAGATGTTTGAACTACATATGTAAGCTGTTCATCTTCTAGGAGCACAGATAATTTAATCAATTTATAATATTCATACTCTTCTATGAAACAGTTGTGTCAACTGCGTATTTTAACAGTCATACTTGGGAAACACCTTCCTAGTCATAAATAAAACAGTGAAAGAAGAAAAAAAATTAAATAATATTGTGCCATGATCAAAACTGGAATAAGAATTTCCTCATTTTTGTATTACTTTCCTTTAACTAATTATTCATTCTTTACTAATTATTGATAGGACTTTACCAAAATTTTGTTATTTTATTTGGTAGACCCGTAGTTAACATAATTATCAAAAGCACCTTTAAAAACATTGGTTTAACATTATCTTCCAGATCTGTGGAATGTCCCATGTTTCAAAAAAATATGGAAAACCAGTGTTAAAAGATCAGAGACATCATCAGCTAGCTTCTTTAGAGTGTTTTGAATACTTAAAAACTCTTCAAATAATTTCGACCTGATAATTTAACTGTTTCACATCCTTTGGAGTTACTCATAGAATGGGGAAAAGTATCATCTACTACCACCAGACATTGCCATACCTCATTGCAATATAAGAACATTTATTGAACGCTTCCTCTGCTTTACCACTTTTTACCATTTTTTAGGCTTCATTTTGATCATTATAGTCTTAAAACATGCAGTTTGATTTTATTTCAACTTTTGTTCCAATAGTTTTGTTATAATTCGCTCTACTGGTATCTGTGTATTTTCATTATTTTGTATATGTTCTTTAAAGATTCAATGATCAATTCTAGCTGAATTTTCACTTACACCCTCTTAGTTTGTAGCTTATATGGTCTTGCTCTTCGTTTCAATGCCAAAAATGTAGTTTGGGAGCATGTAGTATGGTATTTCTGTAACAGGATCCAGTTATCAACCAGATTTTTCATCTTTAAGACATGCAGATGTTTTATTTAAAAATAATAATACTGGCATTCAGTTATCATTTTGTTTGCACAACAGAAATGCAGTAACATTTAAACAAGTACAATTTTAAAAAATCCATTATGTTGTTCTGCTAAGCTGAAGACTAAGTTTCCATGTGTTGAATGCAATTATATTTAGGTTAGCAAATTGTCATTAGTAAATTTTAAACTTTTTGGGGATGTTTCTGTTCTGGCCAAATGAGACCCTAGATGTCAATCAGACTGATTTTTTTCATCCCAGTATTGCCAGTTGATTTCTTCTTTCCATATCTAGATAAACAACTCAAATGCCGACATCTTGTTCTTGAGCACAATTTGATGGCTTGTAGGATACTTCCTGGTGTCCATCTTCCAGTACTCTGTCACAACTTTGCTCCATAGCTATTCAGCATCACCTATCACAAAGCAAGCAATGCTGTTTCTAACATATCTGTTGGCTTTCTCTTCTTGCCAATCCAGTTAATGCCGCCAGAGCCCCTGGTCCCTACCCTGCAGACCCTTCCACCACGCTTCAGAAGAAACAGGATGAACTTTTTTTGAGAACATGTAAGTTATTCAGAACTCAGCTACTACAGTCACTCTTTTTCAGTTTCATTTCTTCCTAGTTTCATGTTTTCTTGACCTAGCACAATTGGTTTCTCTTCCAACAAACATGGAGGATCATACATGTTTCTTCCCACATAATAGCCTAAAAATCGAACACATATATCTGACATCTTATAACCAGTCTCTACTTTATTTCCTTTGACATCTGAACATGAAAGATCTCAGTTATAGTAACTTGGATTTCTGCATCCTTAAGTATCATACATTGTTTCTAATTTGTAATTTTATTAAGAAGGAATGAAACTTTATCTGGCTCAAGACTAAATTATCCATTTTGTTTAACATTTTAAGCTATGTTGAAATGAAAAATACCATAACTCTTTTAATTACAAAAATTATTCTAGTATTTAAAATAAAAATAGTAGCACTTCTGAAATAAATTATTTCATTTGGATGTTGCAGAATTGTCTAAAGCTTATATTAAGAAGTCTTCCTTTTGATCCAGGAGTCTTCTTAAATTAATTCAGCCTTGGTAGTTAACTAATTAAGTATTCTATCCCTACTCCCTGACATCATTATTACCACTGGAGAAAAACTCATATGCATTCTAATTGTGCATACTTAATATCAAAGAAAAATATTGGCAAAAATAAGTAGTTAAAAATCCACAGCAACAGATGCCTTACAACTTAGAGACACTTGCAGCTAGATAGATTTTTTTCCTGAAACCTACAGCCAAATCAATGTTAATTGCCAGCAAGCAGTAAGGACAGTATTTGCAGAAGTCAGCATTGTAACCAAGTATACTGGGATCATGGCTGTGAAAGTAATGTGTTCTCAGCCATGGGATAGCATGGCCATTCCCACATTTGCTTGCTACAGCCAGGAAATAGAAAAGAAATTTATTAAAAATAAGAAAAATAATGCTAAAAGTAAGTACAATGTTATTTTGGGGACACAATATGACTTTTCTGTTTGGACTTCACTCCTGATGCTCATGTCTGCAAATGAAAATCAAGTGATTATCAAGTTTTACAAATTTCCCTGATGCACAGCTGTGCTACTTACCACAGCACTAATCACCATCACATCTTGACATCTCATGATGTGAACAAGCCAGGTACCCTGTATTGGCAGTGAGGAACTACTGAGGAACAACTACTAGAAAACAGCCTGTCTTAGCTCTTTAATGAAGGGCTCTTGCCTCAACAAAGCATAAACTTTTCCAGACCAAAAAAGAATACCTTGCAATAGTGTTCGCATGTAAAAAAGATTTTGCAGTATGCCCAAGGATAGATAATTATTTGCACAAAGGTTAATGACAAATTCTTAGAGGGTACCTCCAAAAGGGTTATTCAATAGCATATGTTATTAAAGTGAATGTGATACAACAAAGGTCCTGAGTGCTAACAATACTGCCAAGAATGCCTCTAAACAGATCAAAAGTGACAATGAGGCTCAGAGCCTCACTCAGAGGTGAAGGAGTCAGTGGCTCAGATGGTATTTTCATTACTCCTTCCATCAAGGGTCAAAGGATCAGACCAGGACAGATTCATCCTGCAGATGAAAGTAGGAGTGCACAGATGGTTCACCAGGAGGGCTTTAATATCCTTGACTGGGAAGATGCTCCATAAGCCATTGGTGGAGGGTGGTTTCTATGTCATGAAAAGGGTTTACACATCCTTTCGTGACATTCAGTAGCTTTACAGAACAGACTCCTCAACTGTGATGGACTGGGAACAAGGAAGTGCAGCAGGATGGGTAAAGTCCCTTGAATCATGAAGGATAAAGTTATTATAGCAGCATCATAGAAATGAAATAAGTTCAGTAAACCATCTCACCATTATATGTTTGTGATTTCTGGGCACCAACACAGGAAGACTGGAAAATAATCAAGAAGAGACATAAATATTAATTCAAGATGAAAGCTGTGATTTAACTGACCTAAGAAACATCTGTTAGGAAGAGTCATGTGATTAGAAGAAAAAACTTAGAAAATGTTGATATGTCTCAAAAAGCAAGGAAGTCCTAGCTTTGAGGGACACAGACCTTCTGACTGTTTCTGATAATGATTAAAGTGGGACACAGGAGCTCAACAGTCAACATATTCAGAGGAAGGAACTGCAGGATTTCAAAAAAGGCATAGGAATTATACCTATATGAAATTATGAAAGAAATTAAAAAATAAAAGATTGCAGATTATCTGAAAAATTAAAGACTTCTTATCATGTAGTCAAGACGTGTTTCAGCCTTCAGGGAAGCAGCATCATATGGAATCTGTAAGAAATCACAGAAGACAGAAAAGGCACCAGTAAATGGGCAAAGGCATATCTGGGTAATTTGGAAAGAAAAGAAGTTATGGAAAATTCTACTGCAGATATGTAGTTTCAGTTCTGAAGAAAAATGTTGACCCAGCCAGATGTTTTGCCAGCATCATCAGAAAATACCACCCTACCTCCCCCTCCGTCCTCCCTCTCCCCCCCGCCCCCCCCCCAAAAAAAAAGGAAAAAAAGGAAAAACGAAAAAAAAAAACAAGAAAAAGAGATGAACAACAGTCAGCAAATATTTGTCAGGAACAAATTATGTCAAACCAATCTAATTTCTTTCTGTGACAGCATAACATACCTTATGGGTAAAGCAGAAGCAGAAAATGTCATCTTTTTAATTAAGTAAGGCCTTTGACTCTGTCTCGTATAACATGCTCATAAGCAAGCTAGCAAAACATGTAGAGATTAAATTGCTTAAGGTGGATGCAAAAATGATTAGAAAACTGTCTTCAGACAGCAGTTGTGCTTTATCTTAAAGAAGGAATTTACCAAAGCTGCAATATATTCTGCCCCATAACATCAACATTTTTATTAATTCTTCAGGTGAGGAAACATGCTCATTAAATTTACCATATCCTAAACAAGGTGGTAGGGGATGCAAAAGTTCTTAAGGGAAGGACTGACATTTGAAAGAATCCTTACAAACTGAATGAAAGAAAAAGAGAAAGAGGAATGCAGAAAAGAAGGAAACTTTAGATGGGTTAAGTGGAAAAAGTCAGCTGAATAAAGTAGGAATGAAAAGCCTCCTGGGCAGCAGTCCTATTGGCTAGTCTGGACCTATAGTGAAATCATAAGGTGAACTTCAGTCAATAAGGTTTCAAAAAAATCCAACCATAATTTGGGGATTCATGACAGGACTATAATTTATAACTACAGAATTTATCTCTCACCTTCTGCCTCTACAGCATTACTAATGTTCAGTGTAACGTGATCAATTTTAGGCAACACAGATTCACAGAATAATTTAGACTGGGAAGGACTTTTCAAGGTCATCTAGTCACACACTCTATTCAAAGCAACACTAGCTTCCAAGATATGTCAGATTGCTTAAGATCCTGATCAGATGAATTTTGAAAATCTCAAGGATGGAAGTTTCACAGCCTTTCTTGACCATTCTCACTCCTGCTATTCAGTTACAATTTCCATTGTTACAACCTGGGGCCTCACATCCTTTCACTGGGCACCTTAGAAGAATTTAGCTCTCTGTTCCCTATATGGTGTTAGGTTTTTGAAGAAAGCAGCTACTTCCCTCCAGTCTTCTCCTAGCCAAAAAAACCTAAAGTCACTCAGCCACCCCTTACAAGAGTGTGTGTATGTTTGGGGGGTTGAGGGAGGGGGTCATGGTGGTGGAAGAAAGCAAATCTACAAAAAGACCTTAAAGGGAAAATGTTTAAAAATCTAGAGGAGAGCAACTGAGAATAATCAGATGTCTAGAAAACGTGACCTGTGAGGAAAGATTAAAAGAATCAGCATTGCTTAGCTCAAAGAAGATAAAACCAATAGGAGAACATGGTAGCACTGTTCAAATACATAAAAAAGAGGTACAGAAAGGGAGACGAGAATACCTTGTTCTCCACATCAACGGCAGTTAGAACAAGAGGCAATGGACTTAAATTGCATAAGGGAGCATAAGATTAGATTAGGAAAAATTTCCTAAGGGTAAGGAAGGTGAAGTACTAGAACAGATTGCCTGGGGAGATTGTCAAATATTCATCACTGGAGACTTTTTGAAACAGATTGGTATAGTTTATCCTGACATGGGTCACAGAACAGACTAGTATTCAAGTCCTATTTTCCGGGCTTTTGCGTATACATCTGAATGAAGAGCAGTTTTGTGGCCCAGAAATATGGCAACTGAACAAGAATAAAGGATTCTCAATCTGATAAAAAGCATTAATCAAAGTAAGTGTGTGCTGGCTTCAAGGCAGGGACTAAAAATAATTTGAGGGGAAATAAAACATCAAGGTTTACTTTCTATCTTTATAAAAAAAGACAGTACATTTATGATAAAGGTCTTGCTTCCATCATTCTGTCAGAACTGGCAGATACTATAGGAGGAACTGCATCTGCTTCCTCAATGCACTGATGCTATTCAGATGAAATGAGTGTACAGGAGACTATCATATGTATGAGTGTGTGTATATCAGAGAGAGATTTCACTGAGAACAACAACTCTCTCAGAAAAGATGCCAAATCCATTCTGGAGTAGAAGTCTGCAACTAGAATACTACAGACTCTGTATGGGGGCCTGACATGATCAAAGACATCAGCCAGCCAGAGAGCATTTAAGATTCATGTGGGAAACCGAAAAAAGCAGCAATTCAGTCACACCACCCTGCCATGATACCACGCCAACTGAAGTGAAAAAATCCCCTGTAACAGTAAGAGTTAAATTTACTGGGATTCTATTAAAGCTATAGAAGACTTTAATAGGCTAGTACATTACTTGCACATGTGGCAGATGTGCAAGACTTAGATGTACTTCCAGGACAACCTACCAGAAATATTGCAAATGGCAGCAGCAGAGGGAATAACAAGACCAAAAAAAAAAAATGGTAAGGGGAAAGGGAGTGAAAGAGAGACAGAGAGAAAAGACATACATGACTAGAACTACAATCCAGATACCTTAACAAACTTAACAAACTATTCCCTTCTGAACACATTTATAAGCTAAGACAATGGCTTGTTCTGTGCAGATCACTCCTGGTTAGACATATGTATCCCAGCACACCCCTGCCAGTGTTTGTCCAGTGCAAACACATGGCAGAAACTGGTGCTACAGTGAACACTTCTCAATTTTCAGAGAATTATTCACAATGTTGGGGAACAAAAAGGACAATAAAAACCAGAGGTATGAGAACAGCCCCGTGAAACATCACCACCTCAGCAGAACTAGAGGCAAGGCAATGTCCTGCCTTACATGATAGGAGTTGTACTTGCCTCACCTGCAATGTTCCTTGAATGCTTTACTCAGTATATCAATGTATATTACAATAGTCTCCCCAGATCCCAAGGAAAATATCTTCTTTCTCAGAAAGGATTAATAGCAACATACATTTATAAAATGCAGGCTTAAATGTGCATGGGTGTCTTTCATCACTCATATGTGCATATGTTGGATAAGATCCAACACATGTTTAACAGACACCCACAGATGCCCTCTACGTGAACTGTAAGGAGTCAGAGGTGTCCCCTGTTCACCAGTCATCGCTGAGAGGTGAGGTGCCTCAGCCTTCACACCAAATCTGTGCCTTGTGCAAGCACTGTTTAGAGGTAAAGTTTTCAAAGTTTGTCAAGGTGATAACATCCACTAGGTAAAACTCAGTGTGTTTTCGTGAATTTTATGTTTCAGAGATATAAGAGTTGCTGTAAAGAAAGAAACAACCATTCAAATTTTTGTCTTCGTGGACAAACATTAGGCAAGTTTAAACACCAAATTTCCAGCTAATTACAGTTTCCCTTTGTTAGGTAGCTTCAACTGAAGTCTGAGTGAAAAACAAGGAGCTGCTTTTCCTTTTGTCAGAGTCCCTTGAGACAAGGAATTACAAATAACATTTTTAAAATTTCTTTTTCTTTCACAGGAAGAGTCATACTAAAGGAGCATACCATAACTTTTGTCACAGTAGAGATTATTTACTGATTATTCATTTTAGACAGACACTTCTTGGTCACCTATGCTGACTTAAAAACCTGAGAATTGTGCATTTACACACATGTACTTGGGTTAGAACAAGACATTGGCATAACAGCATCTATTTAAAGCACAGTTAAAAAAAAAAAAAAGAAAAAAGTATGAACACCAGAATTTGGTACATATTTGAATAGCTTCAGCTAGTCAAATCTTTATAACATGAGCACTGTGTCAGCAACTTCTTTATTTGGTTTTTAAGAAAATACGGTTGTATGTTTTCAAGTTTTGGGAAAAAGAAAAACAGTTGTAGTTGCTTAATGATCATCATGTTGTCTCACATTGGTCACACAGTGATATAACATGTTTTTAAATCCCTGGTATATGCTTAAAGGTAAGGTTTCATTGTTGTCTTCCCTCATTGCCCTGCCCCTTCCACATCTGGTGAATATGACCTTTCCAATCCACTGACTCCTACAATTCTTATACTCTTAGTTTCTAATATGACTTACTGGAGTACAAAAATAGGACTATCCTTTTGTTCCTGGAAAGGAGCCTAAAATCCTATCTTGAGTTTCCATTAAGCCTCTGTTTTCTTGTCCACATTCTCCTGATACCGTGGTTTCCATGTTGCATTTTAGAGTCTATAAGCGTGGGTTTTCCCAACACAACTGGAAGAAAAATGCCTTGGAACTCTTCTGTATTTAAATTGATACATAAAAACAGCATAGGGAATTATCTAGTTAATGTATTCAGTCATCTTACACCTTTAAAACAAGTTTCTTTTGAAAATTTTAATAAATATACTTACTTCTTTTGGTTTATAATTAAACTGAAAATGATGCCAAAATGTATCTTTTATTGATTTGACTTAAAAACTTAATCAAAAACTTTTACTTTCACTTGGCCCTCTAATTTTAACATATGTGTTAGGGAAGGTGGGGGAAAAAAATGTCAAAGTGAAATACTGTAAAAACACAAATAGTGTAAATAAATTGGTATATCTGTTCTCAATGACCAATGTGAGGAGAAAAGTTAGATACCATGGACAGCAAGAAATAGAGTTGGTGTGCGTAAGATAACAGTGTTTAAAATGAAGAAGTTATGCAGTGACTTCTGGCTAGTGGAGTGGGACCACGTTAGCAGTCAGTCAGGCAGCACAGCATTAAGAAGACGTTGATCAAAGGACCACGAAGGTGTTGCACGCCAGCGTACTCATTCTAGATATGGACTGATTTGAGACCATCTGGTGGTTCACATTCTTGGTTGAGTTACATTGGACCCTGTTAACGGTGTATCTATTCCATTTTATTTTCCTCAGCTAAACCCTGGAAAAGAGACATGAAAGCATGATATTCATTAGCAGGGGAAAAAACAAGAAACAGAGCAAAACAAAAGATATTCTTAAAATAAATTTTAATTAGACTATCTGTATGATTAATATAATAGAAAGGATATGGCCTTTGAAAACAACTTGTGTTTACAACAAATAAAACTCCAATCACTTCTACATTAAGGAACTGAAGTGTTTATCACTGAAAACAAATGTTGCAGTGATCTCTGTTAACTAACTGAACTGATAGTAAACCAGATATTCCTTTGGATACCTATATGCCAAGATTATGAGCTGTTCTGCAGTAAAGGTGCATTAAATGCTATGTATTTTACAGATTGCAAAGGTTAATGTTCTGTTTAAGCAGACATGTAACAATGTGTTTTTGAGAGAAGATACTTGCATTTGACGGTAATCAGTTAAGATTTATGGCCAGTGGCTTTTGTTGCTACTATAAAGAGTAGTCTCAGTATCAAGAAACTGTAAAGAGTGGAGGTAGTTGGCAACATACTGTTTTTTTTCAACTGTAGAACTTCGGCTAATAGTAATGAAAAAAATATGCCAGATTTTGATGATGTTTATTCCTGTATAAATTTGGAAAGATGGTCAGTCTATGTTTTCAATACCACAAGTGACTTATCAATGGTACAATACATTTAAGCTCCAATTAATTTACGTAAAATGAACATTTAAGAGTTATTAACAGGATGAAATATTTTGATGTTCATAGACTAGTATTAATTCATGAAATCCTTAAAAGACATTCTAGGACTGAGCATGTGTTTTCAAGAACTATTATTTTTTCAGTCCTAATGAAGACCATCCAAGATTTTTGGATGCATTTCCCCTTTGTTTTGTATTACCTTGTAACATCCAGAGTACAAGAAAATTAACTCAAGTTAGCCAAAAATAGTAAGGGAAAAAAAGTATCTTTCCCTTAAAAACCCCCAAATCATTAAACAAAGGTTTTCTGCAGCTTCCCAGCAGAAGGACCCTCACTGTAGGACCTCTATGGTTTTTGGCATGAGTCTGACCTCATTAATTTTCAGGAGCCGGTAAGATAATGACTTCATTCTTATGGAAATAAGCTCATTGCTGGTAATACACTCTGATTCCTGTTCATTTTACAGAATACATCTTAAATTTAAAAAAGGTTTTAATTATAAGAAGGAAAAAAAAGGATCACAAATTAGCAACTGTTTAATCAGATTTTTGATCTAGTGACCTCATATAAAAATGGAGTTATAAAGCATGCCTCAGATGTTGAAATCAAACTGATTGCTAAAAATTTTTGGTATTAGGAAGATTGATTCAGGTAATTTGTGCCACTGTATAGGATTTTTAATTCCTGTTTTACACTAACATTTTCAGGTCATATGAGGTATTTCCATATAACTTTTCTTTCTTTATAGGGAGAGACATTTGATTTCTGGATTTCGTCTACACTAAGTACAAAGGTGTTAATGAAGCTCACTTTTAGCAAAAGACCCTCTTCTCTTTGTTCTAAACAGTCCATGAGAGGCTATCCTCACCAAATGAGAAGTGGCTAGAGAAGTCCTTTTCAGCTCAATCTTTCTGATTAGTTTCACCTGAGGTGAATCTTTCTGATTAGTTTCACCTGAGATGGCACTGTGATTGACATTGCAAAGTGAGTGTCAGCACAAGTACTAGGGAGTCCCATGCTTGTAGTTTACAGAGAGTGAGAAGAGAATAAAAGATTCAGTATCAAGTTGGCATCACGTATGATCAGAAGTCCATGAAGAGACATCCTGAAACAAACATCTTACCTTATCTAGTTAGTTATACACTAGCTTGCCTTTTTTTTATATTATCTAATAGTATTCTGGCTCTGTTCTGTTGGCTTTTTCCCTAGTAATCTAGAAAATTTATTGGCAATAATATTAATTAAAGATATAGTCAATTAATTAGATTAATATTTTTTCAGAGGACCAAGAATAAACCTATTAGTCACCTAAATAGGCCTCCAACTTGAATAACACATGAACTTTGTGCAAAACATAACTACTCTTTCCCAGTCTGGGAAATGGATCCACGTATCAAACTAGGTCATTTTAGTACGAAACCAGAGGTCATCCTGTGGAGATAACAAAAAATCATAATCAAAGCTAGACAACAAGGAAATACGCACATAACAAATTCAGAATATCTATTTTTTTACACACATTTTTTCTTTTCTTAAGTAACCTTTTTCTTTTTTTTTTTTTTTATAGACACTTCAGTCTTGCTGTGATAGTTGCCTGGGAACAGTCAACTGCAGTAACAAGGTTCATCAACAAGATACTTCGGCCTTGTTCCACCAGCACTGCAAACTGGGCTGTGACAGCTACAAAGGATCAGCTGATGGCGTGCTTCATCTCTCCGAAATGCTGAGATTTTCATCCTGATTGAACTCTACCATTGGTTGGTTGGTTCTGCTTTTCTCTCAAGTAATGACGGATGGCAAATGGGGAAATTGTATGAGAAGAGAGAGGGAAATCCCAGCACTACACTACCAGGATCTGTAAAAATCTCACCTAGGAAACTACAAGACTTCAGAGTCTGTCAAGGGTTCAGGGAATAAAAAATAATTTGATTACAGGTGCTCAAGCAGCATTCATTTTATTCTTATTAGCTGAGAAATGTCTCTGGGGATTGCAAGCTAATCTTCTCAAAAGCAGATAAATGGCTCTATTAAAAGCAATGTAGTTTGTTCATAGCTCTGTAGCATCAGACCATTTTATGAACCCAGGGAAACTGTAAACAGAAAACAAGAGAGAGGAGACATCCTCTTCAAACCTTGTGCAGATGACTGAATTTGTCTTTGGTGATTTGTAATCCTGAAAGGAAGTTTATACATAGAATGAATATTGAGGAATTGTGGCAATACATTTCCCTTTATTTGCTGTAAGGGTCAGACATATTGAAAAATGCAATATGAAGCATCTTTATTTTTTAAGATTAAAGGGAATTAAAAACCTGAGTCTATGCTTTATTGTTTGATTTATGCTCCCCAAAACTTAAAAAAAAAAGAAAGCTAGAATGCTAATTCAAACCGCAAAATGTCTATAAAGAAAAAGAAAATTATATTACTTTGTAGTTCCACATTGTTAATTGCATAATTTAGATGCTCTAGTCCACCAAACTAACTTGTTTAGCTTTTTAAATTTAAAATATTGTCAAAAGAAACTTAGGAAAACTAAAGGCACAATTCTGTAACAATGTGCAGTTTAAAAACACCATATGCTGCATAGCAGTAGACAAATACAACATATTTTGAGTAAAGAACACTGACTCTTCAGTATATTCACACACCAGGATTGTTTTGAACTTCGATAACAAGGCATAAGACTCTGGTCAATGTAGTGCCTTTAGACATGTGTGTGAAACTTCCTTGAAAATTAATGAAAACAAAGCACAGACATCTAAAGCTAAAACTAGGTTTTAAAGATCAGATGTAAACCTTGCTGAACTCAGTGGAAGTCTTGACTTAAATGGGCTTTGGATCATGGCCAAGAGATTACTTTGTAAATGTTTCTCCAAACAACTTTCAGGGTACAAAGCAAGCATTTCCATACTATTTTTTTATAAGAAACAATTACAAAGGTAAACTGAGAAGATATCATTATTGAGCTGGAAGAAACTTTGCCAAGAATTCGATTTCCTTTAATGAAAACACAGGTTTGATTCTGCAGAAAACGTCATTTCATTAGTTTCAAATACCAGTTATATACAAAACACTACCTCATGGCTGAAGAAACTGAGCCAAGAGTGTAGATAGAGGAGAGATCTGTTGAAGCTGTTCTTTCACAGACTCACAAAATGGTAAGTGGAGAAATGCCAAACCCACAAAGCTCCAATCAGTCTATGAACTTCTCTGAAGTTCAAGGTCACTTCAGCCGGGAGGTTCAGCTAAGCCCAGCCCTGCCAAGTAGCTCATTTATTTCTAACAATTTGGAGATCTAGTCCAAGCAATTTGGTGAGCAATTTAGGGACCTAATCATAAGCACAATGTGCATCAGTCCAGCACAGCTCAAGCACGGTGACCAGAAGTCTGTAGCTACCCCCACACATCTTGTATGTCTGTGGATGGTTGAGATTACATGTGTCAGCACAGCTGCATATTCTTTTTTTAAATACTTCCTTGTCTGCTGCCAGTGACTGTAAATTTAATGAGAGCACCTGCTGCCCTCTTGCCTAGTTAATTCACAGTGATCTGCCTGAACTAAAGGAAGTTTCAAAAAAGCCTCTGTTCTTCAGTAATAAATTACCAGTCTATATCATGGCCTAAAGGGCCTTTGATTCATGTAATATTACACTTACACTAAGCTCTGCTGGCAGCAGGGACATTTAGTTTCCCTAAGTAGACTGGGGGGAAGGGGAAGGAGGCAGGAGGGAAGGGAGAGGAAAGGAAGGGCAGTGGCTGGTGAGATTAAATAAAATGAGAAGATCAATTGCCTGAATATTGACAGCTGAGGGAGGTCTTTGTCCTTGACCTCTTACCCTGAGGCATTTATTAACTATGGGTAAAAGCCCCGGTAACTAAAAATTCACAATCCACTGACAAGTTGCAAGTGTGGGGCATTGTAAAAACCTTTTCTCAAACAAAAATATGACTTCTTTTTCCCTGAATTTCAGATTCAGTGCACGTTTATCAGTAAAATGTCATTCTAGTTAGATAGTAACATTGTAAACTGAAAGCAATAATGCCCACACCAATTATCACTTTATGCATTTCCTTAAAACAGAAACAATAAATCAGGAAGCTTCTGAGAAAATAATTCTGGAATAAAGAATTTATTGGGGTGGAGGAAGAAAGGCAGGCAGCTGAAGTGAATATAAAGTAAAGAATATTGCAAAGGGGAATAGATCAATTATATTCCCCTGGAAAATCCTGTGGTGCAAATGAAAAGTTACAGCCACAGTAAAAAAAACCTGAAACCCCAAGCATAAGCAGTATTCAGAAAAGATTTATGTGAAAGTAGAAACTGTGGAAACACAAAGCATCACAAATAGAATATTGTGTATCCTGCGGTTTCTGATTCCCTCAGAATTTGTCTTTGAGGGAGCAGGAGGTTCTGACTTCCACAATTTGAATGACTAATTTATGTCAGATGCATAAGGCATTTTGTTACATAACTGGTAGGTGAAATAGCTCCTGTGCTCTTCACTCTCACCAAGTAGTATCTCCACACCTGGTAACTAACATGGATCCATGTGCATATGCCTTAACTTTGAACATATGCAGAAGGATTTTCAGGTCTGACTGGAGCCCAACTGAGTGATCTGAAACAAACACTGAGAATGGAACTACGCTGGGTACAGAAAGGTGGTAGAAACAGACACAAATTGAAATAAAAATGGATAAAAGGAAGCAGTATGAATATATTCAATGACTTGCTTTTAATTGCCTCAGGCTCACATTTTATGCACTACAACTATCATAAAAAATAAAGCCAAAGATACATCTTATCCCTTGAACAAATTGTTAATCTTAAATTAATCATATAGTTAGATGATATTACATTGTATGCAGCTTGAAAGAGATCCGAACATAAACTTCATGCCTGTTTCTGCATCTTGTCAAGCACCTTTCTGTAATAGTAAGGTTTAAAAAGTTTTCCTGAATAAAAGTCAAATTTCTCACTTTCATTGTTATAGGAATCAAAAACCAGCGTGTAACTCACAATTACAGCACAATAATTGGCAACACTACAACTTTTTTATCTTCTGCTGTTCATAGGTGTTTACATTATTATGATGTAGGAATAAACCTTTACCAGTGTGGGCTAGTAACACGCCAAATCTACTTTGCACTCAGAACACAGAGGTGCAAACGTCCATAGCAGAACATCGTCTCACTTTTCATAGCACTCAAACATTCTTTTGACACAGAATGGTGTGGTGTGTGCATACACAGAATAAAATGCATATAAATATTGTGAAATTTTCAAGCTACTCTAAACTATGCCCTGCACTAGCTCCAAACTTAAGACCCTGACTATTTTTTTTTTTAAGAAGTCTGGGATTTTTCTTTTTAATGAAGCTTACAGAAGGATTAGTTCTCTTTTCAAACCGGAACTGAGAGGCCATTGCGCACAGCCACAGGAAGGTGAGAGAGGTCAGACATGTCCTATCATCACCACCCAGAAGAGTGTAATGAAATTACAGGAGTGTACATGTAATGGGTAATTAGAAAGTGCAGATCATTTCTGAAGTAAACTGAGAACGCAAGTATCAATACTGGTCTCATAGACAGTAAAACATGACTACGAACACAAATAATGGTGTTATCTGCATTGATGGTTGCACGCATTCATTCACCTGTAAAAACCATGTGTGAAGAACAGCCAGACACACAGAGATAAAATATTAGGTAGATCAGATATTAGTGTAGACACCAGCTTCCACAAAGCATGCAAAGCTTAATAAAAAGTGCTCTGCCCTCTTCTCTTTACACCAGTCCCTTCTATTACGTCACATTGGTTCAGCATCTTGTTTTATAATCATTCTTATAGTACAGATACTGTGTACCAATGTCTGTGTACTTCTATTCAGCTCAGTGATACTGAGTTAGGTGAAGCTTATCTGTGCAGGAGATGACGATTTCAATGAGGCTGTCTCAAGACTTCCTCCCTTTTTGTCCAAACTGGCTTCCTTCAGCACATTGCCCTATACACAACTGAATGACTGTCTGGAAGGCAGTCCACGTGCACCACAGTGACAAGTATCTCTCCAGCATGAAGAGACTCCAACACTGTTTATGAGGATGATGTAACATGGGGAATGTTGTGGAATGAGTGAGCATTTAAAGAAATTTAAATCTCTCTGTGCTGTCACTGTTGTTTCCCTATTGTATTCATGATACAACGTAGACTTTACATAGTAGTATTTGCAAAAGCACTAAACCTCTGGTATTTTTCCTTTTAAATAAAACATACTGGAATACCTGTCACAAAGTCACAGACCCAGCCTAATCTCCTTTCAGTACAGAGAGTCCTTTCTCATTGTTACTAGGTGACTAAATTTTATGTATACACTTTTTCTTCTTGAATGAATAAAGTCCCAAAAGACTAGGTAGCTACACACTCTGTAATTCCACCCAGATAACAGATTGTAGACTTTATAGCTTGGTTTCTGCATGGTGCAAAGTCACACCGTGCATATAAAATTGAAAACTTGAGGGATTCTCAAGAGAGATCTAGTCTGGCTGACTCCATTAGAGAAACTCCCTTTAAATATGTAATAAACTAATTCAGATCACATAAAAGGTATCTGAAACCATTAAAATTTTGCCTTAACTGCTGGATGAATTCTGATTTCTGTGCTTCCCACCTTTAGGTTTCTGTGATTTTATACACACTCTCCTAAAATGTTTCACTAGGGGCTTGACCGACATTCAGCCTTTCCTACAGTACTCAAAAGCAGTGGTAGCTACATTGCATTTATACAACTGCCATCATTCTCTCAAACTAGAACTCTGGAAACCATTAATTAAGTAATCAAATTAGAAACTAGAAACCAAGAATTAGTCACAGTACCTAAACAGTAAGCCAATTAATAGGAGCTTAATACAAAGAACCAAAAGAATACTAAGACAAATGCAATACAAAAGCAAAACACTAATTAAGAAATAGATTGTATCAACATCAGCATGTATTTACTACACTTGGAAACACACAAAGGATATCCTTGTTGCAGTACATTGCAAAGGTTACTTCCCTTTCAGAGGAAAAATAAAAGATCAGCTGCTCTTCCACAATATTCCTCTTCTACTAACATGTTAAGTACAAACCTCACTTCCCAGTGGTTTTGAGAAGTACAAGCTATCCCTCTGTAAATGAATGAAAAGAACCAGCTTTTCAGATCATTCAATTAAAGTGAAGAAATATCTCAAAACAAGGAAATGAGGTGAAAGAGATCAACCTCAAACATTTCAGCATGGGAAGTCAGTCTTTAGAGGCCTAAAACTGAGAACATTTTTTGCCATTCTAGGTTTCCACATGAAACCAACAATCATGCACACATATACTCACACACGTACAAGCACGAATTCCATTTCTTTTTCTAATGGAGGACACTCTTTTATGGTATATTTTCTGTTTACATCACAAGGATTGATGTATATAGCAGTTGTGCTCTGTAGCACCAGGCAGGTTCCACCTTCATTTTTCAAGGTACTTCACAGACACACATGGCTAAAATTCTTGACCTAAAAAAACCCAGCAATAGTCAAAACAAAATTGGTCATACCTCCTTTCCCCTTGAACTGTTACTGACATCTCTCCAAACCATACATTTCCAATCTGAAAATTTATGGTGTAAGTTGCTATGTAAATTTCATGTAAATTGTTTCAGTGTGTACTTCCCACCTTTGTGGACTCAGAGTCATAAACAACACGCAGACATCCTGAAGAAGTTAATAGCTGAAGGACTCCTCAGCAGATCAGGGAAAGGGGATATAGCATAGCTCTCTACAAAGAAAATCTTGCATCTACTGAAGAATCAAAAACTCCTGATCCATCTAGTTCATCATACAGGACTTATTGCATGTCCTAATATTTTCTGCCAGAATCAGAATATGCATACACTACAATTGGGGGTTTTTTTTAAATGTCTTTTAAATTTTTCCCATTTCATTTTTTAAAGTAATTTTCTCAGATTAGATTTTTGACCTAAAACAAAAGTTGCCTATTAAATGAGTGAGAATAGCCAACTAGAGTGTGGGGGGTTTTTGCTGTTAATTTTTCATGCCTTGAACTAATCACCAAATAATTTGGAACAGATTCTGCCAGATACGTGATCTGATTAAACAGACTTTCATGGGAAAAAATGATAGATGGCTGCTTGCATCAGCAATCAAAGAGCTTTGACTTTTTCTAGTTGCCGAAGAATACCCTTCTAGAAGGTGGCTACATTTTTTTATGGACTTTGATTAATGGTTTGGGGTGAAATAAAGGCACTTTTGTGGGGCTTAGCTTACAAAGACTATCAAGTACTTCAGCTTTAAAAAATAAAGCCCCTTTTCAAATGACTAAAATTGCTTCCTCAAAGGCCAGTGTTAGCCTCTGAAAAATATATCTGGTGCTGCTCAGATGTTTTGACATCAAACAAAGAATTGCTACAATTTTTTTCTACCTACAGTGTATGTGAAACACTAGGATTGCTAACCTTGGACTGCAATTACAGCTTTCATTCATGTCACCTTGGCATTCCAAAAGTGTACATCTACAACAGAAAATCCTACACCACCACTCTTACAAGAGCATGCCATCCTGACTGAAAGCTTTTCAAACAGACCCGCTCATATCACATAGAACAATTGGAATCCAAAGCATGTTTTCACAGTGTTATACGAAAACATTTAACTTGTGTAATGAACAACAATAGAAGCAGCAATCAAAGAAAATCATGATTGTCAACAATGAGAAATAATGTCTCTTAGCAACTAAGTTTCAATTACTCTTTGTTTGCTAACAAGCACCAAGATATTTAAGGCTGGTAGCTTTATTCGAGTAAGTAATGCACTATCAAAGACCATGATAAAGAGCTCCTGTTTTAACTGGTTCTAGTTTCCAATCAAACATCTTGCAATTAATTTTATTAGTGTTTTAGAACTAATTTACTTTAAATAAGCTGTAACTATGATTTGTTATTGTCATGCAGTAAATGGAATTGTAATGTGTAATAATTATTTGTTTAAATAATAGAATCATTGGCATACAGATGATAATCCAAGCAAGAAAAAAAAATATTATCATTAATAATAAGATTAAACAAAATTGTATCCAAGAATAGATCCCAGGAGAACCCTTCAGCTATTTTAGGTGAAGTAGAAATAATACTACTAATTAAGACAGAACACTGGCTGTCATAAAGACAGCAGCAAACACTGCTTCCTAGTGAAACAATGAGACTTCATCTGATTGATAAAAATGACCTGACTTCAATCCACTGTGCCTGTGGCTGTTGCCAAGTTTCTGAAAACAATTACGATAATTAGATGCACTGCCCATTTTCCTTTGCCTGCCGAATATTCAAGCAGGTGCTCTTCCTGCTTATAGAGTGGCTGGAATGAGACACAGGTAGCTCAGTGCTGAAAGCAGCCACTCTATTTTCTCTATCTACTGTGCCTGTGCATGTTAAGGAAAGGAAAGCGGTCTCAGTCTCCCTTTTCTTCCTCAGCAGCACAGGTTTTTTTATTCAGAAGTCAAATTCTTGAGAAGCACTGTGTAAGGAATCAGAAGAAGTCAGAGTAGGAAGGAGTGCTAATATTGGATGGAGTGTGCAGGTTAAAACATTTGCCATCCCCAGCTGGTGATACCGGTGTGCAGCTTCCATTCTGGAGGAGCCACAGGCCCTAAACAGTTCAGTGCTTCCCAATAAACGCTTTGTTGACAGAGGAATTGCATGGCATAGTGTTAGTACTGGTGAGTGCAAAGGACAAACCCTGGCATCCCACGTGGCAGAAGCCATTGTACCATGGACACCCCCAGACAGCCATTCCATGTGGGTGCTGTAATGTCCACATTCCCGCTGCTGGCCAACCATTTTCTCCTCCTTGCTCCCAGTCCCCAAAATGGGTTATTCCTTTTTTCAGTTCTTCAATATATCTGTTTTTTAGACCTTTTCTTCTGTAACCTGAAGACCTAATAAATTCTGTTGCCAATGTTTTCACACAGCACTTGGGCCCATGGCTTCACTGGAACCATCTGACATTGCAAGGTCCATACTAACAAAGTGGAAGAATTGACAACACTGAAATTCAACTTCTGCAGCTTGCATTTTGCTACTACAAGAGTGGATTAGACTTTATTCTGCCCTAGAATGCCATAATTTAAGATGGCGTCTGTCAAAAATTATTTTGATTGCAAGCTCTTCTTGTCCCTAATGTGTAAAGATATGTTTGTTTCAGACTTTTTCTTCTTCAATAAGAAAAAAAAAGTGATAATACTTTGTGTATTGATTGATTTCTTCTTAGATTTTATTAAACATGCCTTTATATTAAAAGTACATTAAAAGAATTTATGTACCTGCATGCCTGTCCACCCTACAACACAAGATGCCTTTGTGGTTCTTCCAATATAAGATACAGAGAAACCCATTATACAATCAGTGGTAATATACATCTCTTTTAATTACTGAGTTCACATGCGTTGGTCAATCTGGAGGTAACAATTCTAAGATATTAATTTAGTTCTTTGTTTGACAGGAAGTTAAGAAGGTTCTTTAATAGTACCAATTAAAGAGGTTGGTTGGCCCCCAGGACTGGGGAGGGACTGAAATGCCTTCAGTACAGGCTGTCTAATAGCAGACAGCTAGAGAATAGCATTTTATGAGTAATGCTGACTCAGAAAATCCATACTGAATAGTGATAGTACCATGAACCCATTGTTCTTATAAGCTATTTGCCATAGCAAGCCAAAATTTTGTGAGTGTTTTCATGGGAGATTTTCCTACACAAAACCTGAGTAAACAGTAAGATATCTGACCATGTAATAAACCAAACCAAGGACTGACTAGACACCATGGGTTTCCAATCCGCTCTCTGTCACCTTCAGATATGTTCAAATTCATGATGTAAAGGCAGGCATTTGCTGTTTCTCATATACAGAAGCTATCAATTTAATTCTTTCCAGGTTTGTAAGGAAAGACTGCTGCCCCTCTCCTTCTCAGAAATTACACTGATTTAAGGTTTAGCTCACAGAGTAGCCAGTTCTGTATTAGTACAATCTCATACCTCAGATCTGCAGGTTGTGGTCGAGACTAATACCCTTTAAAAAAGCACAAAGGCTGCTTTTCAGTTTAATGGGATTTTGGATCAGATGCTGAAGCATTAAGAATCCCCGCTATCCAAATCACACTGATCATCCTCTGCTCTTCCTGCTGATTCCTGCTGCATTATTTTTGCTTTAACCCACCTCCAATATCTTTCAGCTGTTCTCTCAGTGCTAGAGGGGGTCTTGAACTTTTGACAATGAATGAGATGTGCCAAGCTAGGAGTAATTACCTTATTGACGTCACTTCAGCTTTCAACCCACTTTTAACCAAGCCTCTGCTGCTTGAAACAGTAGGTCATTTGTAGCACATTATGCAAATGTTAAAGCTAATCTTTTGCATAATACATAAGAGCTCGGTTTGTGCATTAACTAATTTATCTGACTACACAGGAGCTATGAACGCTGATTTTTATTAAGCTCTTCATTAAGTCAAAATATAGCTGAAGTGTGTGCACACATATATATATTTATATAGTTGCCAAATGAAATTACTTCAAAGGTAGAAACAATCTCTTGATACATAGTCTTTGTCAATTCCACTAGTAAATGAGGACTCCTTTCACAAGAGATAAGCATAATCCGGAAGAAAATGGATTCTCCCTTTGCAATAAATAGATAAATGAATGAAGACATGCATATCCTTTCAAGAGGTTATGAAATTATATTTGTATAAGATCCAAACAATGTATATATATTGTCGGGTATTGTACAACCCTTCTCCCAATTAAGCCACTGCAAATTGGATTAAATCTCATCCATCTTGCCTGTTGGGTTATTTTAGCATGGGAGAAATAGAGGAAATTATGAGGGTCTTCTTTTTATTTTAAATTTATTTATTTATATTTCTAGAAGAAACAATTTATTATTTCAATATTGAACATACATGAATAGCAAAAATAAATTATGATTCTGGGCGCTGTATTGTTAACAAGTGCAGATATCCCACTACACAGAACTCTGCACTCATAGTTACTTCATTTTTGGATAACTACTCTATTGGTCCTGACAAGGAGAGTGTTGCATATTTAGGAACAAGTGAGGAGGTACATCACAGCCAACATAAGTAGATGTGGGACTGCGCTGCTTTGTTCTGCACTGTGCTACACTTCAGCTCTGTGCTGAAACATAAACTCAGCCAGTGCTTTGCATGAGAGAACCCCCAAGGCAGCCCACGCTGGGTACTGTTCTTTGCGCAACCTGCATGGCCTTGCCTTTATCTAAAAGTGCAGCAAGAAGTTCTCATGAGAACTTCCTTTAGAAATAGAGTTGTTTTCTTGTGAGGAAATCAAATGACCAAAAGGGAGAGTTTCTTTCCACAGACAGGATGTGCTCTGCACAGAGTGCTCTGCAAAGATCTGTCCTGGCTCCAACTGATGCTTCATGAATGCAGGGTGCCCAGCAACTGAAAAGATGTAAGATTTCCTGGGTAGCTACATTGCTCTTTTTATTAAAGCAGTTATCTTGCTTAGCCATTTGTTACTGGGTCTTTCTTATTGAGCTCTAGAAAGAGTCCTGCACTGGCTCTCTCTCACCCTACTGTTCCCACCATGCAGTCCAGAACAGCTGCTGTTGAAGAAGATCCACCACTACATTACACACTGCTCGCAGGATACAGTTTACCAAGGCCATGTGCAAAATCACCCCCAGATAACTGATGATGCTGATTCTAGATATGATCAAAGCCAGCTATCACTCTAAATCATACTTATGACTTAAAAAAGATAAATATTAAGGAACACATAAAAAAAAAATTGCAGCAGCTGCTTTCCCATTCTGTTCAGTCTCCTCACCCTTCATATGCAATACATTCACATTTTCCCTATTTGTGTCCTTCTGTGCAAGTATGGAGAGATGAATAACTACCTTCAGTCTCCCATTAAGATGTATATTGACATTGCAGTCATTTTGCCAAGAGCCTAAAAGGTCAACATGCTTTGAGAGAGGTAATAAGTGATGCTTGCTTCTTATATTCAACAGCAGAATCTAACAGCCTTCAACAGATGGGGAAAGAGGAGGGGGATGTCAGATATCCTCTCGACTCCTGTGAGTTCTTAGATGCAGTTCATTAAAATTAATGACCAATCACCACGTGTTATGCATAAGAACAGATCACTTTTCCATTATCCAGGTAAACAGAAAACATTACATTACTATTATGATAGTCTCTGCACAAATGGCTCTGGGATTTGGCCACATGCCCTACTTTAGGGCAGAATATTTATTAAATTATTAAAATTTACAGGTTGATAGCACTCTCAAACAATTTATTGAAGCTGTAAAACATTTTTAAGTTTTGAAAACACAATAAAATTGATTTAATAATCCCCTAAACTTCCTCTAGACTTTTCTGCAATTAGGCCTCATAAATTGTAATTTATTGTATATTTTAGAAACACTAAAAAATAACACTTCTTGAGAATTTCATCAGATTCATTTGTTTCCTTGAGTTATCCAGGAAACATAACAAATTCACACATGACCTCTGAACTCTGAGCACAGGGCCTCAAATTCAGTCCACAATCAAGAAAATCCATCTGCCAAAACTATCAACTGAATGGTTTTTTTAGCTTGAGCCAAGAATTTTGCCCTATTGACTACAGTAGGGAAGAAAAACCCACAAAACCACAACAAACCAAACCCAAAAACTGGTACAATTCAGTTCTTTAAAAACACCATTGAAGTTCAAGGACTAAAAAAACTTCTCCCTTTCTCTGAGGTTTGTTTAGTAAGGATGTGTCTCTGGAAGTAGAAATAGACAGTTGCAGTAAAATCTAAATGCAATTCATTTGTATTCTATGAGTGAGAGATATCACTCCAGTGTCACCAACTACTACATCACTTCAGTCAACTATATCATTAAAAATATTGTCCTGATTTTTGATGGTGTTATTTATGGAATTGTTTTGGGATTTGTTGTACTCTGCTTTTACCACAGCATTTAAAGTGCTCCAGCAGATGCCATGGCGAGTTTTTCAAGGTTCAGAATACACAAAATGTAACACCCCACTTCAGCAGAGCTCGACTAGTCAGGAAATTCTCATAAATTAGCCATCCCCCATAGGACCCTGTTAGGCCAAATGATTCTTAACAGTGATGACCACTGCCTGATAGTTAATAGTGTTCCTGATGAGTCTTGATGATTTCACAGTATTTAAGCCTCCATACACTTGCTTACATTAATGCTAGATCTGCCATATTCATTAGTAATGTTTCTCTCCCCCATTTTATAACTGACAATATTTAACACCATATGATATAATTCACCAACTCCTGCTCCTTGCATTTAACTTGCTCTTTGTAGTAGTTACTAGCCATTTCTAGAGGACAGAAAAACACTAGTTTAATCCTCAGTGCTTCTGCTTCATATGCTGATTATAATTAACCTTGTTGACCTTACTGACAGGGAATCTTTTAAACATCCTACTCCAGCAGAAATTATGGGATAATCTTGTACATATATGTATTCCCAACAAGACTAGACAGCATGGTAATTTTGCCAGGGGGCAGAAAGAAATGATTAATAGTCATACAATAGTGCTCTTAGTTGCAGTATTTCAAGTCTGTGGTAAACTGAAAAGTGCTTCAGCATTACACATGGGCAGGGCACCTCGTACAATAGTATGATGTATCATGGACTTAACTAGTACCCACAATTTATAAATAAAGCTTGGCTCCAACAAGGCAGAAAAAGAGAAAACTTCAAAGTCTGACAATCTCAACCACATTTTAAAAATTAAATATGAAAAGTAAAAATCAGTATAGTACAATATGTTTCTAAAGAGGGACAGTCCTTTTTTTCTACCAGATCAGCTAATTTCATTTCTGTATTACTAACCAGTATTAATTAGAATTTTTTTTGGTTCAAACCCTATTCCTGCTGAAGTCAACAAGATTCAGCTTTAACAGCGCCAGCAGGATTTTAGTCAGAGAAATGCATACGTATTTTTCTTAACAAACCTTGTTGCCACACAATGACACAAGGTAAATAAGTGACTGAGCATAAAGACTCCTGTTGTCTGCAGTATATTTGTTATTACAAATATTCCAAGGTTTCTTTTGTCGATATTAAAGACAGATCTCCTTTTTTGAAATTTACAGACATTTTTTTCTAATTCATGGGTGATGTTTTACCCACCATGCCCTTAAGTTCGTCACAGGATCAGAATAAACAATCTGTCTCCTTTAAAAGCAGCATGAGGAATGAACCCAATCCAAGGTTTCATCATGAATCCTACAGTGTATAGGTAGTTTTATTACAAAAGCCTGATTTTTCCTTATAATTGAAGTTATTCTGTATCTTGCTGTTTTGTTTCATGCCCAGTGGGGCATAATCCAGAACCTATCAAAGCCAATAGATATGTTCACATTTACTTTTATTTTTTCAATAAAATCCTTTAAAGTACTTGGCTTTCTCTAGAAAGCCCTTCTTTAAGAAAGAGTGGAGAAAATACACATCTCTTTTCTACCTACAGAAGTTCATACACACTTCTGTATCACATAGACGCATACAGCTTAATTTTAACAGCTACCGAAAATATCCTGTCCAACAATTTATTTTCATTCATCTTACTTCAAAGAAAACATTCACTCACCCTTTCACAGAGAGAAACAAAAAACAAAAAAAGGTAACCATGCACACATACACAGATTTGGAAGTCATTAATATGCAAACTCAAAATTATACAGGTTTGGGGGGTATTTGAAACATTACCACTGTTAATAAACCGTGCTTTAATGTTGCACAGTAATTCCACTACATGGTCTGTTGGCTGCTACTTATAGCTTTAATATTTTCAAAAAAGTGTTGGCTTCTGCTGTGTTTTTACCCTCTCATATCAGAACACCATCTCTCTAAATTGTAATATTCCACAGGATCTGTTCTCTTGAGTGCTGCTGTATATATCCCCAACAGCAACCTGCAGAAACTATGGCTATATCAACATGAGCAAACAGAGCAGCCAAACTGCTCTGCAAACCCCAGCTCTGCAGAGCTGGAGTTGGTGGCAAAAATCTGAGTCTGACACAACATGTATTTCAGGATTTGTTTGTATGCTTGTTTCTACGTTTTTGTTTTGGTTGGTTGTTTTTTTTCCTGTTGGGGAATATTTGTCATGGGCTGTGCCTTTGGTGCATGAGGTGCTCTTTCCAAGTGTGTTCCATTTCACTTTCATCTAAAAGAAATCCACACAGAGCATGCTAACGCTGCTGTGTGCTATGAACCAAAGCACAGTAAGTAGCGGCAACTTGGAGATCTGCTTCAAAAACACATGCCTGATCAAAACTAAAAGCTTGTGTAGGCACCTCCAGTGTTTCCCCAAAGGAATACTGAACCTGTCTTCTCTGATTTGCAAGGTCATTTTAGTGAACATTGCTGAATTGACATTAGTCCTCTATTTATAAAGTCTTCCTTTTGTAGATTACATTCCTTTTTAAAAAATGGTATTTACCTTTTGGGAGCTTATACATGGTATAAAAGCTGCCATTTTTTTTTTTCTTATATGAAATACTACTCCAGGTTCTTAAACTGTCTCAAAGATTTCTTAAGTAATGGATCTATCCAGATCTTCTTTAAGCTTTTGTGTTAGGGAAAAACCAAGTTAACATGGGAAATGAGTTTGGGGATGGATGAGTTCTTTCACGTCTTTTCTACTCGATGCTAAGAGTAGAACTTGGAACACGTCATACCTACAGAAATTGTAGAATACATATAGTATAACAAATATAAGGTCATTTAATTAAAGATTATATCATAATACGTAGGAAAAAGGAAACCCTATTTATAACATTTTTTCTTTAACATAGTAGCATACTTGCAATCTTAATATTCTTGTGATAGTACACACTTGCAGATGTATTTTAAAGGACGTATATGACTATATTCCCATTTTCCTCCATTTTCCATACAGACATACACAAAAAATACTTTTCTACAACGAATATCTCATACACTATGTTTCAGAACTCCTGCACACAGTAGGACCTGCTTTTATAATAACTCCATTAACATTTTTTCATGGTTAGAAAGAAAATGGCTTTGAGTCTATGAATATGAAGAACTCTCATTTTCACCTGTGTTCATAGAGGCTGAAAATATTTTAAGTCAATAAAAATTCCCAGTCTAACCCATGTTTTGGATGGCAGCATGATAAAGATGTAGCTTACCCAGGACCACTGGGGACTCTGGAAGAGATCAGCCCTCAGTATCCATTCGAGGCTGCAGAGTCTGTCATTCTGCACACTCCTCTGCTGACTCTGCATCTTAACCCGCACAGGCACTGGAGCATTTCTGAGGGGCTTTGGGTTGGCTTTGGCTGATGTGCAAAGGTAAAGAGGCCATGGATTTTGGAGGCAATGAGCCTTCACTCTTCTTTCTCTGGCTGGAAATAGAGTGTAAACGTTGTGCCTCTTCACAACCCAATAGATTACATCTCCCTCAGTACAGTAAATCTCCACACTGTCCTCAAGTGCTAACATGCATTGGCTTATTAGGGCTCATTAGGGAAATGGAGCTGGTGAGGGGTCTGGAGAACAAATCTAATGAGGAGAGGCTGAGTGAGCTGATTTCATCCTAGAAAAAAGGAGGTTGAGACCTGACCATTCTCTACAACTACCTGAAAGGAGGGTGTAGCGTGGTGGGATTCGGTCTCTTTCTCCCCAGTAACAGGCAGTAGGATAAGAGAAAAATGCCTCAAGTTGCACCAGGGGAGGTTTAGATTGGATATTAGGAAAAAATTCTACATTGAAATGGTTATTTAGCATTGGAATATGCCGCCCAGGAAAGCAGTTGAGTCACCATCCCTGGCAGTATTGAAAAGATGGGTAGACGCAGTGCTTAGTCATACGGTTTAGTGATGATTTTCGCCAGTATTAGGTTGATGGTTGGACTAGATGATCTGACAGGTCCCTTCAGACCTAGGAAATTCGATGATTCTATGATTCTCATCCACCCCAGCCTTGTGGTTTTCACTGTTTGAAGACTCTAACAAGACACATAAAAAGGTAATACTGTATCTGACATACAACTGCTTTAATATTTTTAAAAACAAGTATGACAATAAAAATAGTTGGACATGTTGTGAAACTATGATTGTAGAGAGAAATTAGTTTCTATAAAGTATAACTCTTTTCCATTTTAAATTTTACTTGTGGGTATTAACAGTTTATGTAATGCAATAAAACAAAGTAATAGGTAAAACATTTAGTAATGCTAAGAGAAAATATAATCTAATAGAAAAAATATACACTGTCCTCAATAATTATTTAATGGTATTTAAAAAAAATACAAATTAATCACTTTTCAAATATGACTCCTTCTTTGGAATGATTTTTCATAGTAATCAAATTCATAATCACACTATGCTATTACAGGGAAGAGAATAACCACTGTATTTCTGGTGAATACAGTGAAGTATTCCTGCAGGAAAAGGACTGAAAGCATTTTTCTCTTCTTTGAGAAACTACTAGTACCAACCATAAGGACTCATAAAGAAGCTCATAAGGAAGCAGTGAAGATATTTATTAAAATCATGCTATAAGTGTCTGTGACCTAGAAAATATTTTTTTGTACCCCAAATCTCACCGGTTTTCCTATGTACCATCAATAGGCCTAGTCGAAAAGGACTGTTCCCCCAAACTTGTCCTTATACAAACCACATTTTTCACAAACTTAATAACCCAATCTTAGTTTCTTGCCAAGTGTTTCTCTCCTGTCAGGCAGTAAGATTTTTTACAATCTTGAATATGGGGAAATACCCAGATACTTTTTTCCATTGGAAATGAGAAAATGAAAATATTTGTAAATGTTCCATTTGAATTACTTTGGCATGAATAGCATCTGCTAAGATTTTGCCATTAGAACAAAACACTCAGGCACTGTAATAAGGAATGTTTTTTTAAAAAATAAAAAGGAAGAAAAATAAAGGAAAAAATTACCTCTAGGCTTTTCCTGAGAAACTGAAAGCATTTACCTCCCTGTGTATTTCAGAAGACCACATTAGGATATAAGGTTATCTACCTCTGCAGTACACATAGCACATAACAAATATGAATATGTTAATGGTTGCGCCCAGTCAAAAATCTACATGAGATGCAGTGAATGAAGTTTCTTCACATAAAACACTGTCAAAATATTCCAGATAGCAAATAAGAAAAAAAAAAAAACTCATTTGCAAATAATTTTTAATAAAATCAGAGTCTAAACACATCAAATAAAATGTTGTGAAAATTGCTTGCTTGGCAGTGTAATTTAAACCTTTACTACATTAACAGTATTCAAACTATGACAGTTTTACACAAAGTGATTTTGTTTCTACTTACATGTTTACTAAACATTTCTAAAACATTTCTACTTGCATGTTTACTAAAACAGAATAAGAAACTCATGTTCCCCTCACATGGGTGGTAATTTCCCCTCACTTACCTTTTCCCATCCACCAGCGAATTCAGAGATGACTGAGGTGGGATGTTCCCACCTCATGCACATAATTCACTAACTTGAACTCTACTCCAAAAGAATTTTTCTCTCCAGTTAGGGCAAAGAATTCTGTCTAAGCTACCTAACAACTCAGAACATCTTCAAGAAAAGATAAAACTTCAGGACTGTCTTCAGAAAAGCTGCAGATATGCTTATACATGATTTTTGCAATGTTCAAAATTGCCACAGGCTCAATATTTTTATTTTAAAGATTATTATTAAAGTACTGTTGCAGTAGTTAACATAAAATTTAGTTTCTTTTTCTTCTAGGAATATTAGGGCTCCCGTTTTTGGAGAAAAACTGTGCCTACCTCTACCCTCATCTCATGCTTGCAGACAGATTTTCCACAACTATGTTTTGAATATATTGAATATACATTTGAATATATTTTGAATATAGCTTTCCAGTCTATACTTTGAATAAAGATTACTAACTCTGTTGTTCATATTTTATTAGAGACATTTCTAGCTGAGATTTATCATCCCTAGCCAATGTTCTGTGATGAGAGGCATCCTTCCATGATACAGTTATAGCTCTGTAAAAGAACATAGCTGGCAAGATGATCTTTGTTCTGCTATTTCTATTGTTATTTTAACCAGAAGAATTTAAATTTACTACGAAATACTTGGCCAAGTTCTTCTGTAATTAATACTTTGTATATTGCAAATAGCAGGTGCTATCAGAAGAATTTTGGTATAAACAGGTGCAAAAGTAGGCTTATTTCTGTATTGCTGACCCCATGCAATTGGTGGTTAATAGAGAGGTTTGTATGTCCTTAAAAAAAAAAAAAAAAAGAGTTCAGTAGAAAAAGCAGTAAGTATATGTCAGATTGGAAGTATTTGGACCTTCTTTTTCTATATGATAACCATTTTTATACATTTTTGATACTTTCTATAAACTAAAAAAGTCAATAATGCCTTCAACTCCTCTAGAAAGGCAACTACACAGCCTCTCAACATATTTATAAATGGGCTGCTGAGTTAGAAATATTACTATAATACTGTTCAAATGCTACTGAGCTCCTAAAACTGTTGCCTGAACATGAAAGAGAAGAAAATAGCCAAGACGCATCCACAGTGAGCTGCCCAGGAGGGAAGAGATGGTATCCCCAATGCACACCCACTGGTGCTGCCCCTGTGGCAGCCCAGGACCACAGGGACCCACTAGCTCTGCAACTCCTTTTCTTGACATCACAGGAGCCTTGTGTTTGCACCTGATTATCACAGCAGCCCTGCAGTTGGGGCTTCTCCTTAGCTATTTTTTTTTTTAATGGAGTGTATTTTTTTAATGGAATGTATTTTTCATGCTTCTGCAGGTCCACACTTGATAGCAGTTTGTGGTGGACCAGTCCAGGCGGTTCACACTGCAGAAGGGCCAGGCTCTTTGTAACCACCTCCTTCATGCATCTCCCCAGTCATCTCCCCCAACACCCACAGCTCACTCCTGCAGTTGCTGCCAGACCCCCCTCCACACCTATATTTAGCCTTTTATATTACTATTTCAAGCTATACATATATCTCTCTGTCAGACTAGAGGGACTATATCTTTAAACAGCACATCAAAAATTTCTTTACTCCTGTAAAAATACGTCAAATGAACAAGAAAAATGTAATGAAATAAACACCATATTTATGAAATTTTGCCTAGAAACACCAAAATGACCAGCCAGTGCCACAGTAGCCCAATACCTATCATACAGAACACAGGGAGGAATCTGGTGTTTCGGATGTCTACACTTAACAATAAATTTTCTGCAAGTTTGTTCCCTGTTGCAAATTTCAGACCTCATATGGATTTTAAGCGTCCCTTCATCAGTCAAATAAGGCTAGAAAATAAAACTGTGAGAAGTTGCACCAGACTACGGGGCTTTGGCAGCAGCATCATGCATGTGATCATCACTCATAAAAGGCATATCTTACTAATTCAGTACATTCTTACACTTCCAACAGTGATGTTTCTGTTACTTAACATTGTTCTGCTAACCTTGCTGGTCCTGCCCTTAATTCACTTTCTTTCTGAGCAAGTAGTCGATTCTCACTGCTTGGCAATCCCACTCTCATGCTGTTCTTTGCTGTTTTATTTCCAAGCCTTGCTGTGTGCAAACTATGGTAGATGACTCTTGCCAACTTGTGATTAGAGTCAAGAGCTGTTACTGGAACCAGGGACTCCGGATTTTCTGGAAATTCTGAATTGTTATTGGCAACATAACCCAAACAAGTCTTTAAACCTGAGCACAACGTTCAGCCTTGTAATAGGTTAAAAACATCAGAAATTGGTTTCAAGACAAGGTAATAATCTTGGCCATGAAGACCAAGGAGGAGCAAGCATACCCTCATGTTCCAGCTGTGTTATTTATTGCTGTTAAGATGGACCTTCAGTCTTGGACAAGAGGAAAAATCAATATTAATCCACTCATACTTTCAATGGAAGGATGTAGTCACATAAAGTATAACTAGGTAGTGCAGAACTGCAGTCTGAGTTTGAAGACAGATGCTATAGGTTTGCTATGGAAACAATAGACCATAGCATCGTATCTGATATAGAAAAATCAATCACGCTGCTACTGGCTAGAAACTGCTACACTTTGAGGAAAGAATATAAAGTACTTGAAGCAGTTGTTAATGAGAAGAGGTTTCATAATTATTTAATCAGTTTAGAGGTCAAACTAATTAAAATATCATTTGTCAGTATTTTCTCTGAGATTTGTTATCAGGAGGGGAGAAGAGGAGGATAATGTTTTCTCAGCGTTCATTGTCTTGACTTAAATAGTGACACACAGAGATAATAACAAACAACACTGCCAGCTCAGATGCAATATGGGTTTTTTTCAGCTAAAAATTGTGCGGGATTGTTATTTGGAAGCTAGAAAAGGCTTTTCAAAAAAAAAAAAAAAAGGAAGAAAATCTACATGCTGTTTTGTACAACACATTAACATCTCTCTCTTCTTTAGCCTGAAAGGGGGTTATCTCTGAGAATATGTGTTGCCAAATAACAAACAGTAGCTATTAAGTCTTATGGGTTCCAATGTACAATGGATGCTCATATGTGCAGTCTCTCTAGCTGCACTAGGATTATTTGTTACCAAAGCTACTATTGTTTAACATCAATCACCATTTCTTCTAAAAATAAAAAATAAACAAAGATCCCTTGTTACTCGGCTGTATAACTTTGCCGTTTTAATCATGACAAGCCAAGTGTCAGTGACAACATTCACCTTGGATAACATGTCCTGAGGGGCTGAAAATTCCTTCAAAAAGAGCAAACAAATTGCACTGTGTTTAAAAGCACACTTAATCAATTGTGTGAGATTAGCAACAGATCTTAGTCCATTTCTTAGCTATGCTTTCCAGACCATAGTACAAATAATAGTAATACTAATAGTGTTGGTATTAATAATCAACTTGATAAAAGTCAGTAGTGAGTGACACTGTTCAAATAGATGATTTGCAGGGAGTTTTTTTTAATAGCACCATGACTGAATCACAAATTATAAAAAGTTAACAATAGTTACCTATTTTATACTGGTCCCAGGAATGGGCTTGTCCTGGTTTCAGCTGGTATAGGCACAATTTTCTTTCTAGTAGCTGCTGTGTTTTGGTTGTAGTATGAGAATTATGTTGATAGCACACAGTTTTATTTTATTGCTAAGTGAAGTTTACATTAGTCAGGGACTTTTTCAGCTACCCATAGAAGCTGAGAAGGAGCATAGAGAGGACAAGCTGGTCAAAGGAATATTCCATACCACAGATGTCATGCTCAGTGTGCTTATTGGGGGTTGGCTGGGGGCAGGAATTCACAATCACTGCTCAGGATGGGCTAGGCAACTGATCATTGGGTGGTGAGAGCAACCTGTGTTGTATGACTTAATTTTGTATATTCTTTTAACAAAATTGTTGTTGGTTTTTTTATTACTATTAATTAATTATTATTATTTCCCCTCTTCCATTAATGTTCTATTAAACTTTCTTTATCTCAACCCAAGAGTTTTTTCCCTTCCTTTTCTCCCTCTTCTCTTTACCCTGGCTAGTTGCTGGCTAGGGTTAAACCATGACCAAGGTTTAAGACATCTGAGGATGGCCCAGTGTCTATTTTTACTAGCACAAAAAAAAAGTAATTCTCAAAATCCACAGCTGCTCTTGCATATATTTTGACACAAAATGGTGTTTTGCACAACATGAAAACTTTCCCTGTGAAAACATTTACATGTGCAAATTTAGTAAATAACAAATGCATCAATGTACAAAATTGCTATTCTTTCTGACTCTTTAAAATAGAGTGCATCACACTATTAATGATTATACACCCAAAACCAATCAGAGAAATGAATTATCCACGGTTTATCACTATCTATTAATTGTGTTATTTCCCATTTTTTTCAGTCAAAAAAACAGAGAGGAGAATATTGTCAGCTAACATAATGTAGGCAGCTAAACAGAAGCCATGAGTAGCAAGCAGTCAAAGGAAACAGATTACAGATCTCCCTCACTACCCAGTGCATGTCTGCAGCCTGCCAAGGGAACTTATGGATTAAGTGGTTTGTGAGCAGCATGATATTGTAAAAAGAAGCATGAAAGATAAAATAATTAAGGCCCAGACTTTCAATGTCTTCATTAAGTCTCTCATCAGTTGCAAACAAAGTTATAGTTCCTGTACAATCACAGGAAACATTCAAACATATTACATATATGTACATGTGTCTCATTGTACATATATGTTCCTGTGAACATTGGGGCTTTCCCCCACAAGCTCATTGACATTTTTCTGCTCTCACTTGTCTTAAATCTTTTCACTGGCTCTGTGAGTGAGTATATGAGCTCAGACTGGATTTTTTTTTTTTTTTGGCATCAATGTGCACTCCTGGTGAAGTGCACTGCACAAACACAGGAAACAATTAGTGCAAATAAACAACAGTCAATCTTCAGTGCTCAGAAGCACGTATTATGTTATTTTTGTGAAGAGGGCTGGAAGAAAAATAGGATGCAGCATAGAGGACAACTTTGTGCTCTGAAAAAGGTATCATTGCCACTGAAGTCAATGGGAGCTGTGCACGCTTTCCCAAGGACAGAATCTGTGTACTCAAGTAGTTAACGCATCTGAAGGACTGAGGCTAACAGTCTTTCAAGTGGAATGGAATAACCACACTTTCTTTGAATAAATCAGTTAACCAAATGAACATCATCATTTAGGCCCCAACTCTGAGGAGGAAAATAGGAACAGTACTTCCCATTGAAGTAACGTCAATCTTTTTCCATGACCCTAAGAAGCAAGAAGGCAAATGTTGGGCAGTTCTCTATAAAGCTGTTCAAATATTATTGAATTATGCTCTTTATTATTTAGAGTCAACTGTGCAGCAGAAATATTTAAAAATAAGCATGGATTTTCCTGACCTGTTGAAAGGAATGTCCTCCACCTTTTGGCGTTATTTGAATTTGGATCAGGCACTGAAACACATAAAGGTGTCAGCTTTTTATTTATTTATTACATTTCTTTTTTAACTTATTTATATTTGCTTGCTAGGCAGGTTTTTCCTCAAGCTCTTACAAGCTTTATTTATTATTCATTTTCATCCCAGAAAGAGAAACTTGAAATATTTATCCACAGGATATTATTTTTTAAAAATACTTTCCACAAGTGCCAGATATGCTAAATGGATAAATCCTTTCTGAAACAGCCAACATGATTATCTTCTCTGAAATCTCACTTTAAAAAAGGTTAATAATTAAAACATTTTACTCTAAGCCAGGCAAACAGTTAATAGAATGAAATGGGACTTGGAGAGAAACTGTGGACTGCACTTCTTTTATTTCAGCAGGCTTTTGCTTTAATTTTGTTGAGTTTTATTCTGGGTCTAACAAAATTAATCATTTCTGGGAAATGCTAAGCACAATGACAGACCTTGCTATGCTGAATGTTTTACAAGGAAGCTGTTTGAAGCCATAAGCTGCCACCATGAGCAAACAACTGATGGCCAGCAGTGTTTTTGTTAGACTCTGACAAGGGAATCAATAAAAAGACACGGCAAAGGTTCAATCAGAACAGACACCACTAATACGAATGGCCTTTTGGGACCCACGGAAGCGTGGAACTGCTTTTCCATGTTAATTTCTCATCGCTACCCTTGGGGTTATCACCTTCTTTGGCCCCTGTTAATTAAAAATTGCCTCCTGTTAAAGTTCTTTGGCAGACATTCGCCTTGTGTCAACCCATTTTGTTGGCTGCCGAGAGAGGAAATGAAGGGAAAGAGAATTCAGAAACTGCTGCGTGAAATGCTGCCAAAACCCTTCCTCACAACCGCCACTTGACACAGGCATACAGATTTCTCTCTCCATCCCTTCAGATACTGAGACAAACTTACACATGGCATGCAAAAGGCAGATTTTAAATATTCATTATGCAACTGTCTCTTTCTATGAGGATACGGATATAGAAGGAGCCCTGATTATGGCTGTGCAAGTAATTGATTTTTCAAATGGACAGACAAATGGGGGGAGGGGGGGTGAACAGACACATGACAATATCCATTTATTACATTCAAATAAAGCTCATGTACTATTTTTCCTTTATTTTTTATCTTGCAAAAAGTGAAAGCTACTCCTTGGCTTCCACTTCTCCCAGACTGCTTCATGCTCATATTTCATTTTGCCCACAGGGAAACATTTCATTTTTGGCTAGTTCATAAGAAAAGCAAGAGCAATGAAACAACACAGTTTCCAAGAATGGGAGGGAGCAGTATTATCTCGGTTTTAGTTAATAGTTCAGTGATTAGAGCTTTTGTCCTGGACGGGTTCAATCTTACCTCTGTCTGAAGGCATTTAGATCCTGCTGTCCCCAGAGATCATAAAGGTATTCAAAGGGGAGATGTCTTTCAGGCCATGGTGTAACTGTTTTCTCCTTGTGTATAAATAATAAAATACTCATTAGACTGAGGACATAGCCACCACTGCTGAGTTCCATTTGTTCTTTCCAGCTCAGTAACTTTATTTATTTTATACAAAGGCAGAAGGCATCCAACCACAGGGACTGAGGGATCCCTACCCAGAACACCCTATAATGCCACAGTTCAGGCACACATACAAAGCTCAGATTGAGCTTCAAGACAGAAAGGGGGTGAAAACTCCACTCTTAAGGTTTCCAAGGCTCCACTAGTTGAGACCACAGCTGACTTGACCTATCCTGGGCCACAACCCAGCTCTGAGCAGCAGTCTGGGAAAGACGACCTCCAGAGGTCCAAAGGATCCCTAGACCCCTACAAGTCTCTTGTATCCCTAAACCTCATTGGAAATGTCAAGATAACCAAGAGTTTTCGAAAGATTTTTCTGAAATGTAGTGGGTCTAAACCGTCCTTTTCAAAACAAGGCAGGTCTCATCATTTTTGCTGAATTAACTTTAGCATATAGTTATCCTTTAACAGTTTAACACATTACATTCTCAGTATCCCTAAGGCAAATATAATTAATTTGATCTTCATTTGATATAGGTGTGGAAACTCCATAAATGTCATACTATATCTGAAAACCTGGTCCATTATAATAAAATTTTGTATTTGACATCAGTCATGTATACCATCTTTATCATGTTGCTGAGAGTGCCAAGAAGATAATGCTGGTAAATAATTATTCTCTTAAAGATTTATTTTTGCATAAAAACCGCTCTTTAGATAGGATTTATGATTGGATTTCCAAGGCAGAAATGGAGAAATTTATTGTTAGAAGATGGAATTGTAATATCAGAGGTGAGCCAGTTGACCACAGCTAAGTGGCTATTATGCTTCCTTTTTTATTGTAATGTAAATGACACTTTTAACTCTTTATGCATGAATCAGACCACACAAAATAAGCACTTTCCTGAACCACTGTTAATTTTTGAAATCAAGTTGGTTGTTTTGTTTTTTTTAACTTTTAGTAATTTTCAGTTTAAGACACATCATTGCCTCCTACCCACAGATTTCCGATTGACCTGGAATACTGAGTCCTGGATCAAGGTATAATCTAAACCCCTTCCCAGTCAATATTTAATATAGGCTTTTAAAGTGACATTTTCAAAGATGACTGTACACAACATTCTGTAAAACCTGCATATAAGGGCAGGATCATCTAACTCTCCAAGTAAACAAAGAAGTCCCATTGTCAATATAAGCACTTTCATTTGAAATCAAGAGGGATTGTGAAACCAAGTATTTCAGCTTCCCAGTTTCTCTTCTGTGTACATATTTTATGGACATTCTTGAAATGTTGTGTTGGGGAAAGAAGACAGGGTAAGGCAAAAGAGGAAAATGGGTTTGTAAATTAATGTGAAAAAGCCTGTCAGAAGTTTGCATTTCCTCTGTTTTGGCTTCACTTCACCACAGAGGAGAATGAGGGCTTCCACATAACTTTTTCTCCTAATTTCCTCTTTCTTTTTTTTTTTTTCAGTGAAAATAGAAGAACTTCAGAAACTAAAGAGGTTGGTTGTGCAGAACAAATAAAGAACAATTCATTTTTCAGTACCATTTTGTGCTGTACATTCAATGACTGCTATTTCTTGATTAAGAACACATTCAACTTTGAGGAGAAGATACTCTTCATCAGCCAGTAAAAGACAAATGATGGTCTCTAGCAAAGTTGTTGAAGACTTGTCAAAATAGCTGAAGTAAGTGTTACGATTCTGTCATGGTGTGTTTATAAAAAGGTTGGGAGTATGAAAAGGAGAAGAATGTGCATTTTCTGAAACACCCACCCCTGCAAGCAACTATAGCTGCAAGGCAGCTATGCAAAACTCTGCAACTCTTCCAAATGCAAAGTTGGGGCTGCAGAAGCATTTGCACATTTTCCAAAACTAGTCCTGACACAAATAGCAGAACAAAATACAATCCAAACCCTCAAAGTACAATATTGTCCTTCATCTTTTTTTATCCTGAGGTTGGTTCAAACATGTTAGAAAACTGGCTCTAAGTACTATGAGATGTAACGCTCTGTAAAACCCTCTAACACCCCATTATGAGAGATGGAATAAAACAGCAGTAACAGAAGTGAACCATGGATTTGTTGATATCACAGTAAGCTTTGGATTTAGTTTAGCAATAGGTAAAAGCTGAATCGGTATTTATTTCACCTGAATTGTTACAAACTCTCAGACACTTAATTTACCTTGATTATGAGGTTTATCTGGAGCAGATCTGAGGGCAGACACACACTGTGTGTCTGTATGCATTTTTGTGAGCAACTATATGCACATCTGTTCAGCCCATATATTTGTACAGTAGATGTATTTGTTTTTCACTCGTAACAAAACTGTGTGTTATTAAACTGCATTACAAAAGCATACACTTTGAAGAAATATGTAGGTCTAAAAATTACCTCTGCCAAGACAGGTAAATGCCTGAAAAAGTAGCTGGTGAGATCTGAACAGCATGATATTTTACATTTTATAAATTTTAATATCTCAATATTTGTAGCATGAAACCCACAGCACTGCATCAAGAACTGTTTATCATTTTAAATATGTATCTGCAAGCTCCTGTACATTTTAAATGAATATTCCCAACCATAGCTCACAAAAGCAAGTAATACATATCATCAGCAATCACACATCAAAAAGTTAAATGTTTGACACTACATTCACTACAATATAAGTAAATCATTTTGATGTTAACAAACACACACAAAATCTTTCCTTTCTCAGAAAGGTAAATCAGGTTATATTATCTCTAAATATATGGCAATAATGCATAGGATGAATCCTGTTTTATTTTTTCCTTTAGAAGTTTAATATTTTATTATAGTAGAAGGGGGCACAGCAACTAACTCATCCCCTTCTGACAACCAGTTTCTTTGTCTAATTTCTATTCATTTCTTTGGCAGCTAAAACACCTTGAAATTACCTTCTTCAACTTGGAAGAATGATTTTTTTTTTTTCCCCTAGCTCTGGCTGTCAGAGTGATTAGAATTTTAATTAGTAAAGGCAGGAGGAAAACCATGGAGAAAAGCGCATGAAAGATTCACCAGAGCGGGGAAGACAAAGAGGCATCGGAGGCAGCCTTGCAGGTTGCTTGTTACAGAAGCAATTGCAGGGCTGTGCTTGAGTCTATAGCACTAACAGAGCACCATCCTTTAGACCTCTGACAATGCCAGGCTTCTGGGACATTAGAAAACATTTTTATCAGTTGTCACTCAGAACAAGACAAGGTTTTTAAAGCACTCCAGCTAGGAGCCGCTCCACTGCCAGGCTCATTTTGGCCCTTTGATCTGCTCTGCAGGACTCTGAGCTCAGAACTCAAGCCATGAAGACAAGATTTTCCATGATACAGGCTGCTACATCCAACTACTATGCCAATTAATACTGTAAATATGTATCAGCATCTGGGTTTTTTATAAAACAAAGGAAGCCTCTAGATGCTGACGGGCTGATGTGGGAGAGAAACAGCAGAAATCGTTCTGTGAACAATGATGTATATTTTAATTTGGAATACAAAAATGCATTTTAACAGCAAAACCACTGTGACTGGTCATTCAGCTGTCTGTGCTCTACATGGGCATTTTGCTTTGACATTGTGGCTTTGATGCCACAGCTCAGTACAGAAGGCAGCATGGACCAAGAGGGGAAGCCTCTTAAAGGCTAACGAGCTCTGTGCTGGGTTTGCACGTGGCTGCATCAGACCTGGACACTGGGTGAGCCACAGATGTCACTTATTCACCCTGGGAGCCTTCTCAGAATATTGCCACCCTCTCCTTACTCATCTCTAACATTTCTGCCCATCGCTTGCTGGTGCAGAGCAAAAGGGCCAGATGCTGGAGCAGACCTCCACCTCCCAGGGTTCTACTCCTCACTAGGTCTGTCAAGCCTATTCCCCACTATTACTGATATCACTGTTGTCATTTGTATTATATGAGTGCATTCAGTTGACAAGTAAGATCAACAGCACACTGTGCATGGCAAGGTACATGCATGTACTAAATGTGGGGATGAATATGTGCTATTATCTATTCAACAGCAGGAGAGCTCAGGAACTGAGGTGCTGAGTGGCAGAATGGGAAATTGAATCCCATTCCAGTGCCTGAACAACAAATTTATTCTTTCTAAACTCATATCCTCTCAACCCAGTCCTTGTACTCAAAGATATGTTAATCAGCTGACAGCAAAATCATTTTCTGTCTCTACAGGGTCTGATCCTGAATTCCTCACTCACATGACTGGTTTCCTTCCAGTGAATCCAAGCTTTCAGCAGATAACAGAGTAATAACCAGATCAGATTTAAAACACTGATCTTTCAAAACAATTGTATGTTTGCTCCTATTTCACCGGCTACTGCAAAGGTTAGTTCATTCACAGAATATTTACTAGTAACTGCTAGGAATTTTTGAACTCTTTGTTTGATAGGTCTTTTAATTCTGTTCCACTATCAGCCTTAGCTATTATTCTACCTAGAATAAGAGACAAGAATTGCAACAGTCAGCTTCTCACAGAGGATCGTTGTCCAATCACTAGCAAATACTCTGCTAGGTGAACAAATTGGCTTGCTGACCTTTTGTCTGGTAACATAGCACATGACATATTTGTAATTTATGGAAATCAATCCACAGAGAATTTTTGGTTTCAAGTAATTATATCTCTGTGCAAGATCTAAATAAAAGTGATGAAAAGGTAATTAGGAAAGTAATAGAACAATATAGATAAACCCCCAAAATGAGGTTCAAAGCACTGATCTTAACTATACAGCTGTAAATACTGGTAGGAATCCAATAATTACAGCTAAAGTCAATTGCCAGCTGCTTTAAGCACAGCATTGAAACCAGCATTGCAATTTCTACCTTCCAGGCCTGGCTGCTAAAATAGCAGACAAGAAACAGAAAACTAAAATCCAGACCATTAAAAATAGCTGACCACTTTTTCCTTTACTTGCTTGCCTGCTCTGAAATCATCTACATTTTATGGTATGCTTAGTGACAAGGAAGATTTTGTGCAATGCTTTTACCATGATGATGATCTCATTCTAAAATATCATTATGAAAACCATATGTGTTTACAGAAACTCTAAGGGAGTTAATATTTGAGCCTTGCCTCCAGCAGAGAGCACCCAGTGGATAAAAGAAGAAGAATGAGATAATACAAGGCAAAAGAAATGACCCTTTTACCAATGGCAGATCCACAAATATACCAAATGATCAGGTGTTCCTATGGATGCAACACGTGTAGGAGAATCAGAGATACATCTTCTAAATTTTCCAGTCTTGAACTGAAGCTACCATCTCTGAGGTGTTATCGCATTGTTCCATTAGACCTAAATCCCTCTTTGGGTATTTAGCAGGAGCAGAAGTCTTATTAGCAAAAGTAAGTGCAGTTTATTCCTGCAGGGGTGGACCTGGTCTGCACTTTTAAAACAGTAATGGCATCTAGAGTTCCAAAAATAAACATGAATTTGATTTATGTACTTTCAGGTGATCCATTACTACAGTAATCTGAACTGTGTATTGCTTTAAAAGTTCATTCCATACTGGTGAAAACCTTAGATTGGAAAGTCTATCCACAAAACTCTCAATTTAGCTCTTAAAATGCACCAGTGCATTGTTGCACCAGTGCAACCACTAAAGGAGACATTCCGTTCACAAGCTGCCTTTCTGCTGAGGGTCTTCAACCATCCTGACATTTGCTGGAATAATAGAGTGCATAGAGGATAACTTTGTTGGCAGGTAGTAGACAGTCCCATCAGATGGGGTATGATACTGGAACTGATGGTCACCAATGTAAGTGGATGATGTCAGGATAGGAAGCGGCCTGGGCTGCAGTGATCACGCACTGGTGGAGTTTACAGTGTGGAGGGACACGGGTCAGTAAAGTCAGGACCCTGAATTTTAGGAAAGCAAAATTCCAGCTCTTCAGGTAGTTATTTAATAGGACGCCCGGGAAACTGCCTTCAGACAACAGAACAGAGTTGGTAGATCTTTAAGGGTGCTTTCCACAGAGCCCAAGAGCTCTCAATCACCAGATGGAAGAAATTGGAAAAAGAGGGCAAGAGACTGGCATTTTGAGTTGAGACCTGCTGGGCAAACTAAAGGTCAAGAAAGAGATGCACAGGCAGTGGAAGCAAGGACAGGTATGCTGGGAAGAGTATAGGGATGCTTTGGGATGGAGTCAGGAAGGCCAAGGTGCAGTCTAGCTGAACTTGGCAAGGGACACAAAGAATAAAAAAGGTTTCTACAGGCATGTCAGCCAGAAAACAAAGGTAAAAGAAAGCATGTTCCCCCTGATAAGCAAGACTGGTCAACTGCTAACAACAGACAAGGAGAAGGTTGAGCTTCCCAACTACTTTTTGCCTCAGTCTTCACTGGCAATCTCTCTCCTCATACCTCCCAAGTGGATGGACCGCAAGATGGGGAGCAAAGTACCTTCCACCATAAGAGAAGATCAGGTTTGAGACCACCTGAGGGACCTGAACATGTATAAGTCTATAGGACCTGAAAAGATACATCCCAGAATCCTGAGGGACGTAGCTGAAGTAGTTGCCAAGCCACTCTCCATGATATTTGAAAAGTCATGGCAACCAGGTGAAGCCCCCAGTGACTGAAAAATGGGAAATATTGTAACCATTTGTAAAAAGGGTAGAAAGGAGGACCCTGGGAACTACTGACATGTCACCTTCACCTCTGTATCTGGCAAGATGAGGGAACAGATCCTCCTAGAAGCTATACTGAACCACATGGAGGAGAAGGAGGTGATTTGAGACAGCCAGCATGGCTTCACCAAATGCAAGACCTGCTTGACCAACCCAGTGACATTCTGTTATGGAGTGTCAGTGGACAAGGGAAGAGCTGCTGATGTCATCTATCTCAACTTCTGTAAAGCCTTTGACACAACATTTTTGTCTCTAAATTGGAGAGACATAAATTTTGATGGGTGGCTATTAGGTGGATGAGTAGTCAATTGGATGGTTGCATCAGAGGGTAGTCATCAACGGCTCAATGTTCAGATGGAGATCAATGATGAGTGGTGTCCCTCAAGAGTCCATACTGGGATCAGTACTGTTCAATATGTTCATCAGTGACATAGACAGTCACATAGGGATTGAGCGCACCCTTAGCAAGCTTGCAGATGACACCAAGCTGAGTGGTGCGGTTGACACACCCGAGGGACAAGATTGCTATTCAGAGCAACCTGGACAAGCTTGAGAAGTGGACCTGTTTGAACCTCATGAGATTCAACAAGGCCAGATAGAGGGTCCTGCACCTTGTTTGGTACAATGTCCAGTATCAATACAGGCTGTGGGATGAACGGATTGCAAGAAGCCCTGCTAAGAAGGACGTGAGGTTACTGGTAGACAAAAAGCTGTACATGAGCTCACAATGTGTGCTTGCATCTCAGAAAACCAACTGTATCCTAGGCTGCATCAAAAGAAGCATGGCCAGCAGGACGAGGGAGGTGAGGGAGGCCTCTCTACTCTGTTTTGATGAGACCCCACCTGGAGTAACGTATCCAGCTCTGGAGACGTGCATCCAGTGCTGGAGTCCTTAGTACATGAAAGGTGTGAAACTGTTGGAGCGGGTCCAAGTAAGGGCCACAAAAATAAACAGAGGGATGGAAAACGTCTCCTATGAAGAAAGACTGAGAGAGGCTGTTCAGCCTGAAGAGAAGGCTTTATTGTGGCCTTTCAGTACTTAATGGGAGCCTAGGGGAAAGATAGGGACAACTGTTTTGCAGTAGAACAAGGGGTAATGGCTTTAAGCTAAAAGAGGGAAGATTTACACTAGATATAAGGAAGAAATTTTTTATGATGAGGGTGGTGAAACACTGGAACAGGTTGCCCAGAGAATTGGCTGATGCCCCATCCTTGGAAATCTGCAAGGTCAGATTGGACAGGGTTTTGAGCAACCCGATGTAGTCAAAGATGTCCCTGCTTATTGCAGGGCATTTGGACTAGACAACCTTTAAAAGTCCCTTCCACCCCAGACTATTAATTGATTCTACGATTCTATGACTGAACTGCAATACAAAGCACTCCTGTGACCCAACAGCTGCTGGTAAGAGATCATAATAATGCCTCTTTATACAGTCTGTATATTCAGTGACTTAATAATCACACTGTTTTAAAATCCAACCCTCCCCTACTTCCTCAGTCATGTAGTAATTACAGAGAAAGGATACTATCACAAGGTAAATGAACATTAACAAGGTGCAAACGTGTCCTAGTTAATGCAACAACAAACAGTACCAAAGCATACTATTCAGAAATATCTTTTCACAGCACTGCCATAAAGTCACTCCAAGAAATAAAGAATACATGAATAAAAAGATGAAAACTGTGGGTAATGTGCCAGGAAAATCAAATTCAGGTAAATAGGGATGTTATGTTTGTTGAATGTTGCACAAATGTGGTGTGAGAGCAGGATGAATACAATCCAGTTCTTAAGCCACAGAGAACAATTTCATACAGATTTCAAAAATTGCCTCAGAACTTTTGTTCTAAAAATAATTTAAATATCCTGCAGAGGGAAATGCCTGGTATGTATGCCTTCTTCAGCATTAGCCAGTGCTTTCCCAAACTTGGTATTTTTACATTTCAGGCCTGGGAAGAAGGTGTTCAGAGAGGGCTGAAGTTCAGTAAATGGAAATGGATGATGTAACCCTGGAAGTCAAGTATCGATCCTATCCAGGCTTACCTTCAAAGCTTTGATGAAGCCAGGGAGCACACAAGGATAAGAAGTTGAGTTGGGGCTTCTGGATACATTTACAGCAATAAATTGTGTAAAGAGAAATGGTGCTGCATCAGTTTTGAAACTATACACTGATCCCCAAGAAAGATTCAAGCCACAATGCACAAAAGCAGAAGCACCTAAACAGGACCAGCACTTCTGATTTTACTGACAATCACAGTATTTTGTGTATCCAAACACCTGAAACCAAGTGATTTCAGAAAAGTCCTTATAAGAGGCTTATTTTTTCTTTTTTTTCTTTTTTTTTCCTTAAAAAATACTTTCTTCTGCACTTCACAGCTACGTAGAATATTAAAAAAACAGAAACATATGATCATTCCGAAAGCCAAGACCTGTGATGTAGGGAAAAAAAGGCAGAAGGAGAAAGAAAGAAAGCAGGGAAAAATGCACAAACTAAGCCAAATAGAAATGACATTTCCATGGCTGGATCTTTTTCTTTCTTACATGACTTGAAGCTGGCAAATCTGAACCCATGATTTCAAAATTACAGAGTAACCTAATGTGAGAAAAGTGGAAAAATTTAGAAGTTTAATGATCTTCAAAAATGCCTTGTCATGTTATTCCAGACTGAGGATTTCTATTTAAAATGTGGAAGTCTCCTCATTTTGGAGTAGAACCTCTGTGGAAGTGTCCTCCCTAATCCCTCTTTACAGTGGAGCTTTCAAGCTCACTTGTCCCCTCAACTTGTACCCCTAAGTTTTCTTTTCAATGCAGTGATTCATTTTGACATGTTAGGAAAAAGCACTGATGTCAATACATAGGGGAGGTCTCCCAAAGGCTAATTGAAAACAAGATCATTTCAAAAGAAAATTACTCATCTCTCAAATTTATGCCTCCCTGCACAGATATAACCAGCATAAAATGTCTCGAGTTGAGATCATGAGTTTTGCAATCCACTTTGTTGAAATACATCTTTACACAGCCTGCCAGAAGATAGGAGACAGATGTTCAATGTTTTCCACACTAATCTTCAAATAAACCACATGAGTTTTATGAGTGTTTCTCAGTGGGAAAGAAAATGGCCTAGCCAAACAGCCTAAAAGCTACAGAGCAATCAGATTTGGGGCTGGAAGCTAAAAGTAGACTTGCCTTTTCTCCTATCAGTTAAAAATACTTGTTTGGAGAGGGTCTGTCAGAGAGAGCTTTTGCTTCACTTCTCCCCCTGCTGCTTCTGTCTCACATGGGATCTCCTGCAAAAACAGTGACTGAAGGATCTATATTCAGTTTTCTAATGCAAACATAGCACAAGCACTGTTCCTGGGTTGCACATTTGACTCCTGTAACACAAAATGTGAGAGAACATCCCCTAATGGCATTCGAATCGTGTTCTTGCAGTTTTCAAGTGTCAAGTGTTTTCCATTTTGTTTCTTGGAAAAGAGATGTTCTTGCATTCTGGCTTTGTGCGTTGAACAGCTATGCAAATTCTGTAGCATGTTAGCATACAGTGTTTCCCATGTCAGGCAAATATCTTTTCTAGAGGGCAATAGGAAATTATAAATTCTTACTTTGTGGTTAGATACTGAAGTCCTTACTCAGGAGAAATGGTTACATAACTAACGCTCAGAGTTTAGAGAGAATGAGGCCAGAAGGGATTATTAGATCTTCTTAAATTTCATCTACTTAGTTTTGTATTGAGCTCATTAACTTGCGTTTAGTTAGAGTATAATTTGTGTTTGGCCAAACTTTATTTTCTAATAAGCTTTCACTGTCCACACAGTACCACATGGACCATTCACCAATCGTCCCAAGCATTTAACAGCCTCACTGTTAAAAAAGAAAACTAAATGTCCCTTAATTTCATATGTAACTGATCTGGTCTTGACTTCCAGCCACTGATTCTTCCTGTTCTCTTTCCTGATAGGTGAAATAACCCTTCATCACTCAGTTTTTCCCCTTAATGGGAGTACTTGAGATGTGTCATCAAGACACCTCTCAACTTCCTTTTTGCTGAATTACACAGTCTGAGCTTGAAGACTATCAATCACATGAATCTACATTCCTCAAAAATAATTTTTGTTGCTTTTTTTCACACCTTCTCCAATATTTAAAGAGCCTTCCTAAAACATACATATTACCGTTGGGCACAGTGTTCTAGGAGCAGTCTCACCACAGATAACTGCAGGTAAAAAGACGTTGCTTCTCTCACCAGCTTATGTTCCCAAGAATAGTATCAGCCCTTTTGGCAGCAGGATTGCATTGGGACCTCTATCAAAGTTCCTTACAAAGAAAGGAAGTCATGCTTTCCATAAAAATGTCCCATGGTCTTTTCCTCTGCATGTATAACTTTGCAGTTGTCTGTTTTGCTAGCATTTGATCTCATAAAGTACACACAGCTTCCATGAGAGGCAATTTTCTTTCCCCATAGCTGGCAATACACTTTTGAACGACATTGACTACATGGGAGAAGTGTAAAACAGAGCACGTAGTGGCAACTGCAGAGGACTGTTGTGACAATACTTCTTAGAGTAGTAGAAGCAATTACTGCCAGATTATTTGTTAAAAACAGTAGTTTAAAATTCTGACATTCTGTGAAGACATAGGAAGTGAAGGAAAGGGAACAACATAAATTATTTCAATTCTCCTCTGAAGTCTCCACAGAAACAGGCATCATATTTAGCCATATCTGCCTTTTGTATTTTTACAATATGCAACATAATCGGCTCCTGACATCCTGGCCTACACCTTGAAGAAGGCTGCATTGAGTCAATTCAGCTGCACACAAATAGGCACTAAGGGCACTTTTGAGGGACATCAACAAGAGTTCAACAGATGGGTCCTGCATCATATGGGAGATTTGTTCATTTCTGGAGTGGCTGTAAGAATCACACAATAAACATACATAATATTTATAATGGACTTTGCCTCCTAATAGATGCTGCTGCATTTTCTTCAATGTCAGCAGAATTTCCAATGTACCTGTGTGAATTACGAAATACAGAATCACAGTTAATATTGTGTACCTGTGGTGAAAGAGAGAGACGAAGATCATAAGGACTGGTCAGCGAGTAAGAGCAAAGGGCTAAGCAAATGAGGAGAAACATCTAGGGTAGAAAAAACACAAAATGGAAAAAGTCACATGCTCAGTGCCCAAAAACATAGTGGTGTGACATGTAAGAGTCTAGATGTTACAGTTTTGACAACTGATTTGTACACACTTAATAGCAAGATATTTGTAAGGAAGATGAGGGATGTGAACCCTTCTTGAAACATTCATGTTTTCCTAGCAAATAAAACAAAGAGTGATGGGTTTTCTTATCTCTGACATCAAGTCCTCCAGGTTACATAGCCAGCAGACTAGGAGTAGGAAGGGTAGTGTCTTGTTCACTTTATATTGCTATGGAATAAATGAGGATTGCAGATTCATATTTCCTTCTTGAGGCCTCTTTTTGTAACACAGTGGGCTACATCCTCCTTAGGGAGAACAGAAGGGTTTGCAAAATATTGTGAAGCAGCAGTCAGCAACCCTGCAGCAAGGAGAAACCACTGTGGTTCCCCCAGTAACAGAAGGAGGAAAAACTGTAAGTATTTACACTATCCTTTATCTTTTATGAAGTTCTGGCAGCAACTCAGTTCGTTCTAAATGGGTACTGCAGTGAGTAATTGAATTTCATCCTAGAAGTCCAACCTCCTGGTGATCCAGTATGAAGACAAGTGAACCAAAATGTAATATGCTTTTGGAGCACTTCAGAAATGCTAGACCTAACTGAGAGAGAAAAGCCATCAACCTTTCATTTGAAAATGTGCTAGAAGAGTCTGTGGTGCACAGCATGTGAGCAATAACTGGGTTTCTTCATCTGTTTTGATGCATCATCTCTGAGCTTTCTGTAAGGAAAAACATATGAAAAGAAAATTAAAGAGGTAGGGGAGTTACATTCTTCAAATCATTCCTAACTGAGGGCACAGGATACCTCACTATTCCCCTAAAGATATTCCACTAAAAATTAAACTATTTATCTAGAAATATCTGCAAGGGCCAAATTTGCAAATATTCATCAAGATGGCTGTGAAACAAAAAGCATATAGCTTTTTATGATATAACCATGCCAAGTCAGTCCCTGGCACATTTTGGGCGATGATAAATATATAGGCATAGTAACAGCAAGTGACTCATTGTTTTTGATAAGTATTGAAAAGAAAGGAGGACAAATGGTGCCAAGAAGGTTAAGAACACCACATTTTTAAGGGAATCAAATATAAATCACTTGCTATCTTATACTTATGTTTTCTATTTGATTATGTCAACATTCTGAGTCGTTGTCAAAGTAAATTTGGTAGGCACCAACACACAACACATTCTCTGTAGATAAACAATGGAAGATTCAGGTTTTATTTACTGAACCCAGTTGTTAATGTTACCTATTCTGATTGATTAAGAAATAGGACATGACAAAACGCAGAAATACTGTAACACTTGCAGAGTACTGTACATTCAACAGACTACATGAAAAGGGAAAAGTGAACTAAATTAAGGAATATTTTTAGATTGGCAGAGCACCACAAGACATGTATAAAAGATACTTCCTTTTTTCTCATATACCAAGAGATAAAAAATGGTGAGAAACACTTCCACTAATGTAGCACATTGGAGCCTTTCTTTTCTCCCTGAATTTCCACACCTGGCTAACTTGTGCTTATTCTGAGAAAAGCAAGGTGTATGCTGCTGCTTCCACAATTTCATTTGTTAACAGATGAACAGGGTGAGTTGGACAGGCAGTACAACTTGTCTGAGTAGGTGGGCCATGAGCAATTCCAATTTATCAAGGCTGGCTTCCTCTCCTCTCCTCTCCTCTCCTCTCCTCTCCTCTCCTCTCCTCTCCTCTCCTCTCCTCTCCTCTCCTCTCCTCTC